>OY804588.1:8509744-8673136 GCA_963680875.1 Bathymodiolus brooksi | reverse complement strand
TCACTCACTCACTCACTCACCCACCCACTCACCCACCCACCCACCCACCCACTCACCCACTCACTCACTCACTCACTCACTCACTCACTCACTCACTCACTCACTCACTCACTCACTCACTCACTCACTCACTCACTCACTCACTCACTCACTCACTCACTCACTCACTCACTCACTCACTCACTCACTCACTCACTCACTCACTCACTCACTCACTCACTCACCCACCCACCCACCCACCCACCCACTCACTCACTCACTCACTCACTCACTCACTCACTCACTCACTCACTCACTCACTCACCCACCACCCACCCACTCACTCACTCACTCACTCACTCACTCACTCACTCACTCACTCACTCACTCACTCACTCACTCACTCACTCACTCACTCACTCACTCACTCACTCACTCACTCACTCACTCACTCACTCACTCACTCACTCACTCACTCACTCACTCACTCACCCACCCACCCACCCACTCACTCACTCACTCACTCACTCACTCACTCACTCACTCACTCACTCACACTGAAATGTAATCAGTAGAGTAATCGATTACATTTACAAAGTAATTGTAATTTAATCGATTACATTTGAAAACTGATGTAATCATAATGTAATGTAATCATGAAAATTGCAAAGTAATTATAATGTCTGCTCATCTATGTGACACACCATTGTCTGTTTTCGTCACCCTAGAGTTTTACGATAAAATTCAAATCAATTACCTGATACAGTTATTGATCGCGTTCAAGGACAATAGCTGTTTGTTATCAGAATACCACTAAGCTGTTGCACGCACGAATCTAAAGAATGAGGGTGACAGTGCGTCTGAGAGTCAACCAAATAACAATTTAGCCTCTCACAGTTTTGTTATAATGATGTTTTCTTACTAACAGATAAATTGATTTGATTTATTGTGTTTAACGCATATTTCAGCAATATCATGGCGACCAGTTTTAGTGGTGGAAGAAGCCGGAGTACCCAGAAAGAACCACCGACCATAGGCAAGCAACTAGTAAACTGTATCACTTGCGGCTGCGAGTCGAGTGCACCCTTTTTGTAATTTACAAAGCTGGGAGCGAACCCACACCGTATTGGTGATAGGCTTGTATGAGCTATTAGAGCCAACGATATACCTCATTGAGCCACCCGGGCCCCCAGTCATGAGTAGTTAATGCACATGGTCAAATATACGACATTACTACTGGACGACATTTGAAGAGTTGGAAGATACCAAACATGTATATCGAAGAACAGACAACACAATGGCCAAAGCGAAAAGAGGAAAAGGACAAACAACGATCTACAAAACATACAACTAAAACTAAAGAAAATTGCTTGATTGACACACTGCCTTGACTATTTTAGTTTATGTATTTAGTAATAAGGGAACATTATACACTGCTTGCAAAATCTAATAGAAAAAAGAGGAAATTGTTCAAAATAGATTAATGTGTGCACAAGACAGACATATTGATATGAAGATAAAGTATTAGTATTTTTACCAATTCCTGCGAATCTTTTGGTCTAGATAATCTCTTGGTTCCTATATAATACAGATCATTCTTTAACCTTAGTATTTTACTATGCATGTGTATTATAAAGAAAACATTTTCACTTGCTCTTATCATCTGAAGACAATCACCGCCAATCAACTGTTGACCCTCAGCAGCTTTTTTAATTGTGGAATGTCATTGGCTACCGAGGCCACGTGATTACTTGTTGTAAGTAAATGACAATGCAAAGTCCTAGTTAATAAATAAGTTAATACATTTTATATATTACTTCTACTGACATTTTCGAATTTCAGTATAATTGTCTTATGTTTAATGGATTTATTTGTCTTTCATGTGAGTAGAAACCAATAAAATGATTGGTTATCATGAGAAAAAAAAATGATGTAGTACCTTGTCCAAAAAAGGGGGGACGTAACACATGCTCTTTCTGAAGCCCGTTGGTAACACTCTGCCATTGAATCTTTTCTTTCCAACACATTCTTTATTATTTCCTTCTGCTCTGCTTTGATCTGTAGATGGACTGTTTGTCCTGCAGAATACGCTTAAATGTGATTTGAATGTTGTTTACGTATGCAAATAATGCTCAAATAATTTGGCGCGCTGCATTAAGTAGCTCCCATCATGCAATGCGTTACTGTCATCATTCAGTTAGTATCGCGAGATCACGTTTGTAGATTCGAAAATGGAAGTCAAATGGCGGAATAATAGGATCTAAGGCAAAATCTTGCTGTAATGGAGTGTAACACCACTTTCTGCGGGTACGATGGTTATGAATGAATAGAAAAATGATTGGTGAAGCGATTTTAATAAGGGTTTCTGATAGAAAATAAAATCCGATAGCCACGAAACGTGGAAATGTGCCGACCAAGAGCTGGAGAGGCAAATCAGCTGTTTTCCGTATATATAGCTCTCTGACGTCCCACGGCTACAGCAAATCCATAAAAGCCGTTAGACGGCAGAGGAATCTCGTACTACTCATTCTTAACATTATCACGCTCTTCCTCCTTTTAGCTTTGCAAAAAGTGGCTATTTTTAGAATTCCATCAATTGAAATTATAATGTATCCCCATAATTTTGTACATGTATAATAATTTGGAATATTAAAAAGCCAATATGTACATTTACAAAAAAACATTTCCACGCCTGATCACCAGTGTCGTATATTTGACCATGGGTATTAATTATTCATGACTGTTACCTGCAGAGACCTGAAACACCACGTATGACTTTAGCACATAGATATATCTGAGATCCGTAGAGAGGAAGAACACCTTTCTGCACGAACTCCTGACTTGAAATGTCTCTAGGTGGCGTGGTTGTTTCTTATAACTTCCGGAACTTGGCAAGTTGCTCCTACAGTTCGGATCACCTCATTCTTAACATTACCACAGTAACATCAAGCACAAATTCACAGAGAAGGCTAAATTCGTGGCATTCGTCAAGTCTATCGCGCAGTCGAAAACAGCAGGAAATGAAAACCATTCTACCTGACCTTTTTAATGTAGGCAAAGGATTCGGATCATATTTCCCAAAGTTCAAACTTTAATGGAAACGATTTCAGGTACCGTGAGACTCTGGACGATAAGGACATGCCTTGACCTATACTACTCAACCCATTATTGTCATACACTCCGTTGTAATAAACCTGACATGGAAATATACAAGAGCATCCACATTAACAGGAGTCTTAATATTTCTGAAAGAAACAGATTTACGACTCAAATATCTGGTACATATGTCGAACTTATCCTCGGGGGAAGCATCATGAAGCCTTCAATATCTCATTAATGCTAGTAGCAATAACAGTTTGACTACTTCCGCAGACAAATATGTGTTCTCTTTATTTTGCTCCCAAATATGAGTCTTTTTATTTGTAGCTAGATTAACACAACGGGTGTCACCAGTCCAACAAAAACTGCATAACCTCACGGAGCACTTGTGTGTTGCTTAATCTTTAGCTTTCTGTATAGTGTTTTGTAGAATATTGTTTGTCATTTATGTCTTTTCTTTCTGTCTTCCATCGATATGCGGCTTCTGATTACCCGTTTGGTATGTTCATGCATTTCTCAACAAAACGTGCAACCTCTGAACTCATTGAACACAAAGAAGACCACGACCGACATGATCTGGCTTGGAACAGGTATAAAATGTGGCGGGATTAAACCAGTTAATGAGATCCCACCCCTCCAATCTTGAACACTTTACACATGATCGTCTACAAATAAATCAGAACTAAGACTCAATATTTTTTTTCAAATCTGGCATTTGTAGATGTGATGCTGCATTTATTATCTGGATAAATACATGACATACTGAAGATCGAGCAACACGAACACTAAAAACCAAGGGTGCACTCGTGTGCTCTACAAGGGTTAGCAGTTCCTGCTCCTGACGTGTTACTTTACTTTCAACCCATGAAGTCATGAATGTGGAACGGAACGGATTGCATATTAGGACAAACTGAACATATCCATGATCATTTGTAAACATTATCAGGCAGGTAAGCGGTTTTCTTCAGTTCAGACAGGTAAGTGGTTTCCTGCATATCAGACAGGTAAGCGGTTTTCTGCAGTTCAGACAGGTAAGTGGTTTCCTGCATATCAGACAGGTAAGCGGTTTTCTGCAGTTCAGACAGGTAAGCGGTTTTCTGCAGGTCAGACAGGTAAGCGGTTTTCTGCAGGTCAGACAGGTAAGCGGTTTTCTTCAGGTCAGACAGGTAATCGGGTTTCTGCATGTCAGGCAGGTAACCGGTTTTCTGTATGTGAGGCAGGTAACCGGTTTTCTGCACATCAGACAGGTAAGCGGTTTTCTGTATGTGAGGCAGGTAACCGGTTTTCTGCACATCAGACAGGTAAGCGGTTTTCTGTATGTGAGGCAGGTAACCGGTTTTCTGCACATCAGACAGGTAAGCGGTTTTCTGCAGGTACTTCGGTTCCATTGATTAAACTGCCCGTCACATCATAACTGAATTATTGTAGAACGTGATAATACACAGCTGTAAAACAAAATAAATAAAACCAAACAATGTTTACCTATTATTTATTTTTATGCATTTTTTTTTCTCTAAACCACCATCTGTTTTATTCCTCTGTTATATATAAAAAACTCTACTTTATCAGCAATACCTAGGGAATATGTCAACTGAATAATGATATCATGTTATAGATGTAAATATCAACGTTGGGTATTTTAAAACCTTAGAATGTATTCTATTCTACTGTAAAGACAGATTAACTACGTTGCCTTTATACAACATCAACCAAACTCTAAGTCGTGGCCGTGATCGTATGGTCGCTGGAGCTACAACTACCTGTGCAGTCAGTGCCTATCACAACTGATGTTGTGAGTTCGAATCTCGATCAGGTCGATGCGTATAACATTATGTGATAAAGTTTGTCAGTGACTTGCGACAGGTGGTTTTCTCCGGATCCTCCGGTTTCCGCGCATATAAAACTGACCGCCATGATACAAATGAAATATTGTTGAAAGTGGGGTTAAGCACCATAAAACAAAACCAAACCAATATCTAAGGAATGTTGGTTGAAGTCGTACAACACATTCAATACAGAAGCTTAAACAGTGGTGGTCACCAATTCTACCAATATCAACAAAACAAACAATAATCTCTCACCTAAAGAAAGTTTAAACAGTGGTGGTCAACAATTCTACCAATATCAACAAAACAAACAATAATCTCTCACCTAAAGAAAGTTTAAACAGTGATGGTCAGCAATTCTACCAATATCAACAAAACAAACAATAATCTCTCACCTAAAGAAGGTTTAAACAGTGGTGGTCAACAATTCTACCAATATCAACAAAACAAACAATAATCTCTCACCTAAAGAAAGTTTAAACAGTGATGGTCAACAATTCTACCAATATCAACAAAACAAACAAAAATCTCTCACCTAAAGAAAGTTTAAACAGTGATGGTCAACAATTCTACCAATATCAACAAAACAAACAATAATCTCTCACCTAAAGAAAGTTTAAACAGTGGTGGTCAACAATTCTACCAATATCAACAAAACAAACAAAAATCTCTCACCTAAAGAAAGTTTAAACAGTGATGGTCAATAAACAAAAACACAACACAGGGCACACAAGACGAAGATAAACAAAAACACAACACAGGGCACACAAGACGAAGATAAACAAAAACACAACACAGGGCACACAAGACGAAGATAAACAAAAACACAACACAGGGCACACAAAACGAAGATAAACAAAAACACAACACAGGGCACACAAGACGAAGATAAACAAAAACACAACACAGGGCACACAAGACGAAGATAAACAAAAATACAACACAGGGCACACAAGACGAAGATAAACAAAAACACAACACAGGGCACACAAGACGAAGATAAACAAACACACAACACAGGGCACACAAGACGAAGATAAACAAAAACACAACACAGGGCACACAAGACGAAGATAAACAAAGACACAACACAGGGCACACAAGACGAAGATAAACAAAAACACAACACAGGGCACACAAGACGAAGATAAACAAAAACACAACACAGGGCACACAAGACGAAGATAAACAAACACACAACACAGGGCACACAAGACGAAGATAAACAAAAACACAACACAGGGCACACAAGACGAAGATAAACAAAAATACAACACAGGGCACACAAGACGAAGATAAACAAAAACACAACACAGGGCACACAAGACGAAGATAAACAAAAACACAACACAGGGCACACAAGACGAAGATAAACAAAAACACAACACAGGGCACACAAGACGAAGATAAACAAAAACACAACACAGGGCACACAAAACGAAGATAAACAAAAACACAACACAGGGCACACAAGACGAAGATAAACAAAAACACAACACAGGGCACACAAGACGAAGATAAACAAAAACACAACACAGGGCACACAAGACGAAGATAAACAAAAACACAACACAGGGCACACAAGACGAAGATAAACAAAAACACAACACAGGGCACACAAGACGAAGATAAACAAAAACACAACACAGGGCACACAAGACGAAGATAAACAAAACACAACACAGGGCACACAAGACGAAGATAAACAAAAACACAACACAGGGCACACAAGACGAAGATAAACAAAAACACAACACAGGGCACACAAGACGAAGATAAACAAAAACACAACACAGGGCACACAAGACGAAGATAAACAAAAACACAACACAGGGCACACAAGACGAAGATAAACAAAAACACAACACAGGGCACACAAGACGAAGATAAACAAAAACACAACACAGGGCACACAAGACGATGATAAACAAAAACACAACACAGGGCACACAAGACGAAGATAAACAAAAACACAACACAGGGCACACAAGACGAAGATAAACAAAAACACAACACAGGGCACACAAGACGAAGATAAACAAAAACACAACACAGGGCACACAAGACGAAGATAAACAAAAACACAACACAGGGCACACAAGACGAAGATAAACAAAAACACAACACACGCAAATAAACACAAACAACACAAATAAGACATGGAGGCAAAGACGATCCAAACACCGTTGTCATGCAGAAATAATAGCGGACATCACAACAAGGAACTCTGAACACAAAAAAAATAAAAAGATGAGCAACACGGACCCCACCCAAATATAAAAACGGGGTTGAACTCAGGTGCTCGTGAAGGGTAAGCATTCCCTGCTTCTTATAAGACACCCGTCGTGTTAAAAGCAAAATAATAATAACAAACTACATTACTGTGAATTCATTGAAATTCGTTGATACAGATGTTCGAGGATAAAGTCGTATATTCGTGGATTCGTATATTCGTATATTTTCGACTCTAGTCAGTACATATATATATATGGCTACAAATATTCGTAGAATTCTTAATGATCAAATAATATCCAAGAAATCCCCCTAAATGAGTACACCAAGAATATTAATGACCTGACAGTATAACTCAATGTATTTTCTTTCTTTCAAACTTTTAACGTTATATGTATTTCGACTTTGTAAACACATGAACACGTTGTACTCCCCAACCTATGTAATATTGTTTCCAGTTTGTAGTCAGGTATGGATAACGGATTTTCCCATAACCTCTGTCCCCATTAAATCTGATATATTCATTGTTAAAATCATATGGCACCCCTATTGTCAAATAACCGCCATCTTTTGTTACACACCAAGCTCGTGCTATGGTAATTATATCACCCCATGGATTTAACATATCCCCAAATCGTCCTAACCCAGAATGCTCTACTGAGCTGAATGTAACCACGGCATCAAATTTTTCCAGTTTGTTTTCCAGAAAATTTCTACGGAATTCTAATGGGACCATAGTTTTTAATTGAGGATGTTTAGAATTAATGGCACCGTACTCTAAAGTTACAATTTCACGTGCTCCTGCCTCTAAAACACAAGCTTCGACCCATGGGTTTCTAGAGCCGATCACTAATACACGTCCATTAATAATTCCTGGTGTATTTTTAAGACCATCACGTAATGAATTTGTATCATTTCGTCCATATGTTCCTTCCAGCATCCCCTTCTTAGCTAACTGTATCATTTTATTAACAGCCTCAACTGTCCATACGGGTATTGACTGTTTCTGTCCTAGAAATTGTTCATTAAAATATAATTTTCCTGTACGTATTCGACCACCCATTGTGTACCCATCTACAAGTTCTGGTGGCATTTCTTTAGGAGCCACTGATTGGCCATGTCCTAAATCAATATAATTATTTTTAAACAGTGCCATGCAATCAATAGGTGCTGTCACATGATCAAAATATGGCCCCGGTGATCCTTTCCGCGAAGTGTCGCACAGTTGACCACAATCTCGTAAAATAGCATTGAGTTGTTTCCCTTTGTCCCCTAAAGGTTTTGGAGGTCTTTGGTTGTCAGTCATTGCAGTCGTTTTGACACCCTCGTCGTTCCTATTACGTGAAGTGTTCAAGAAAGAAAATGATGATAAGATCCATACGATGAAGCACGTGATTAGTAACCAAGTGCAGATATTGATAGTCTGTTCCTTGTATCGAATTTTTAGCATTTCTACAATTTTGTTCCAGGATGTTCAACACTGAAATATTACATTAAAAAATCATTAAATATCAATTCTTGTCACGCATGCAAATTAATAAGAAATTTTACATATTATTAGATTATTATTAACCTGCTTAACAACCCCCTTTATTAAGCAAACATACTCAGTTCTCACTCTAGTGCATTTTATGTAATTTGGTTGGTTTGATTTATAGTGTTTAACGCCACTTACAACAATATTTCAGTTATATCGTGGCGGTCATTTTCGTTGGTGGAGAAACCCGGAATATCCACAGAAAACCACCGACCTGTCGCAAGTCACTGACAAACTGTATCACACAATATTGTATCGAATTCATCTCACCATAAGCGAGATTCGAACTAGCTATTTAAGTGGTGATAGGAACTGATTGCATAGGTAGTTGTAAATCCAACGACCATGCTATCACGACCACCACGGCCCTCCGAATCACAAAGGAAGACTACATGATCATAATATACGTCAGATTAACAATGTGCGAGAAGGTAACATTCGTAACAATTTACATTCAGAATATTGCCCACCAACTACTTGTACTATAAACAATTGGAAACAATTGTCTGTAAACGCGTGTAATACCGAATCATTGTCATCTGTCAAACGCCAGCTGTCAGAATAAAAAAGTACCTATATGTTATTAATACTGGAAGCAGATTTGGTCCAATTTTACAACAACGTCTCAGTCTGATATGTAGATCTCTTAATGAACATCTTTTGTCTTAAAAAATAATGTAGAATCACCTCAGCTCTAGGCCACATCAAGGTGCGTTGTTGAACTTATGATTAGCCCTAATTACATTTTTAATTCTTAATCACATACTTAGCTATTGCAATGATCAAATTATGCTGCTGAACAGTTTTTAATCAATGTATTAACTAATCATATTTAATCCGCCCTGTTGCTTAAATCTGTTGAAAGGGTGGGAAATGAAAATTACTTACCGCGTTGTGTCGATTTATAGTGCATCTGAGATCTAGAGATCCCTACATTCCACAATGACGTATCACTCATTTGAATCGTTTTTAATAGACGCCTCGTATTCGCATGTCGTGGATCACTTAACATGGAGTTATATTAATATACGGGCGTAGCTTGGGGTCAAATATTACTGAGGCAGGTGGTCTGGCTATGGGGTGTGCAGCCCTCCAGAAGCCACCGACAATTCAAATAAGGATAACACATTTTTTTCGTTTTAAAACGAGTAGATATTGACATATTTTTGAATCATAAATAAAAACAAGAAATTATATGATCTGAAGGATCATTAATGGCTCCAAATTCCAAAAACTATGACGGATATCAATTCAGAAGAACAAAATCTACTTGGAAACCAAAATTTCCCCAAATCGGGAGATTTTTGTATTTTGGCGGACATTTTGGATTCAAAATGGCCGCCATAGCAAACCAAAATGGTCGCAATATTGTGCAGCATGTCTTACTCCCTGTAAATATCCATTTCCATTGAAATATTTAAATTTTTTAATTTTTAACAATTTATTTTGATTTTTTTTAATTTCTATATTGGCAGCCATTTTGAAATGGTGGCCATTTTGTCCTACCGATTCCGATTTTTTTGGCTTATCTCGTTCCACTAGATGTGGATGTAACAGGAAACATTACTGTAAAAATTTGTGAAGCTTGGAGTGAATTTAACATTTTTTGCACCTTAGTTACCATATCAACGACCGCCATTTTGAATTTGTTCAACCCCCTAAGAGCTGCCACACACCACGGTGGATATTCCTACAAAGTGTCATGAAGGTTAATGAAAGGAATCCAAACAAATTTTAAATCCCCCTTTTTTGTTTCCATGGCAACTGCGGCAAAGTTTGTCCAACCGATTCCGATTTTTTTGGCTTATCTCGTTCCACTAGATGTGGATGTTGTTCCTATCAAGTTTCATCAATTTCTGTTCGGCGAGTAACCTGCTATGATTATTTTTGTGTTTTTTTCAATTTTTTAGCATGTTGGCCATTTCCATGGCAACGGCAGCCATTTTGAAAAATTCAACCCATTACTGCAAAAAGTAATATGTCTCACAAACTTCGTTTGGGAGCCATAATAAATAATAATAAGAACATGAGCAAAAACAATATGTCTCACAAACTTCGTTTGGGAGCCATAATTGTGAATTATAGCAACATGCACACAATACCGTTAAAAGTATATACGAGTTCAATATTTTGTGTTTAAAAACTTACAATATATTTAATACACACCTTTTTCATCTGAATCTAATCTCTAAACTAATTTACATATAGATCCGTTACGCCACTAACACGGAAATGTTTTATTGTATGGCTGATACGATATTTTATATCTAATACAAATGTAACAGCACAAATATATTTTAAAATTTTTAAATTAAAAAAATGTTGTTGTTGTATTCGTTGTGAATCAACTAATTTTAGTAAGATATATCAAAGGCTCGTCGATATAGTATTTGACATTTTCGTGGGATTAATATACCCTTCACGGGCCTCACGTCTTCATATTAAAGTCACAGGTAAGCACCTTGATATCGATTGAAGTCTCAAAATTTGATTGATAAACTTCTATTTTAAAGGCATACAGTCGCTCAGATTGATTTTATTTTTATATTAAAAGTTGCCAATATTCGATGTTTTATACTAATAAAATGTTCTGAACAAGAAGCCAGGTTTAAAAAATATGCTATAATCAGTGGCGGATTTAGAGGGGGCGTGCGGGGCGTGCGGGGCGTGCGCCCCCCCCCCCCCCCCCCCTAAAATTCGCAAAGCATATGTTATACAACGTTAATTAAGCAGTTCAACAAACAACTTTTTCATGAATGGTTAACTCGTGACCTGTAAGTCAAAATGAATAGTAATGATATTAGGAGTAAATTTGGGATATCATTCTAAAAAGCTCTACCCATTGATAAATGATCAGTATACACTGTCCGTCCGGATGAAGCTTTTCGTTTTGCCGTTGGTTCATTCATTGAAAACGTATGATTCGTTCTTGTTTATAGACAAACAAAGACTAATATGTTAACATTAATGCTGCATGAAACGATTCTGATCATCTAATTTAGTTACGTTAGCTTATCAGAAATCAACAACAAGTTCATGTATTGACAATTTCCGCTTTTATTTGTCTATAAACAAGAACGGTCGAATCATACGTTTTCAATGAATGAATCAAACGACGGAAAGAAAAGCTCCATCCGGACGGGCAGCATTAACTAGAACCACCCGAAAGGACAAGCACCGAAAGTACAGATCAATTAGTGAAATGAGGAATGCGTTAAAACTAAACCAATAGTTCTTTGAAGGGTTAAAATATCGTGATCGATTTCAACTGCAATTAGTATAAAACATCGAATATTGGCAACTTTTAATATAAAAAAATCAATTTGAGCTACTGTATGCCTTTAAGTATTTATTTCCCTCTCGTCCTTGTTTTAGCATCTATATTTAGTCATTTCCCCCTTGTTGTAACATCTATATTTAGTCATTTCCCCCTTGTTTTAACATCTATTCCTCTTACTCATTATTAACAATTGAGCTTGAATACATCTAGGATATTTATTTTTGGCCATTGATTTCTTTTCCCAATACCATATTTAGTCTTTATTGTGAATAGAAAGTTTGAACATATACCCGGGGTGTACATGTAGCGGTGAGTTCTATTCTGTATCCGACCCGACCCGTAACGTACCCGGACCCACAATTATGATACACTGTCATTTCACTAAGGTTCTCCTACCTCAGGCATAGTTGACCTTAGCCGATTTAGGCTATACATTCTGTTTAGTACCCTTGGTATTCAGGCTCCCATAATTACCTCTGCGAACAGCATCTATCGCAACTAACATGGTGAATTCGAATCCCGCTCATGACGAGGATTACTCGATATAACATTATGTCATAACGTTTGTCAATGACTTGTGGCAGGTCGTTGGTTTTCTTCTGATACGTCAATGACTTGTGGCAGGTCGTTGATTTTCTTCGGATACGTCAATGACTTGTGGCAGGTCGTTGGTTTTCTCCGAATACGTCAATGACTTGTGGCAGGTCGTTGGTTTTCTCCGGATACGTCAATGACTTGTGGTTGGTCGTTGGTTTTCCCCGGATACGTCAATGACTTGTGGCAGGTCGTTGGTTTTCTCCGGATACGTCAATGACTTGTGGCAGGTCGTTGGTTTTCTCCGGATACGTCAATGACTTGTGGCAGGTCGTTGGTTTTCTCCGGATACTCCCTATTTCTTCAACCAATAAAAACTGACCGCCACGATATAACTGAAATAATGTTGAAAGTGACGTTAAACACCATAACCCTAACCACTATTCCAGCTTTCCATACTTATAACTTTGAGTGTACGTGGTGAAGAGTATTCCAGAAAGGCGCCGTGAGCAATAAATAAGATATCTACGTTTTTGTTCACAACCGTACCGATCAGTTTTCTTCTTGGAGGAAGCTGAAAGTATCCGAAGTTACGTAAGATAATAATAACATTACAAATCACATATCTAAAGTCAGTAATTACGAATAGAGGTATGTGTTCTATTAAATAATAAAATGTTATATGTTCTATTAAATAATAAAATGTTATATGTTCTATTAAATAATAAAATGTTATATGTTCTATTAAATAATAAAATGTTATATGTTCTAATAAATAATAAAATGTTATATGTTCTATTAAATAATAAAATGTTATATGTTCTAATAAATAATAAAATGTTATATGTTCTATTAAATAATAAAATGTTATATGTTCTAATAAATAATAAAATGTTATATGTTCTATTAAATAATAAAATATTATATGTTCTATTAAATAATAAATGTTATATGTTCTAATGAATAATAAAATGTTATATGTTCTATTAAATCATAAAATGTTATATGTTCTATTAAATAATAAAATGTTATATGTTCTATTAAATAATAAAATGTTATATGTTCTATTAAATAATAAAATGTTCTATGTTCTATTAAATAATAAAATATTATAGGTTCTATTAAATAATAAAATGTTATATGTTCTATTAATTAATAAAATGTTATATGTTCTATTAAATAATAAAATGTTATATGTTCTATTAAATAATAAAATGTTATATGTTCTAATAAATAATAAAATGTTATATGTTCTATTAAATAATAAAATGTTATATGTTCTAATGAATAATAAAATGTTATATGTTCTATTAAATCATAAAATGTTATATGTTCTATTAAATAATAAAATGTTATATGTTCTATTAAATAATAAAATGTTATATGTTCTATTAAATAATAAAATGTTCTATGTTCTATTAAATAATAAAATGTTATAGGTTCTATTAAATAATAAAATGTTATATGTTCTATTAATTAATAAAATGTTATATGTTCTATTAAATAATAAAATGTTATATGTTCTATTAAATAATAAAATGTTATATGTTCTATTAAATAATAAAATGTTATATGTTCTATTAAATAATAAAATGTTATATGTTCTAATAAATAATAAAATGTTATATGTTCTATTAAATAATAAAATGTTATATGTTCTATTAAATAATAAAATGTTATATGTTCTATTAAATAATAAAATGTTATATGTTCTATTAAATAATAAAATGTTATATGTTCTATTAAATAATAAAATGTTATATGTTCTATTAAATAATAACATACTACACAGTCGAATATTTCCAAAATCCAATAGAAAAATCGTAGAAATAGACAAAATCGATACCTCTAGTATACAAATACATGACCACTCGTTCTCCTGGCTTGTCCACCCAGTTCAATAAAAAGTGTAACGCTGTTAGACTAGGTTTATTGGTCGAAACTGCAGTTTTATTCTTATAGACTATCATACACAACTACCAAATTGTATTTAATCATAGAAACCAAATACTACCATCGAAATATATATATATATTACGAATTTAGTTTGTAACACATATTTTCATTGGTTATTCAACCCTGAATGTCAGCATATATTCGGAAAATAGACGGGGTATATATGTACGTTTTCGGTCTCCCTCATTTGGGCCTCAAAAAACAATAACAACGTGGTTGACAAAAACAGAAATATTTACGCTTCACTGAATCGATTTGAAAAGCTCTGTAGAGCTTGTGTTTTATGTATGTTGTGATATGTATCGACTCTAAATAAAACTTTATTTATTATTATTTATTTAATCAATATCATAATACGGAATAATAAATGTATTTTTACCAAATTAAATGCTGTTTTTAAACTCAAAACGGTTGTATGAACAAAAAAGATATTCTTTTCTTCAATAAAAAATTAAAATATACCTTTCACAAATCTACACCAACCACTCAATTCGTGCAACGGGTGCAACTATCCTCGGAAGAAACTGTTCAATGGCACAAATGGGGTTCACCTATCCCATTCCCGACAGGTGGCGCATGTGTACTATCAGTTATTCGATTCCAAGATGGCGGACGGCGATCAGCTGGGGGTCAGTGCCGAAGCTCGAATATGATATACTACGCCGGAATGCATCGACAAACGTTCGAAAAACTTACCTGATTGAAAGGTACATATTACACTGAAAACCCAAGCATACGATTTATGTTCGTTACTTTTCAATATTATTGTATTTGTTGAATGTCCAAGTTGCCCCGACTGAAAATAAAACATCATTAAAATTATGATGACGGATCAGTTTGAATACATGTGCTTTCGTGACAGGATTCAGAGACAAGACCAGGAGAATTTGTCATATTTATGCTATCCATTACAATTGAAAAAGAAAATTTTGCCTTTATAAAACCAGATGGGATTCATATCCAGGCATAGGTTAGGAAAGAAAATCCTTTTTATTAAAAAACAATTGCCCAACCTTTTACACACCTTTTCTTTTTATTAAATATTCAAAAACAACACACTGAAAGCATCATATACATGTCATCATTCAGAATGTGAAAAAACGGGGCATATTTTCAATAGAAAGAAATTATGGGGCTTTCAATAGGGATACCCTCATGTTTTTAAGAAACATTTTACATTTAAAAAAAAAATTCACAATTTTTTTTATCCTTGAAATATAAATACACAATCATGTGTAATTACCTCAATAAATATACTAATTTAAATGATGCTCATTACATTCGGTATACATCTTTATGAAATTTGTACAAAAAATGTATTCCTTATTTTTCTGGTATATTTTCAACTGTGCAGCAATAAAAAAAAAAGTCACTATGGTTGCAAAGCATACCCTTGTCCAAATATCCTTATACCCTTGGCTAAATGGACAATATATGCTTCCATACTAAAGTAAAAAAGTTTTTTTTCTTAAATTTAATGCCAAAAAGGGGGCAAAACTATCTCTCCCTCAATTTTTAAAAGTAGGGAGGGCAACTGCCCCCAGCTCTTTCACCCATGAAGTGGTATTAGTGAAGTTCGAACTGCAGACTCATGGGGAGCATCTGAGTTCATGTCAGTCCGGATTTTTAGTTGTTTGTGCGTCTCAGTCTTCAGTTTTCTGGGTATTCCTAATTTTTTGTCAGCCATTAAATATTTGTCTTTTTGTCATGTTATATTTGTATACTTATATCATATATTGTTATTAAAGTAATATATTGACCCTTTAAGTTTAAGATTATTTAAGCGAAGGGGCTAGTCGCTACTAACAGTAGCTAGAGAGAAAAAAAGGTTTCATGAATCACGAAAACATTAACAACTTTTTAATGAATATTATTACCTGATGTAATCAGTGTCAATACATACACAATTTAAACATTTAACTATCCTATGGTGAAGATTAAAATACATGTACATCTGTAGTTAATAATATGTCTTAAATACAGTCCTTTGTACAAGATGCTTTTGAAGTACTTGTTTGAGTGGTTTATTTATCTGTATGTGTACTTTGTGTAATATTACAATCATTATGGCTTCTATAGTACAAGGTAGTACATTTCAATAAGTTGAAAAGATGTCAGTTCAAATCTGACTGGAAGCTAATCTATGATCTTTTTAATGTGTGTTTGATGATATTGACTGTATTAACTAACTTCAACTAAGCAACTTGGACACAAGTCCCTTGCTTAATGAAAATTTTGAAGGACTGCTCCTTTTTCAGTGTGATTTTTATACGACCACAGAAATTTTGTTGTGGTGGTATTATGTTATTGGTCTCAATGGTCTGTAGACAAAATGGTTTCCTATCTCATCGGTGGTGTAATGGTTAGCATTCTCGCCTTGAGTGTGTTAGATCCATGGGATAGAGCCCCAGTCTGGTCAAACCAAAGACTATAAAATTGGTAGTTGTTGCTTCTCTACTATTAAAGCATGCAAGTAAGAACAAAGACTGGCCGGCTAGGAATCGGAATATTAATTAATGTGCCTGAGTGGAGTGACATGTCTTCCCACTCACTTGTTTTCTTTATTAGACACCAACAATTTTATTAGTGAAGGAGGGAGGGGGGTATGGGATTTTTTATGTCTGTCAGTAGAGAATCCATTTTTTTTTCAAGCATCAGGTAGATCAAAAATATTTTTTATACATACATGAGGTAAAAGATACATGCATACGAGACCTAAAAAAATAATTGTGTGTTTAGTGTTACCAGTAACCCTGTGGAAAAGGTTAGGTAAAGGTGACCAGTATTTTTTTTTTTTTTTTGCATTGGATATATTGGGCATGCAGATGTTCCAAGACTGTGCTTGTTGAGAAAAACTAATAAAATAGCTAGGATTATAGGCACTACATTTTAGGTAGGGTCGAGTTAACCTAAACAAGCAATATTTTTTTAGGGCTGAGGTGTATTCAGGTCTACTTTAAAATTTGGACATAGTGGAAAATAAACGATTTTTATTCTAAAAACCCCCAACCCCCCCTCAGTAGTAAAATGGTTAGTGTTTTATGTCTTATTAAATATATTGAACACTATGCTTAGAGGAGCCATTCCTTAAGTATAAGTTATATAAACTTTTTATTCAATCAACACTGGAAGACATCTAACAGTCGGAAAGCAAACTCATTAATGGCGTCGCTGGTAAAACCACGGGTCACGTGATTCTCATTTGAAAACGTTGACATGTTCGTCGGTCATGAAAATTGTAGAACAAAGACCTCGTTTATTTATACCGTAGAAAATATCGAAACGTCTTATATTGTTTTCTTTTCAGCAATAATTACTTCCACGATTTGTTTATTAGATTTGAGTTAAAACAGGAAATTACTATTAAAATTTTGATGATTTAGAGGGTGACCCCCTCGATGGAATGTCGCCATCGCATTGGAATAAAATGCAAATATATTAAGTTTGCAGTAGAGTGACATTCCCAAACTTCACACTGCGCTAGGTTATATATTTATTTAACGAAATGTTTCTCTGGTACACGTTTTTATTCATTAATAAAAAATTGTGTCAGCTTTTAGTGCCGAAAAATTGTCAACCAAGAAAGATAACTCCGTACCATCGCATTGAAATAAAATGCAAATATATTAAGTTTGCAGTAGAATGACATTCCCAAACTTCACACTGCGCTAGGTTATATATTTATTTAACGAAATGTTTCTCTGGTACACGTTTTTATTCATTAATAAGAGTTTCTGTCAGCTTTTAGTGCCGAAAATTATTCAGATTCAGAAAAATTGTCAGTCAAGAAAGATAACTCCGTATGAATTTCCCTATTTCTAAAAATACATTTACTATTTAGAACTAACCTAATGACTTAAAAGCACGCTGTGCACAAATGTTAATGCTGATGCAGGCTGCTATTTTAATAGCATATGCATATAATTAACTACAAATTTAGGAAAATACAAACATTTATATATGGTCTCCTTTCCCCAAAAGAAAGGATAGGCGATTAAAATTTACACGTCCACCGGTTTTATTCTAGCAATTCAAGAAAAAACATTTCTATATCCTTTTGATGAATCATGAACAGAACTGGTGTATTTTTTTTCTAGGCATGAAAATAAAATTCAATATAAAGATAAAAAAATGTATAAATATTTAAAGAAAATGTATACAGTCATCTGTCAAAAGTATTGGGAAATGTAAAATAAATCCCTATATAATCAACCAAAACCATATTTTTTTTAAAAGATTATTGTGAAGTAATTTCTGGATAGATTTTAACAAATTTTACACCAAAACATTCAGAATTGTCAATATTTTGATTGTTTATTTACTCATTATGTAGTTATGAGTTATTTTTATTTGTACATAATTTAAACACAACAAATACAAATTGATTTTTATTTTCCTATATATTTCAACTAAAAATAAATCCTAAAAATTAACAATCATGGAAAAATTATGTACAAATAAAAACCACCGGAATAAAGATTTGAGCAAATAAACAAACAAAATATAGACAATTCCGAATGTTTTGGTGTAAAATTTGTTACAATCTATCCAGAAATGATTTCACAATAATTTTTTGAAAAAGATATGGTTTTGGTTGATTATATAGGGATATTTTTTACATTTCCCAATACTTTTGACAGATGACTGTACATATTAGTTTTCAAGTGTATTTCTTTTCCATAAACTATTAACAGTAAAAAGTCCACAAATTTTTATGAAAGTTGAACAAATCCTAAGTACAATAAATTATTAATTTAATAGAAAATGAGATTAAAAAAAAGTATGTGCCAGTCTCCAGGATATGGCAAAACCCAGCTTAATGAACCTCCATATTCTGATTTTAATTTTATTAAATGGTCATAAGATTTCCTGTCCCAACAACAACTTGATACTGAAGCTTTATCCCAATCTGAAACTTTTTGTGAGGAATATTCAAAGTTTTCAAAACTGTGGCTTTTGAATCTGCTGTCTCATCTAAAACTTCAATTGAACAAAACTCGGATTTTTCAGTGTCAGTTTCAGAAAATGAAAGAAAAGTCTTAAGACCTGGGAGATCTACATGTATATCATTTTCCTGTACCAAATATTTCAGAAAACTGTAAGCTGACAATTTCTTCTCAAAACTTTCCCATGCAAAGGTTTCATCACCCGTTTCCTTGAAATCTTCCAAACTTAAATGGGAGAATTTATTGCCTCTAATGGGCGAGGGTTCACCAATTTTGTCTTCTGGTTCTTTCAGTGATTTAATTAAAGCTGTTTTGTCAACTAAATCTTCAATTTTTTTGTACAAATCTGGCAACAATAAAGCTTTGTTGGATAAAAAGTCACTGACTACAAATTCTAAAACAGGATAAAACAGTACATAACGGTCAATATTGTCAGAGTCTACATTGCAATATTCCACCTGATCAAACTGTGAAAACATTTAGTTAACTGGTAGTCTTCAGTTTTTGAAAGTTCATTTAGAGAATCATCAGACCTCACAAATTTGTTAAAATTTTTATAACATGTAAGGCATAAAATGGCTTTGCCTGCAGACAATGAACACAGGGCCCAGGGTCCCTGCCACTGTGGGCTTCAGAACAGTTAAGTTTTTTGGAGGCATTACAACTACTAGTCAACTATGGTAAAATCACAGTCTTGCAAATTACAGTTGTTTAATCAATTAAATATCATATATGCAGTTACATACAGATAACAAATTTAGCCTAATTTCTATTTATAACACACACACTGGCTGGTTTTTGTTTTTAGAGTCACATTCATTCAATCATTGTATACCTGTTACACATAAATTCATAATTCATTTGCAGAAGAAAATCAGGTAAAACTTAAAAGTCAGCATTCCTAAATATATTTGATAAACCAATTGTCTTTGAAATAATCGCCACATTAGATATGTACAGCAAACGGGAAAGGAGTCTAAACAAAGTGCATTGACGAGACGGGAGAAAAGGGGGGGGGGGCGTAATCTGATGTAAACAATGCAGTTTTCTTGTAAACTTTCGGTTAAAATATAAAGATATTAATAAATCTAATAAAAGGCAGACATATACACACTACATGGGTGTTTTGGGGGAGAAATGTTCACCAAAATGGGCAAATTTTACTCTAAAACAAGGCGAAAATTAAAAAAAACATGCCTCGTCGAATTTTCTTTCAGTAATGATTTCCATTCAGGGTGACGGAATTTCCAGTTGAGAGAGCATTTACTATTGGTTGATGATGCTATATCACTCCTGTATCATCAATTTCATGTCCTAATATAGAATTGTGTCAGCTTTTTCATTGGCCGAAAAATGTAAACAAACCGAACCTCGTGTTTTTACACATTTTAGAATGCACGATTCGAAACACGTTTTTGACTAATATAAACCTCGGTCGCTTGTCTGATATAGCCAGTCATTGCAAAATATATATATATATTTTATAGAAATCACGTTTCTATCACAATTTTGTCTATTTAATACTTTATTTCGGGTTTATCCTACAACGGCGCGAATGAAAAATTTTGCGGGACTTGTAAAGCGGCACCTAGCGGGAATTTTTTGCGGTTATCGCCCCCTGACTGCGTGGTTTTAGAATCACTAGCTATAACGGTCAAATCATGGGTTTGCTTTCCGACTGTAACATAATAATCCCGACACTCTGAGAAGCCGATGTCCTCGATTGGGTTTGAAATGTCATTATGTGCCGAGCAAACCACGTCGTATTTCCCTGGTGTCCACGGACCTCTCGTCGCATGGTCAGTCTTCTTGATAGCTACCCTCATCTTGTTAAACACACCATTTGTGGCATTTTACACGAATACATATACATTTTTTGTAAATCAATATCGTAGTTTACATTAGTTACGTTATTGATGCTAGCCGAGGAGTTCCGAAAGTAATAACTGATGGAACACATGCGCCAACTATTAGCGTAAAAATCGTAGGTGAACCCCATTATGGCAGTTACCGGACACAAATCTGCCTCGTCAGTTGCAGTATATCAACGTGTTTCATCAAAGGAAAAACAAGCTATGGGAGACATTATCACACGTTCTGTTCGTGGAGAGCAACCATCTCAACTATCCTCAATAATGCCACCGCACAGTACTTCCCGGTTGCAACTCATGCCGCCGACACAAAACAGCTCAAGTTCAACATCACTTGTTCAAATGAGAGCCAATACACATGTTTCATCGTCGGTTACGGACGTCGTTGACATTTTGGATGTAAATTATGATGATTTATTTTTTGATTATAACACTCTTACAACAGTTAATTCCGTCACAAACACCAGAACAATTCAGCAAACTCCCATGTTCCACGGCTGTACCATTACAAATTTGAACATAACAATCAACAAGTGAAAGTGTGTTAAAGTTTCCGCCTTTAAAACTTTCGAGGTCACGGGGCCACAACAAGTTTTTGCTTATTGTTAACATTTTAGTTATTGAAATTGTTTCACAAACCCGTTGTTTTGTTATTTAATATATTAATGTTATAATTATAAAGTTTATTAAATTTACTGCATATGAAATTGTGTTGATTTAGAAATATTGAACAGGATTTTCCTTTATGAGACACCTTAGTACATAAAATATCACGGGACAAATATTTGACGTCAATGAACAAAGAATGTCAGAGGTACGAAAAGGGACATCTAGAAATACGGAAAATGAAAATAAAAGATGCAAAATATTTAATAAGGTTTTAAATATGAATTGGGACTATGTACGTGGTAAAAAAAAACAAAAGGAAAATAAAAATAAACAAACAAAAAGGAAACAATAAAAAAAAAAAAAAAAAAAAAAACATTTTTTAAAAATTTATACGACAGTTTGGTTCTGTATTTAACAAAAAAATGGTTAAATCCGTAATATATTTGTTATTCAGCTATCAGGGAATGTAGATCATAAGCCGGGAATGTCACATTATATACCCTGTCTGATAGCTGAATAACATATAATATTATATAAAACTGGGTACTGGTAAAGGGTATTAGGGCTGAAACCCACAGAGCTACATAGCGCGCCCCCGTGTGGCGGATAAGTGGGGCTCTTTAGATGGGAGATTATAATATAGAAAGCCTGACCATGGACCATTAGTCGGTGACGTGTTTAGAGAATGCCACGCTCCCTGTATGCTGAACACCTTTATATAAAGAATGCCACGCTCCCTGCATGCTAAACATTTTTGTTTAGAGAATGCCACACTCTCTGCATGCGAAATACCTTTATTTAGAGAATGCCACGTTCTCTGCATGCTAAACACCTTTGTTTATAGAATGCCACGCTCCTTGCATGCAAAATACCTTTGTTTAGAGAATACCACGCTCCCTGCATGCTAAACACTTTTGTTTAGAGAATGCCACGCTCCCTGCATGCTAAATACCTTTGTTTAGAGAATGCCACGCTCCCTGCATGCTAAACACCTTTGTTTAGAGAATGCCACGCTCCCTGTATGCTAAGCACCTTTGTTTAGAGAATGCCACGCCCCCTGCATACTAAATACCTTTGTTTAGAGAATGCCACGCTCCCTGCATGCTGAACACCTTTGTTTAGAGAATGCCACGCTCCTTGCATACTAAACACCTTTGTTTAGAGAATGCCACGCCCCCTGCATGCTAGACACCTTTGTTTAGAGAATGCCACGCCCCCCTGCATACTAAATACCTTTGTTTAGAGAATGCCACGCCCCCTGCATGCTAAACACCTTTGTTCAGAGAATGCCATGCTCCCTGCATGCTAAGCACCTTTGTTTAGAGAATGCCACGCTCGCTGCATGCTAAACACCTTTGATTAGAGAATGCGACGCTCCTTGCATGCTCAACACCTTTGTTTAGAGAATGCCACGCTCCTTGCAAGCTCAACACCTTTTTCTTAGATTTCGAAAAAGAGCCTAGACGCATATGAATCACGACAAAAATACCAAGCTTTTCGTATCTACCCGACTCTCCTTACTTTTGCAGTTGCAGTCAAAAGTCAAAAGTTAAACTTAAACATTGGTACTTCCAACAAAATCAGTGCTTAAACATTAAAAACATGATGTACAGCAAAGATTAATCAACACAAACGTTTAAACAATATAACATGTGCATTGAAAAACACAAACATTTCAACATATAAATGATACTCAAATGTTAAACCATACAGACGGAGGAACAGTATGATATTACTTTAATTTATTTCGATTCTGATATGTCTAAGAGTACAAATACGGAAGTATACGTCGATTAGAAGACGGTAATTTATATTTACGTTTATGGAAAATGTCGCACACATTTTATGCTGCCAAATTCAAGCAGACGATAATTCATCAACATGTACATTTACGACGGAAAAGTCATTCACATGCACCGACGCATGTGCTATTGAGATTATACCAAATCGATAAATCGCTCGTTTGTCTACAAAGCGAAAGGACGTCATGTTAGAATTATCATTATTCACGCATTCAACACAAACATTTGCGACATTTCTTTGCAGAGAATGGCTTGAAGTCAATGGTCTTCAGGGTGGTATTTTCTTACACATTAGTGGGGTTATTGTTATGGTGTTTAACGCCACTTTCAACAATATTTCAGTTATATCGTGGCGGTCAGTTTTATTGGTGGAGGAAACAGGAGTACCCGAGAAATCCACAGACCTGTCTCAAGTTTTTGACAAACTTTATCACATAATGTTGTATCGAGTACACCTCGCCTCGAGCGAAGGCCAGTTCAAACGCTACATGTTTATCCTACAACTCTTCCTAATTACCTCAGATTCAAATAAGAAATAAATCATGGAAGCCAGAATGTGATTTGAGTTTTAACATGGATTGGGAGATTATATTTTCCTTTCGACACAAATCGTATTGTGCGAACACAAAAGTCTAATGTCAAAAGTCGAATCGAAACTTTGTTTCAAAATCGGTTAGGTTCATATTTACATTCGACAGTCTGATGAGAATGATATCGTTAGATCGATAAAGGAAATTAAAAATTAAAGTTTGTTTTTGCCCGCAAAAACGTATGTTTCCCCCCGTCCCACAAACTAGTTAAAGGTAAAAAATATATTTAGGAAACAAATAAAATTAAGCTTCAATGAATAACAAAAAAAACTGTCCATGAAACACAAAACAATTTTGATCAAAAGTGCTAAGCCAAGATTACATGTACTATTCCTTATTGTCATGGCAAAGTTCTCCATTCCAGAAAATTGCTCAGCCTATGTTCCAATGATTTTAAAGGAGTTTTGTTCTTCTAAAATCAATGGATTGGTGATGAAAAACTTGTTCAGGGAAATAGTGACATTATGATATATATATCTTACGCCTATCCCTAGATTTGCCTTACGAGACAAGGTAACACTACGACTATTGAAGCTCCTTTTTTAGGGAGTGGATGTAGTCGAGTGGTCTAGGGCGCTGGACGTAAAGCTAAGCGAATGGTGCTGCAGTGTAACAATGGTGTGGGTTCAAATCCCGTCGAGGGAAGAACAAAAATTTGACAGCTCTAAAATCTAATTCTAACACTGTTTGGTTTAATTTTCAGACGTATATAATATTTAGTATTAACCTAGTATCCTTTAAAGTAACTTTGAGATCCAGTGGGACAGATATATTGTATGGTTGTCACTTGCTTCTAGACGTTTGTATAATATACTTTATTTCCTGTGACTGTATAATGAATAATTCTTCATTATCCTATCCAAAATATTAAAAATTGCGGAGTTAGATTGCTGTCAAATTATAATATTAAGTATATATGTACCATCTACACACGCTTATACACATGTTCTTACGCCTATCCCTAGATTTGCCTTACGAGACAAGGTAACACTACGACTATTGAAGCTCCTTTTTTAGGGAGTGGATGTAGTCGAGTGGTCTAGGGCGCTGGACGTAAGGCTAAGCGAATGGTGCTGCAGTGTAACAATGGTGTGGGTTCAAATCCCGTCGAGGGAAGAACAAAAATTTGACAGCTCTAAAATCTAATTCTAACACTGTTTGGTTTAATTTTCAGACGTATATATATATATATATACACAAGTTTCAGTAAGGGATATTGCACTAGAGTGTTTGCAAATAACTCCCACAAAATTTAGGGGATCAACATTTCCTAGTAATATGCACAACTACATATGGTGTCCTTACTACCTACCAAGTTTCATGAAATTCTGTTCAGTAGTTTCAGAGGAGTTGCGCTGACAAACTGCTTCAGAAGTATATTTCGGGAAATTTTTAAGTTCAAAGGGGCATAACTCCCACAAAGTTCAGGAGATCAAAATTTCCTGGTAATATGCACAGCTACATATGGTGTCCTTACTACCTACCAAGTTTCATGAAATTCTGTTCAGTAGTTTCAGAGGAGTTGCGCTGACAAACTGTGTTACGGACAGACGGACGGATGGAACGACAGATGGACAGGACAAAAACAATATGTCTCCCCACCAAAGGGGGGGGAGACATAATTGTATCAAGATCGAATGGAAACTAAGACTGTGTGAACATGTGACAATTAACATACCTGTCTTACAGAATCCTGGAAATTGTACGTAATGACCTCACGTATTCATGACCGCACCCTTAAAAGTAGCTAAAAATTAAATATACTCACTATAAAAAAAAAGTAAATTTGTTGTCTAAAACCTTTTTAGCACATGTTGCCTACTCTGTTTACATTTTCAATTATTTTCCATAAAATGAACCACGTGTTACAAATGTTACATGTAGCCGTATGACTTCCAGCTATTGTCAAGTCATAACATTTTGTCGTATTAGAACAAGGAACTATGTTGAATATCATTTGTTACTTCCTTTATAAATTCAGGGACCTATCATTTAACTCTTATGGAGAGGGGAGGACTAAGTTATTTTTCCCGGAGTAAAATTTTTTTTTTTTACACGAAAGAAAAAATCAGGTTATTTTTTACATGGATAATTGAACATTTTTCTTGAAATGTTATCAAAATTTCTTGTTGAAAACTTTAAGGTTAGTTTATTCATTTTTGCAGCTTTCAGATGAAATTATTTTTTTAAATAAAATATGGCGGCACAAAAGTTAAATAGTCCTCTTTTTGTATTATGTCACACAAAAAATGATAAAAATAAAATAAATAAACAACAAAAACACCACTGTACAGCTAGTATGGTATCAGTTAGGGGACGATTATTTGATTTCTCCGAGTCAATCAATTTCTTTTGCACGAAATAAATCAGAATATTTTTTGGACATTAAAAATCGGTAATTTTCTTCAAATTTTGCCGAAATTCTTTCGCTAAAAACTTATTTATTGTTCGGATCATTCAGCTCAAGATATATTTTCAATAAAATGTGGAAACAGAAATAACATAGCCCCATCCTATATAATTAAACGGTCGTTACTATAATATGTATATTTTATATTGCTTAGACGAACTATCATGCTTTCAATGAAGTAGTAAAAAAACAAAAGATTTAGGCCTTTTTGTTTATGCCCTCCGGATGTAATGTTCGTAACTCACGGATCCAAAAACTCTCTCTTTTTTGTCTTCGATTTTCTTTCCAACTTGGATTGTGATCAATGATATAAATTTTGGATCTACCAAAGTCATCCAATGAGTTCCCCAGCTACACAAAGTGTTGACTCACAGGCAAGAGCGTCTTTTTCGTATGGTCACTTCTGTGTCCAATCATTCTTTTGTTGAATGGTTGGACACTTTCTTCTACGTATTGCGACCCGCAGACGCAGGCGCGGATCCAGGCGGGATGCACCCGCGCCCCCCCCCCCCCCCCCCCCTAAAAAAAAGATTGGCGTGACTGGTACCGGGTGGTTTCTCCCCGATTACCTGTTCGCCCCGGGTCGTTTCTCCCCGGAAAGTGAGTCGATTCGCCCAACTTAATCGCTATTATATAATTATAGATGAAGTCCTTTTCGACACTTTTTTGGTAATTGATTCTATAGTTGTATACAAAAAAAAAAAAACATAAAATAAAATAAAAATAATAAAAATATATGATAAACAACGGAGTTAACATCATCATAATGTTATATTATAATATTTGATAATTATTGGTCAATTATTACTAATTAAACTGCAGAAAAATAATAAAGAGAAATTAATAAAAAAAAAATTAAATTTGTAATTGCACTGTTGACTACAGAAAGGACAGGAATAACCTTTTATTTGTGTATCACACTTCATTGCATTGCCATAGTCATTTATATCATTAGGGACAAGGATGTAATTTACTCTTAAAAAAAGATTTTGATGCTACATTTTTGTAACTGAAAAAAAAATGGACTCTGATGCAGGATTTTTGTTCTTGGGAAAAAAATGTCACTTCATGACAAATATTAAAAAATCTAGATAAAAGGGTCAAAAATCAAAATCCAGACATGTACAATAAACAGGAACACACCAAATTTATATATGAAATAAATCATGGAAGCTAGAATGTGTTGGGAGTTTTAACATGGATTGGCGGATATCAGTATTGTATCCCGAGCCAGAAGCGAGGGATAAAATTTACTAATATCCGCCAATCCATGTTAAAACTCAAAACACATTCTGGCTTCCATGATTTATTTCGATACTGATATGTCTAAGAGTACAAATACGGTAGTATACTTTGATTGGAAGACGGTAATTTATATTTACGCTTGGGGAAAATGTCGCACACAATTTATGTAATTCGAATAATACTGCGCCCTCTATCGGCATTATTCGGGCTACAATGTATGCTGCCAATGGAAAAGTCGGTCACATTCACCGGCGCATGTGCTAATGAGATTATACCAAATGGATAACTCGCACGTTTGTTAACAAAGCGAAAGAAGGAGGTTATGTTATAATTATACTTTTAGGGAGTAATATACAATTTTCAAGAAACACAGAAAAAGAACAAATAAAAAATACCTTGTAAATATTAACTTTCAACGCAAAAAACTTTCAAAAAAATTACCAAACTCTACGACATTATACGTTTAAGCCACACAAAATCAAATTATTTTTAATTTCTCATCCCCTCTCTTCCCACTTTTTACCATCAAATTCGTGATTTTCTATATCAATAAATTCATTTTCAAATTTCAACAAATTTTTCTTTAGGGTATATATTTATGTGACGTTTTATCACGGTAGTTATCAGATGTACAGTCAATGAACATTTCGTCACCCTCGATTGTACGCTATATATTTCATATAAAACCACATTTTTCAAAAAAATTATTGTGAAGTCGTTTCTAAACGGATTTTAATCATTTTTGCATCAGAAGAAGCAGAAATATTTAAAGATTATTTGTTTATTTTAGCATGATTTTCCGTTAGATTGCCTTTATTTTCTTATGATTCAAAGACAATTTTTTGTTTTCTGACGTCAAATTTGTTATATACTTTAACCAAAAAAAAATTATTTCTTTTAAATGTGGTTTTATATGAAATATATAGTAAAAAATCGAAGGTGACGAATACTTATGTCCATGGACTGTATCTAGTTCTACAATATTAACCTCAGTAGTCCATTTCCAATCGTGTATTTTTATATTTGTTTATTCTTATTTTTTTCATTGTATAGAACGCGGGGTCTTAAATGCAAATTTCCGACTTTCCGTAACATTTCTGAAATTGTATTTCAAATCGTTTGACTTTTCATGTCAATAACATGCAGCTAACTAAAGTTACAAATAATGCTATTACCTGCTTTAGAATAGAATAAATATCTTACGACAAAAGTCGCTGTTGTTCCATTAGACTCGATGACGCCCACTTTTAACATATTTTATTGTGAAACAAATACAGACAATGTTGGATACAAGGACACATCAATATGATCTACTTCCTTATAACATCAATATGATCTACTTCCTTATAACACTTTTAAATTTGTTTAAATTTCTACCATCTAGGTCATATCCAGTTTTTATTTATTGTGCTTATAAAATGTTTATGCTTTGCTCATAATATCAGCTTTTAGTTGTTCATAGTTTGCTACATTAGCTCTTGGTATGCTTAGCTTATAACATCAGCTTTTAATCTGCTTTTTTGCTTATCTTATAACTGTTAGTATTTTACATGTAGTGCTTACTTAGTCTTGTATTTTAGTTGTATGTTGCATGCTTGTTATTTGTTATTTATTATGTGTCTGTGTATGTCGGTTAAAAGCTCAACAGAGCTTATGTTGTATGTTGTTTTAACCATGCCGACTCTAAATAAAGCTTATTTATTTATTTATTTATTTATAACATGAATAGGTAAATTATCTAAACTCCTTCTCATGATTTTTCTTTTATTTTATAAATTATAATATTATTGTACAGGTTAGATAAATTACTATTGAAACAAAATAAGTTGCCCGAATTGCGAGATAATCAATTTTGTTTTAATAGTACTGTATATTATACTTGTAACCATTTCACTTGAACAGTTGACTACAGAACGACAGGGATATTAGGTTTATTAATTAAATTCCTAACAATGTATTTGTGTATCACATTTCATTTCTTTGCATTAGCATTAGGGGGAAAGGGTGTATTTTACTCTTATAAAAAGATTGTAATGCTACATTTTTGTAACTGAAAAAAAAGAATGCACTCCGAAGCAGAATGTTTGTTGCGGAAAAATTGTCCCTAATAAACATCTGGATAAAAAAGAAAAATCAAAACCATGCATGTACAATACGCAGGAACACAACAAATTCATTTATACCTTTAGGCAGTAATATACAATTTTCAACAAACACAGAAAAGGAACAAATAATTAAAAAAAACATGTAACAATTAACGGCTGTATCCCGGAACGCCAACATTTTGAAAGATCAAAGAAAGTTGTCCTTAAGAGGGATTAAGGGGTCCCATTAAGGGTGGATGATCAGAGCAATCACAGGTAAATAAAGGTAAATTTGATTCTCTTATTTGTATTTTCTATATAAATGGAATAAAATAAAATACGAAAACATAATAATCAATGAATATTTATTATTAAATTTTAAAACTATAATATATGCACACATGAAATATGAAAAAAATAATAAGGAATATTTATTATTAAATTTTAAAACTATATAAGCACACATGAATTATGAAAACATAATAGTTACTATTTATATTAAATTTTCAAACTATATAAGCAGACATGAAATATGAAACATAATAAATATTCTTTTTAGACGACTTTTTAACTGTGTCAATAAAAGGTTTTATACGTATTATGTGAACTGTGATCAAATGGATCTTACCTTTTAGCTGATGAGATGATAACTTTTTAGAATTAGTGGTGAAATGCATATTTTTATATCTAAAGTAGTCAATCAGATGCGAATCTATAATTTTAGTGAACTTTTTAAATGGCGACACGGTTGGGGGAAACAGATGTGAAATACAGCAAAGTGATATGATATACATGTACGCCAATGACCAATTTTAGACTATCCTATTCCTGTAATTAACTTTTAGCAGCAATCTGACAAATTGTAAAATCTTAGCTGTATATAGAAGGATTTTTATGCTAAGTGTGTGTGGGTACGACTTCACTGTATATATGTGCACAAAATCGAATGGTGGAGGGAATACGAGCACTGTACATAAACGGAGCACCTGTTCTACATACTGACGTGTGGTTCTCCTACAGAGGGGATTAAAGATAAAGATAAAGAAGAAGAAGAATGCATATTTATTTTTCAATTTTAAAACTATATATATGAAATATGAAAACGTAATAATAAACTTTAAAACTATTATAAGCACTACATTTAGAAATATATAAATGTCAATGATGTTGGTATTTAGCTTGGATGGGGGGCCCTTGGATCATCTGCTCTCCATATGTTAAAGTTTTAATTAATGGCTTATTTTCTTACTGGATTTTAAAAAAAAATACAACAAATAAATTATAATATTTCTCATTACTTTGTCATTTTCTTTAATTCAATTTTCTTTTTAAAATCAATATATTTTACTTCATTTTCATTATATTTTAATAAATATAGCATGTCATATTTCACTTATTAATTACTTTTTTAAAACTAAATTACAACAAATATATTATTTTATTTCTCATATTTAATGAGAAATAAAATAATATTCTTTATTTCAATTTCAATATATATATATATATATTTTTTAAATGAATCACAAAAAATATATTATTTAATTTCTTATTAAATTTGTCCTTTTCTTTATTTCAATTTTTCTTCATATATATTTATATATTTTTTTTAATTACAAAAAATATTAGCATATAATATTTGACTGATTAATTACTTTAAAAAAACTTCAAGTGGCCTCAACTTAATTGCTAAAACAACAATCTACACTATATGTTGTTTTAAGAATGTTGGCGTTCCGGGAACACCCCTTTTGAACAATAAAAATAACTGATAGGTGTCAACAACTAATTTGAAGCCATGCAGAACAAACAATACATACATACTAATTTATTACTGTATTGTTCAAAGAAATTTTACAAATTTAATCAGGTGTCAAACAATGAAAGTGAACAAAGAATTTGTACACATTTAATCAGGTGTCAAACAATGAAAGTGAAGCCATACATAATATTAAACACGTCAAGAAAGCATGTTAATTATGAGGAAGACAAAAATAAAGTACCCATGAAAAAGCCTTGCAACATCCAAAATACGAATACTTACAATGATATTTTCCATATTTCATTTTTTAAAGCACTACATGTACCAGCAAAAATTTACAATTAAAAGCAACATGTATACAAATTACGTGTCAGATGCCTCCACACAGCTTCTCTGAAGCAGTCCGTGGTTGGTGTCTGAATTACATCTGATGGTAGACTGTTCCAGTCAGCTATTGTTTTGGGTATGAAGCTGTTCTGATCAGGATTGGCAAACAATTTTGGACGGCGGGAAATAAGATTGATTCTTAATTTGCAAATGTAATGGTACAGGAAACTTCTAAATTTATATTTATGTTTTGCATGTATGGCCAAAATTGCATATAAAAATATTTAATGGATACAAATATAACTATATTGGCCTTACAGAAAGAAAATAAAAATTAATGGATAGTGTTAATGTACAGATATATAAAATTGATTTGGAAAATTGACATTTGTTGAAAAAATATTGATTTTGATAGAAATATTAAGAAAATTATTCTTTACTTGTAATCCTCACTTTGTACCTCCTTTGTTTAGTGAGGAAAACCATATTGTGACCTGCTTTTGACATGTTTATTGTTTGGCTTTACAAACTGGACTTATTGATTTCTAAAGGTTATTGAAGATGTGTTAATTAGTTTGTAAAAATAAATTAAAAAAGTTAGTCATTATTATGGCATAAAGGAAATTCCCTTAGGATATTAGATTACATGTATACAACCTGGCAAAACAATCAGCTATTGTTAGAAATGCCATCATGTTCGGCTGCTATTGAGAGAATCTTCTCAAACTTTGGCATGATTCAGTCAAAATTAAGAAATAGACTTGGTCTTGTTAAAGCAGGAAAGCTTGTTTTTTGCTACAGAATGTTAAGGGAGAAAGATGAAATAGATTGGTGAACTCTGAAACTGTATGGTTGAACTGAAAAGTGTAGATATAAAATTGTGGTGACAGTTTTAACATGTTTTTAATAAAACGTCTTTTGTATAAATATTATGTTTATATGAAGATTACAATTTCAAAAGTTGCCTGAAGTCTTTCTTGGTCCTACACCTAGGCTTTATACCCATATTTATTAAACTGATGTAATTTTTAACACTGTGTGTTAAAATGTTAAGTTTTTAGCAACTTTGAAGAAATTAATCACATCTAAAAATCATATATCCCAGTATTTCCCAGTATTTCCCACTTGAGCTAAAATTTAGAGTATTTCCCAGGACGGTAATTACCACTGGGAATTCCCGCCACTGGTATTTCCCGGCCAACCCTGGTTCTGATAAGCATCTGTTGAAGTACTCAGTCTGGAAAAGCTGTTCTGGTGATACTGTCTTGTATTTCTTGATGGTTTTCTGACATATTCTGGGATGGTCACAGCAGCTTCTCCATTGATGGCTTTGTGATATAATGATGTTAAATACGTGATATTAACACTTTACTCTTTCGACTCGAATTAGTACCAGATTGCCGAATACCATATTGCCGATTCCATTTTGCCGAATCCCATATTGCCGACTTTTGTTAAAAATGACAAAATTTCATCATATTATTTTTTATTTAAAAAAAAAAACATTGATGATGTGTACATATTTTATTGAAAGCATTAATTTTTCGCGCAATTTTAATTAGAAAAACCATAATCAAATGCATACTGATTGTTGAATAGGAGATGCCGATACTCATTACTCATTACTCAAACAATTGAAGAACAATGGAAAAAAAACTACAAATAAGTAAACTTTTTTTTTTAGAGTTTTACTAAGTAAGAAAGAAAAACAATGCCGAAAATTGTCGTTAAAAAACAAATTATTTAGAACTGATTGATGGTTTCGGTAATCTAAAAATGAACTAGTACTATACCCACAATATCCAAGCTAGGTGATTATGGTAGATTTTAATAAATGATCGGCAATTGATTAACTCCAAACAAATTTGGGGCGTATTTACAAAACAAAAAATGTGTATTTATTTAATTATTTTTCATATGTCGGCAATTTGGGAATCGGCTACCTTCGACTCATCTCTCCATTGCAATGAATATTCTTACATGTCTTTGCTGCCCCGTTCCGGATCATGTAAAAACCGGCATCGGTTACATTTCACTTTTAGCAAACATACGAATTAGTTCTTTCTCTGTTGAGCAAAGGGATAATAGGGTAATGTGCATTGAACAAAATCACACATATTTTCCTGGAACAAGCAAAAGCTTTTGATTGCTGTTCTTCATATTGAAGTCGTAACAAGGCCTTACGTCATCAGTAAAATATCATACTTCATTGTACGTACCTTCGATGTGAAGCATCATGCCGCACATGGGTACAATTTTAATCAATTTCGGTTCAGAAAAAAGGTCCTATATTTTCTAATTCCCATGAGCTTCCGGGGGGCTCCGACCCCCCGATCCCCTCACCGCGTGCTGCCCTGGACACGCTGGGGACCTACGTGGACCACAGAGCCCTCTACAAGAAGTGCCCCCCCCCCCCTAAGGTAATATCCTGGATCCGTATCCGTGCCTGAGACGTGACAGTCAAGGAGGTAAACCACATCAGATGTTTTGCAATTGACATAGCAAAAGAGCGTATACTCCTTTCCTGTCATCTTGCTATGGAACACTTGTGCGCGTTGCAATTGGAGACAGCACTAGCAACGCTTGTCACCACATGGTTTACACTGGCCGACCGTCGATGAAGGTCTAGATACCGCAGCTCTGACCAGTGTACATATATACGTCTGAAAATTAAACCAAACAGTGTTAGGATTAGATCTTTGAGCTGTCAAATTTGTGTTCTTCCCTCGACGGGATTTGAACTCACACCATTGATACACTGCAGCACCAATCGCTTAGCCTTATGTCCAGCGCCCTAGACCACTCGATCACATCCGCTATATATAAACCTCGCCAAAAGTTAAGCAACACGTGATTTTTTTTAGGAATATATTTTTCACTGAATTCATAAATAACTATGAATTATATTTGTGTTTTTACTAGACAAATAAAGGTATACTATCTACAAAGTAAAAATTTGAATTGTTTTAAGGCTTTAATAATAAAGTAGTATCATGGGGAGAAATATGTGTAAAATGGCAGTATTCAATATTGAGAAAAACATTTCGTCTAAATCTGATATTTTAATAAACTGGTTTAGACATCTACATTAAATTTCAATAAAAGTTTGGTTAGTAAAGTGTGTAACCTCCAGGCTTCCGGAGTAATTCATCAGCCCGTCATGGCATCCCTTGAACCAGGCGGTATGAAGTACTTAGTGGTATTCTTTGCTATTCTTCAACTAATGCATCACGAAATCCGTGTAAATTCTGACTGGCTGGAACCCGGTTATTGATTTTCCTTCCAATATCATCCCATAAATGCTAAATGAGACTCATATCCGGTTACATGGCGCGCCACTTGTCTCTTGGCGTAAAAAAAACTAACAATACGTTACCTGTATGGTCTAGCATTATTGGCCATGTATATCGGTCTTGTTGTCAAAATACGACACAATGATATTCCGGATGATGTTGTCGCGATATTTTTGCCCTCTCATGGACCCATCCAGAACATAAAGGTTCATATTACAATCGAACGAAAAACATTCCCCCACAGTAACACCTCCACCACCATCCATAAGAACAGATAAAAAATTACAAAATGTGGTTGAGAAACATATGACAAAATTGTTAAATAATAAGGGTAATGATACAGACTCAGTATCAAGTGAATCAGATGTTTCTGGAGAAAGTAAAGTAAATTCAAGCATATATAGTAGTTCTGATTATTCAAGTTCGTCAGAACAAGAGTCTAGTTCGGAGTCATGTTATGTAGTTCTGATTATTCAAGTTCGTCAGAACAAGAGTCTAGTTCGGAGTCATGTTATGTAGTTCTGATTATTCAAGTTCGTCAGAACAAGAGTCTAGTTCGGAGTCATGTTATGTAGTTCTGATTATTCAAGTTCGTCAGAACAAGAGTCTAGTTCGGAGTCATGTTATGTAGTTCTGATTATTCAAGTTCGTCAGAACAAGAGTCTAGTTCGGAGTCATGTTATGTAGTTCTGATTATTCAAGTTCGTCAGAACAAGAGTCTAGTTCGGAGTCATGTTATACAAAGAAAGCTCATTATCATAAAAAGGAGACAAAGAAGCACAAAAAGAAGGTACGATCAGGTATTAAGGATAGACCGCACGATAAGGTTAAAGTTCAAATGAACTGGCCACAATCCGAACTTAAATATGAGTTTACTAATAGAAAAACAGTGGAATTTAAACAACTTAGTTTGAGTCAGTTTTGTGCTGGAGAATTAGAAATAATCCGGCATTGTAAGATTAGCAAAACAGAAAAAGGAGGTCGATTAGCATTCTTAAATAAAAATCATGTACTATGCAAATGAATTTGAATGGTCAGTTTTGTTAAATTTTGATGCTGCATGGGTGAAATTAATTGAAAAGGGTGAAAATACATGGGCGGGGGGGGGGGGGGGGGTAATACTTGTTTATTAGAGGTTAGAATGCTCATTGGAAAGAGAATTATTAACAAAAATTACAAAGGTTATGAAAGAAAATTTTCAAATTAAATCTTGGCATTGTCCATTGTATAAGAATAAATGTAAAATAAGAAAGGAAAGCCACACTCTGGATATTGCAGGTAAAACAGAATTGTTCAGCACGTTTGTGCTAGTTGTTTAAGGGAGAACAATGTAAAGCTTAGACATCCAGAATGCTCTACAGCTTGTCAACATATGACTAGAGGTCCAAAGAGCAATTAATAACATCACACACAGAAATGAATTATCTCAGGTTTCAGAATTTTTTTTTATCCACAATGGTTAAAAGATCAGAACAAATTTATACATATAAACACAAGTCAAAATAACAAAAATAATATGAATTCTGTTGACAATCATAGTAAAATACAAGTGGAGGATATAGTAGAACATGATGTTAACAATCATAGTAAAAGACAAGTGAAGGATATAGTAGAACATGATGTTAACAATCATAGTAGAATAAAAGTAGAGGATATAGTAGAACATGATGTTGACAATCATAGTAAAATACAAGTGGAGGATATAGTAGAACATGATGTTAACAATCATAGTATAATACAAGTGAAGGATATAGTAGAACATGATGTTAACAATCATAGTAAAAGACAAGTGGAGGATATAGTAGAACATGATGTTAACAATCATAGTAAAAGACAAGTGGGGGATATAGTAGAACATGATGTTGACAATCATAGTAGAATACAAGTGAAGGATATAGTAGAACATGATGTTGACAATCATAGTAAAATACAAGTAGAGGATATAGTAGAACATGGTGTTGACAATCATAGTAGAATACAAGTGGAGGATATAGTAGAACATGGTGTTGACAATCATAGTAGAATACAAGTGGAGGATATAGTAGAACATGATGTTGACAATCATAGTAGAATACAAGTGGAGGATATAGTAGAACATGATGTTGGCAATCATAGTAAAATACAACTGAAGGATATAGTAGAACATGATGTTGACAATCATAGTAAAATACAAGTAGAGGATATAGTAGAACATGGTGTTGACAATCATAGTAAAATACAAGTGAAGGATATAGTAGAACATGATGTTGACAATCATAGTAAAATACAAGTGGAGAATATAGTAGAACATGATGTTGACAATCATAGTAAAATACAAGTGAAGGATATAGTAGAACATGGTGTTGACAATCATAGTAAAATACAAGTGAAGGATATAGTAGAACATGATGTTGACAATCATAGTAAAATACAAGTCGAGGATATAGTAGAACATGATGTTGACAATCATAGTAAAATACAAGTGGAGAATATAGTAGAACATGATGTTGACAATCATAGTAAAATACAAGTGAAGGATATAGTAGAACATGATGTTGACAATCATAGTAAAATACAAGTGGAGAATATAGTAGAACATGATGTTGACAATCATAGTAAAATACAAGTGAAGGATATAGTAGAACATGATGTTGACAATCATAGTAAAATACAAGTGAAGGATATAGTAGAACATGATGTTGCCAATCATAGTAAAATACAAGTGGAGGATATAGTAGAACATGATGTTAACAATCATAGTAAAAGACAAGTGGAGGATATAGTAGAACATGATGTTAACAATCATAGTAAAATACAAGTGGAGGATATAGTAGAACATGATGTTGACAATCATAGTAGAATACAAGTGAAGGATATAGTAGAACATGATGTTGACAATCATAGTAAAAGACAAGTGGAGGATATAGTAGAACATGATGTTGACAATCATAGTAGAATACAAGTGAAGGATATAGTAGAACATGATGTTGACAATCATAGTAAAATACAAGTGGAGAATATAGTAGAACATGATGTTGCCAATCATAGTAGAATACAAGTGGAGGATATAGTAGAACATGATGTTGACAATCATAGTAGAATACAAGTGAAGGATATAGTAGAACATGATATTGACAATCATAGTAAAATGCAAGTGGAGAATATAGTAGAACATGATGTTGCCAATCATAGTAGAATACAAGTGGAGGATATAGTAGAACATGATGTTAACAATCATAGTAAAATACAAGTGGAGGATATAGTAGAACATGATGTTAACAATCATAGTAAAATACAAGTGGAGAATATAGTAGAACATGATGTTGACAATCATAGTAAAATACAAGTGGAGAATATAGTAGAACATGATGTTGCCAATCATAGTAGAATACAAGTGGAGGATATAGTAGAACATGATGTTGACAATCATAGTAGAATACAAGTGGAGGATATAGTAGAACATGATGTTAACAATCATAGTAAAATACAAGTGAAGGATATAGTAGAACATGATGTTGACAATCATAGTAAAAGACAAGTGGAGGATATAGTAGAACATGATGTTGACAATCATAGTAAAATACAAGTGGAGGATATAGTAGAACATGATGTTAACAATCATAGTAAAAGACAAGTGTGGGATATAGTAGAACATGATGTTGACAATCATAGTAAAATACAAGTAGAGGATATAGTAGAACATGGTGTTGACAATCATAGTAAAATACAAGTGGAGAATATAGTAGAACATGATGTTGACAATCATAGTAAAATACAAGTGGAGGATATAGTAGAACATGATGTTGACAATCATAGTAAAATACAAGTGAAGGATATAGTAGAACATGATGTTGACAATCATAGTAAAATACAAGTGGAGAATATAGTAGAACATGATGTTGACAATCATAGTAAAATACAAGTGAAGGATATAGTAGAACATAATGTTGACAATCATAGTAGAATACAAGTGGAGAATATAGTAGAACATGATGTTGACAATCATAGTAAAATACAAGTGGAGGATATAGTAGAACATGATGTTGACAATCATAGTAAAATACAAGTGGAGAATATAGTAGAACATGATGTTGCCAATCATAGTAGAATACAAGTGGAGGATATAGTAGAACATGATGTTGACAATCATAGTAGAATACAAGTGGAGGATATAGTTGAACATGATGTTAACAATCATAGTAGAATACAAGTGGAGGATATAGTAGAACATGATGTTAACAATCATAGTAGAATACAAGTGGAGGATATAGTAGAACATGATGTTGACAATCATAGTAGAATACAAGTGGAGAATATAGTAGAACATGATGTTGACAATCATAATAAAATACAAGTAGAGGATATAGTAGAACATGATGTTAACAATCATAGTAGAATACAAGTGGGGGATATAGTAGAACATGATGTTAACAATCATAGTAAAATACAAGTGGAGAATATAGTAGAACATGATGTTGCCAATCATAGTAAAATACAAGTGGAGGATATAGTAGAACATGATGTTGACAATCATAGTAAAATACAAGTAGAGGATATAGTAGAACATGATGTTGACAATCATAGTAAAATACAAGTGAAGGATATAGTAGAACATGATGTTGACAATCATAGTAAAATACAAGTGGAGGATATAGTAGAACATGATGTTGACAATCATAGTAGAATACAAGTGGAGGATATAGTAGAACATGATGTTGACAATCATAGTAAAATACAAGTGGAGAATATAGTAGAACATGATGTTGACAATCATAGTAAAATACAAGTGAAGGATATAGTAGAACATGATGTTGACAATCATAGTAAAATACAAGTGGAGAATATAGTAGAACATGATGTTGACAATCATAGTAAAATACAAGTGAAGGATATAGTAGAACATGATGTTGACAATCATAGTAAAATACAAGTGAAGGATATAGTAGAACATGATGTTGACAATCATAGTAGAATACAAGTGGAGAATATAGTAGAACATGATGTTGCCAATCATAGTAGAATACAAGTGGAGGATATAGTAGAACATGATGTTAACAATCATAGTAAAATACAAGTGGAGGATATAGTAGAACATGATGTTAACAATCATAGTAAAATACAAGTGAAGGATATAGTAGAACATGATGTTGACAATCATAGTAAAATACAAGTGAAGGATATAGTAGAACATGCTGTTGACAATCATAGTAGAATACAAGTGGAGGATATAGTAGAACATGATGTTAACAATCATAGTAAAAGACAAGTGGGGGATATAGTAGAACATGATGTTGACAATCATAGTAAAATACAAGTAGAGGATATAGTAGAACATGGTGTTGACAATCATAGTAAAATACAAGTGGAGAATATAGTAGAACATGATGTTGACAATCATAGTAAAATACAAGTGGAGGATATAGTAGAACATGATGTTGACAATCATAGTAAAATACAAGAGAAGGATATAGTAGAACATGATGTTGACAATCATAGTAAAATACAAGTGGAGAATATAGTAGAACATGATGTTGACAATCATAGTAAAATACAAGTGAAGGATATAGTAGAACATGATGTTGACAATCATAGTAGAATACAAGTGGAGAATATAGTAGAACATGATGTTAACAATCATAGTAAAATACAAGTGGAGGATATAGTAGAACATGATGTTGACAATCATAGTAAAATACAAGTGGAGAATATAGTAGAACATGATGTTGCCAATCATAGTAGAATACAAGTGGAGGATATAGTAGAACATGATGTTGACAATCATAGTAGAATACAAGTGGAGGATATAGTTGAACATGATGTTAACAATCATAGTAGAATACAAGTGGAGGATATAGTAGAACATGATGTTAACAATCATAGTAGAATACAAGTGGAGGATATAGTAGAACATGATGTTGACAATCATAGTAGAATACAAGTGGAGAATATAGTAGAACATGATGTTGACAATCATAGTAAAATACAAGTAGAGGATATAGTAGAACATGATGTTAACAATCATAGTAGAATACAAGTGGGGGATATAGTAGAACATGATGTTAACAATCATAGTAAAATACAAGTGGAGAATATAGTAGAACATGATGTTGCCAATCATAGTAAAATACAAGTGGAGGATATAGTAGAACATGATGTTGACAATCATAGTAAAATACAAGTAGAGGATATAGTAGAACATGATGTTGACAATCATAGTAAAATACAAGTGAAGGATATAGTAGAACATGATGTTGACAATCATAGTAAAATACAAGTGGTGGATATAGTAGAACATGATGTTGACAATCATAGTAGAATACAAGTGGAGGATATAGTAGAACATGGTGTTGACAATCATAGTAAAATACAAGTGAAGGATATAGTAGAACATGATGTTGACAATCATAGTAAAATACAAGTGGAGGATATAGTAGAACATGATGTTAACAATCATAGTAGAATACAAGTGGAGGATATAGTAGAACATGATGTTAACAATCATAGTAAAATACAAGTAGAGGATATAGTAGAACATGATGTTAACAATCATAGTAGAATACAAGTGAAGGATATAGTAGAACATGATGTTGACAATCATAGTAGAATACAAGTGGGGGATATAGTAGAACACGATGTTAACAATCATAGTAGAATACAAGTGGAGGATATAGTAGAACATGATGTTGACAATCATAGTAGAATACAAGTGGAGGATATAGTAGAACATGATGTTAACTATCATAGTAGAATACAAGTGGAGGATATAGTAGAACATGATGTTAACAATCATAGTAAAATACAAGTAGAGGATATAATAGAACATGATGTTAACAATCATAGTAGAATACAAGTGGAGGATATAGTAGAACATGATGTTGACAATCATAGTAGAATACAAGTGGAGGATATAGTAGAACATGATGTTAACAATCATAGTAGAATACAAGTGGAGGATATAATAGAACATGATGTTAACAATCATAGTAAAATACAAGTAGAGGATATAATAGAACATGATGTTAACAATCATAGTAGAATACAAGTGAAGGATATAGTAGAACATGATGTTGACAATCATAGTAAAATACAAGTGAAGGATATAGTAGAACATGATGTTAACAATCATAGTAAAATACAAGTAGAGGATATAGTAGAACATGATGTTAACAATCATAGTAAAATACAAGTGGAGGATATAGTGGAACATGATGTTGACAATCATAGTAGAATACAAGTAGAGGATATAGTAGAACATGATGTTGACAATCATAGTAGAATACAAGTAGAGGATATAGTAGAACATGATGTTAACAATCATAGTAAAATACAAGTGAAGGATATAGTAGAACATGATGTTGACAATCATAGTAAAATACAAGTGGAGGATATAGTAGAACATGATGTTGACAATCATAGTAAAATACAAGTGGAGAATATAGTAGAACATGATGTTGCCAATCATAGTAGAATACAAGTGGAGGATATAGTAGAACATGATGTTGACAATCATAGTAGAATACAAGTGGAGGATATAGTAGAACATGATGTTAACAATCATAGTAAAATACAAGTGAAGGATATAGTAGAACATGATGTTGACAATCATAGTAAAATACAAGTGAAGGATATAGTAGAACATGATGTTGACAATTATAGTAAAATACAAGTGGAGGATATAGTAGAACATGATGTTGACAATCATAGTAAAATACAAGTGGAGAATATAGTAGAACATGATGTTGCCAATCATAGTAGAATACAAGTGGAGGATATAGTAGAACATGATGTTGACAATCATAGTAGAATACAAGTGGAGGATATAGTAGAACATGATGTTAACAATCATAGTAAAATACAAGTGAAGGATATAGTAGAACATGATGTTGACAATCATAGTAGAATACAAGTGGAGGATATAGTAGAACATGATGTTGACAATCATAGTAAAATACAAGTGGAGGATATAGTAGAACATGATGTTGACAATCATAGTAAAATACAAGTAGAGGATATAGTAGAACATGATGTTGACAATCATAGTAAAATACAAGTGGAGGATATAGTAGAACATGATGTTGACAATCATAGTAGAATACAAGTGGAGGATATAGTAGAACATGATGTTAACAATCATAGTAGAATACAAGTGGAGGATATAGTAGAACATGATGTTAACAATCATAGTAAAATACAAGTGGAGGATATAGTAGAACATGATGTTAACAATCATAGTAAAATACAAGTAGAGGATATAGTAGAACATGATGTTAACAATCATATTAAAATACAAGTGGAGGATATAGTAGAACATGATGTTGACAATCATAGTAAAATACAAGTAGAGGATATAGTAGAACATGATGTTGACAATCATAGTAAAATACAAGTGGAGGATATAGTAGAACATGATGTTAACAATCATAGTAGAATAAAAGTAGAGGATATAGTAGAACATGATGTTGACAATCATAGTAAAATACAAGTAGAGGATATAGTAGAACATGATGTTGACAATCATAGTAAAATACAAGTGGAGGATATAGTAGAACATGATGTTGACAATCATAGTAAAATACAAGTGAAGGATATAGTAGAACATGATGTTGACAATCATAGTAAAATACAAGTGGAGGATATAGTAGAACATGATGTTAACAATCATAGTATAATACAAGTGGAGGATATAGTAGAACATGATGTTGACAATCATAGTAAAATACAAGTGGAGGATATAGTAGAACATGATGTTAACAATCATAGTAAAATACAAGTAGAGGATATAGTAGAACATGATGTTAACAATCATAGTAGAATACAAGTGAAGGATATAGTAGAACATGATGTTGACAATCATAGTAGAATACAAGTGGGGGATATAGTAGAACATGATGTTGACAATCATAGTAAAATACAAGTGGAGGATATAGTAGAACATGATGTTAACAATCATAGTAGAATACAAGTGGAGGATATAGTAGAACATGATGTTAACACTCATAGTAAAATACAAGTAGAGGATATAGTAGAACATGATGTTAACAATCATAGTAGAATACAAGTGGAGGATATAGTAGAACATGATGTTAACAATCATAGTAGAATACAAGTGGAGGATATAGTAGAACATGATGTTAACAATCATAGAAAATACAAGTAGAGGATATAGTAGAACATGATGTTAACAATCATAGTAGAATACAAGTGAAGGATATATTTTACTATGATGTTGACAATCATAGTAAAATACAAGAGGAGGACATAGTAGAACATGATGTTAACAATCATAGTAGAATACAAGTGGAGGATATAGTAGAACATGATGTTAACAATCATAGTAGAATACAAGTGGAGGATATAGTAGAACATGATGTTAACAATCATAGTAGAATACAAGTGGAGGATATAGTAGAACATGATGTTGACAATCATAGTAAAATACAAGTGGAGGATATAGTAGAACATGATGTTGACAATCATAGTAGAATACAAGTGGAGGATATAGTAGAACATGATGTTGACAATCATAGTAAAATACAAGTGGAGGATATAGTAGAACATGATGTTGACAATCATAGTAGAATACAAGTGAAGGATATAGTAGAACATGATGTTGACAATCATAGTAAAATACAAGTGGAGGATATAGTAGAACATGATGTTAACAACCAAAGTAAAATACAAGTGGAGGATATAGTAGAACATGATGTTGACAATCATAGTAAAATACAAGTGGAGGATATAGTAGAACATGATGTTAACAATCATAGTAGAATACAAGTGAAGGATATAGTAGAACATGATGTTGACAATCATAGTAGAATACAAGTGGAGGATATAGTAGAACATGATGTTGACAATCATAGTAGAATACAAGTGGAGGATATAGTAGAACATGATGTTGACAATCATAGTAAAATACAAGTGAAGGATATAGTAGAACATGATGTTGACAATCATAGTAAAATACAAGTGGAGGATATAGTAGAACATGAAGTTAACAATCATAGTAGAATACAAGTGGAGGATATAGTAGAACATGATGTTGACAATCATAGTAAAATACAAGTGGAGGATATAGTAGAACATGATGTTAACAATCATAGTAAAATACAAGTAGAGGATATAGTAGAACATGATGTTAACAATCATAGTAGAATACAAGTGAAGGATATAGTAGAACATGATGTTGACAATCATAGTAGAATACAAGTGGAGGATATAGTAGAACATGATGTTGACAATCATAGTAAAATACAAGTGGAGGATATAGTAGAACATGATGTTAACAATCATAGTAGAATACAAGTGGAGGATATAGTAGAACATGATGTTAACACTCATAGTAAAATACAAGTAGAGGATATAGTAGAACATGATGTTAACAATCATAGTAGAATACAAGTGGAGGATATAGTAGAACATGATGTTAACAATCATAGTAGAATACAAGTGGAGGATATAGTAGAACATGATGTTAACAATCATAGAAAATACAAGTAGAGGATATAGTAGAACATGATGTTAACAATCATAGTAGAATACAAGTGAAGGATATATTTTACTATGATGTTGACAATCATAGTAAAATACAAGAGGAGGACATAGTAGAACATGATGTTAACAATCATAGTAGAATACAAGTGGAGGATATAGTAGAACATGATGTTAACAATCATAGTAGAATACAAGTGGAGGATATAGTAGAACATGATGTTAACAATCATAGTAGAATACAAGTGGAGGATATAGTAGAACATGATGTTGACAATCATAGTAAAATACAAGTGGAGGATATAGTAGAACATGATGTTGACAATCATAGTAGAATACAAGTGGAGGATATAGTAGAACATGATGTTGACAATCATAGTAAAATACAAGTGGAGGATATAGTAGAACATGATGTTGACAATCATAGTAGAATACAAGTGGAGGATATAGTAGAACATGATGTTGACAATCATAGTAAAATACAAGTGGAGGATATAGTAGAACATGATGTTAACAACCAAAGTAAAATACAAGTGGAGGATATAGTAGAACATGATGTTGACAATCATAGTAAAATACAAGTGGAGGATATAGTAGAACATGATGTTAACAATCATAGTAGAATACAAGTGAAGGATATAGTAGAACATGATGTTGACAATCATAGTAGGATACAAGTGGAGGATATAGTAGAACATGATGTTGACAATCATAGTAGAATACAAGTGGAGGATATAGTAGAACATGATGTTGACAATCATAGTAAAATACAAGTGGAGAATATAGTAGAACATGATGTTGACAATCATAGTAAAATACAAGTAGAGGATATAGTAGAACATGATGTTGACAATCATAGTAGAATACAAGTGGAGGATATAGTAGAACATGATGTTAACAATCATAGTAGAATACAAGTGAAGGATATAGTAGAACATGATGTTGACAATCATAGTAGAATACAAGTGGAGGATATAGTAGAACATGATGTTGACAATCATAGTAGAATACAAGTGGAGGATATATTGGAACATGATGTTGACAATCATAGTAGAATACAAGTGGAGGATATAGTAGAACATGATGTTGACAATCATAGTAGAATACAAGTGGAGGATATAGTAGAACATGATGTTGACAATCATAGTAAAATACAAGTGGAGGATATAGTAGAACATGATGTTAACAATCATAGTAAAATACAAGTGGAGGATATAGTAGAACATGATGTTGACAATCATAGTAAAATACAAGTGGAGGATATAGTAGAACATGATGTTAACAATCATAGTAGAATACAAGTGAAGGATATAGTAGAACATGATGTTGATAATCATAGTAGAATACAAGTGGAGGATATAGTAGAACATGATGTTGACAATCATAGTAGAATACAAGTGGAGGATATAGTAGAACATGATGTTGACAATCATAGTAGAATACAAGTGGAGGATATAGTAGAACATGATGTTGACAATCATAGTAGAATACAAGTGGAGGATATAGTAGAACATGATGTTGACAATCATAGTAGAATACAAGTGGAGGATATAGTAGAACATGATGTTGACAATCATAGTAAAATACAAGTGGAGGATATAGTAGAACATGATGTTGACAATCATAGTAAAATACAAGTAGAGGATATAGTAGAACATGATGTTGACAATCATAGTAAAATACAAGTAGAGGATATAGTAGAACATGATGTTAACAATCATATTAAAATACAAGTGGAGGATATAGTAGAACATGATGTTGACAATCATAGTAAAATACAAGTAGAGGATATAGTAGAACATGATGTTGACAATCATAGTAAAATACAAGTAGAGGATATAGTAGAACATGATGTTAACAATCATATTAAAATACAAGTGGAGGATATAGTAGAACATGATGTTGACAATCATAGTAAAATACAAGTGGAGGATATAGTAGAACATGATGTTAACAATCATAGTAGAATACAAGTGGAGGATATAGTAGAACATGATGTTGACAATCATAGTAAAATACAAGTGGAGGATATAGTAGAACATGATGTTAACAATCATAGTAAAATACAAGTAGAGGATATAGTAGAACATGATGTTAACAATCATAGTAGAATACAAGTGAAGGATATAGTAGAACATGATGTTGACAATCATAGTAGAATACAAGTGGAGGATATAGTAGAACATGATGTTGACAATCATAGTAAAATACAAGTGGAGGATATAGTAGAACATGATGTTAACAATCATAGTAGAATACAAGTGGAGGATATAGTAGAACACGATGTTAACACTCATAGTAAAATACAAGTAGAGGATATAGTAGAACATGATGTTAACAATCATAGTAGAATACAAGTGAAGGATATAGTAGAACATGATGTTAACAATCATAGTAAAATACAAGTGGAGGATATAGTAGAACATGATGTTAACAATCATAGTAGAATACAAGTGGAGGATATAGTAGAACATGATGTTAACAATCATAGAAAATACAAGTAGAGGATATAGTAGAACATGATGTTAACAATCATAGTAGAATACAAGTGAAGGATATATTTTACTATGATGTTGACAATCATAGTAAAATACAAGAGGAGGACATAGTAGAACATGATGTTAACAATCATAGTAGAATACAAGTGGAGGATATAGTAGAACATGATGTTAACAATCATAGTAGAATACAAGTGGAGGATATAGTAGAACATGATGTTAACAATCATAGTAGAATACAAGTGGAGGATATAGTAGAACATGATGTTGACAATCATAGTAGAATACAAGTGGAGGATATAGTAGAACATGATGTTGACAATCATAGTAGAATACAAGTGGAGGATATAGTAGAACATGATGTTGACAATCATAGTAAAATACAAGTGGAGGATATAGTAGAACATGATGTTGACAATCATAGTAGAATACAAGTGGAGGATATAGTAGAACATGATGTTGACAATCATAGTAGAATACAAGTGGAGGATATAGTAGAACATGATGTTAACAACCATAGTAAAATACAAGTGGAGGATATAGTAGAACATGATGTTGACAATCATAGTAAAATACAAGTGGAGGATATAGTAGAACATGATGTTAACAATCATAGTAGAATACAAGTGAAGGATATAGTAGAACATGATGTTGACAATCATAGTAGAATACAAGTGGAGGATATAGTAGAACATGATGTTGACAATCATAGTAGAATACAAGTGGAGGATATAGTAGAACATGATGTTGACAATCATAGTAAAATACAAGTGGAGAATATAGTAGAACATGATGTTGACAATCATAGTAAAATACAAGTAGAGGATATAGTAGAACATGATGTTGACAATCATAGTAGAATACAAGTGGAGGATATAGTAGAACATGATGTTAACAATCATAGTAGAATACAAGTGAAGGATATAGTAGAACATGATTTTGACAATCATAGTAGAATACAAGTGGAGGATATAGTAGAACATGATGTTGACAATCATAGTAGAATACAAGTGGAGGATATATTGGAACATGATGTTGACAATCATAGTAGAATACAAGTGGAGGATATAGTAGAACATGATGTTGACAATCATAGTAGAATACAAGTGGAGGATATAGTAGAACATGATGTTGACAATCATAGTAAAATACAAGTTGAGGATATAGTAGAACATGATGTTAACAATCATAGTAAAATACAAGTGGAGGATATAGTAGAACATGATGTTGACAATCATAGTAAAATACAAGTGGAGGATATAGTAGAACATGATGTTAACAATCATAGTAGAATACAAGTGAAGGATATAGTAGAACATGATGTTGATAATCATAGTAGAATACAAGTGGAGGATATAGTAGAACATGATGTTGACAATCATAGTAGAATACAAGTGGAGGATATAGTAGAACATGATGTTGACAATCATAGTAGAATACAAGTGGAGGATATAGTAGAACATGATGTTGACAATCATAGTAGAATACAAGTGGAGGATATAGTAGAACATGATGTTGACAATCATAGTAGAATACAAGTGGAGGATATAGTAGAACATGATGTTGACAATCATAGTAAAATACAAGTGGAGGATATAGTAGAACATGATGTTGACAATCATAGTAAAATACAAGTAGAGGATATAGTAGAACATGATGTTGACAATCATAGTAGAATACAAGTGGAGGATATAGTAGAACATGATGTTGACAATCATAGTAGAATACAAGTGGAGGATATAGTAGAACATGATGTTGACAATCATAGTAAAATACAAGTGGAGGATATAGTAGAACATGATGTTGACAATCATAGTAAAATACAAGTAGAGGATATAGTAGAACATGATGTTGACAATCATAGTAGAATACAAGTGGAGGATATAGTAGAACATGATGTTAACAATCATAGTAGAATACAAGTGAAGGATATAGTAGAACATGATGTTGACAATCATAGTAGAATACAAGTGGAGGATATAGTAGAACATGATGTTGACAATCATAGTAGAATACAAGTGGAGGATATATTGGAACATGATGTTGACAATCATAGTAGAATACAAGTGGAGGATATAGTAGAACATGATGTTGACAATCATAGTAGAATACAAGTGGAGGATATAGTAGAACATGATGTTGACAATCATAGTAAAATACAAGTGGAGGATATAGTAGAACATGATGTTAACAATCATAGTAGAATACATGTGAAGGATATAGTAGAACATGATGTTGACAATCATAGTAGAATACAAGTGGAGGATATAGTAGAACATGATGTTGACAATCATAGTAGAATACAAGTGGAGGATATAGTAGAACATGATGTTGACAATCATAGTAGAATACAAGTGGAGGATATAGTAGAACATGATGTTGACAATCATATTAGAATACAAGTGGAGGATATAGTAGAACATGATGTTGACAATCATAGTAGAATACAAGTGGAGGATATAGTAGAACATGATGTTGACAATCATAGTAGAATACAAGTGGAGGATATAGTAGAACATGATGTTGACAATCATAGTAAAATACAAGTAGAGGATATAGTAGAACATGATGTTGACAATCATAGTAGAATACAAGTGGAGGATATAGTAGAACATGATGTTGACAATCATAGTAGAATACAAGTGGAGGATATAGTAGAACATGATGTTGACAATCATAGTAAAATACAAGTGGAGGATATAGTAGAACATGATGTTGACAATCATAGTAAAATACAAGTAGAGGATATAGTAGAACATGATGTTGACAATCATAGTAGAATACAAGTGGAGGATATAGTAGAACATGATGTTAACAATCATAGTAGAATACAAGTGAAGGATATAGTAGAACATGATGTTGACAATCATAGTAGAATACAAGTGGAGGATATAGTAGAATATGATGTTAACAATCATAGTAGAATACAAGTGAAGGATATAGTAGAACATGATGTTGACAATCATAGTAGAATACAAGTGGAGGATATAGTAGAACATGATGTTGACAATCATAGTAGAATACAAGTGGAGGATATAGTAAAACATGATGTTGACAATCATAGTAGAATACAAGTGGAGGATATAGTAGAACATGATGTTGACAATCATAGTAGAATACAAGTGGAGGATATAGTAGAACATGATGTTGACAATCATAGTAAAATACAAGTGGAGGATATAGTAGAACATGATGTTAACAATCATAGTAAAATACAAGTGGAGGATATAGTAGAACATGATGTTGACAATCATAGTAAAATACAAGTGGAGGATATAGTAGAACATGATGTTAACAATCATAGTATAATACAAGTGAAGGATATAGTAGAACATGATGTTGACAATCATAGTAGAATACAAGTGGAGGATAGAGTAGAACATGATGTTGACAATCATAGTAGAATACAAGTGGAGGATATAGTAGAACATGATGTTGACAATCATAGTAAAATACAAGTGGAGGATATAGTAGAACATGATGTTGACAATCATAGTAAAATACAAGTGGAGGATATAGTAGAACATGATGTTGACAATCATAGTAGAATACAAGTGGAGGATATAGTAGAACATGATGTTAACAATCATAGTAGAATACAAGTGAAGGATATAGTAGAACATGATGTTGACAATCATAGTAGAATACAAGTGGAGGATATAGTAGAACATGATGTTGACAATCATAGTAGAATACAAGTGGAGGATATAGTAGAACATGATGTTGACAATCATAGTATAATACAAGTGGAGGATATAGTAGAACATGATTTTGACAACCATAGTAGAATACAAGTGGAGGATATAGTAGAACATGATGTTAACAATCATAGTAAAATACAAGTGGAGGATATAGTAGAACATGATGTTGACAATCATAGTAAAATACAAGTGGAGGATATAGTAGAACATGATGTTAACAATCATAGTAGAATACAAGTGAAGGATATAGTAGAACATGATGTTGACAATCATAGTAGAATACAAGTGGAGGATATAGTAGAACATGATGTTGACAATCATAGTAGAATACAAGTGGAGGATATATTAGAACATGATGTTGACAATCATAGTAGAATACAAGTGGAGGATATAGTAGAACATGATGTTGACAATCATAGTAGAATACAAGTGGAGGATATAGTAGAACATGATGTTGACAATCATAGTAAAATACAAATGGAGGATATAGTAGAACATGATGTTGACAATCATAGTAAAATACAAGTAGAGGATATAGTAGAACATGATGTTGACAATCATAGTAGAATACAAGTGGAGGATATAGTGGAACATGATGTTAACAATCATAGTAGAATACAAGTGAAGGATATAGTAGAACATGATGTTGACAATCATAGTAGAATACAATTGGAGGATATAGTAGAACATGATGTTAACAATCATAGTAGAATACAAAAGAAGGATATAGTAGAACATGATGTTGACAATCATAGTAGAATACAAGTGGAGGATATAGTAGAACATGATGTTGACAATCATAGTAAAATACAAGTGGAGGATATAGTAGAACATGATGTTGACAATCATAGTAAAATACAAGTAGAGGATATAGTAGAACATGATGTTGACAATCATAGTAGAATACAAGTGGAGGATATAGTAGAACATGATGTTGCCAATCATAGTAGAATACAAGTGGAGGATATAGTAGAACATGATGTTGACAATCATAGTAGAATACAAGTGGAGGATATAGTAGAACATGATGTTGACAATCATAGTAAAATACAAGTGGAGGATATAGTAGAACATGATGTTAACAATCATAGTAGAATACAAGTGGAGGATATAGTAGAACATGATGTTAACAATCATAGTAGAATACAAGTGGAGGATATAGTAGAACATGATGTTGACAATCATAGTAGAATACAAGTGGAGGATATAGTAGAACATGATGTTAACAATCATAGTAGAATACAAGTGGAGGATATAGTAGAACATGATGTTAACAATCATAGTAAAATACAAGTAGAGGATATAGTAGAACATGATGTTAACAATCATAGTAGAATACAAGTGAAGGATATAGTAGAACATGATGTTGACAATCATAGTAAAATACAAGTGGAGGACATAGTAGAACATGATGTTAACAATCATAGTAGAATACAAGTGGAGGACATAGTAGAACATGATGTTAACAATCATAGTAGAATACAAGTAGAGGATATAGTAGAACATGATGTTAACAATCATAGTAGAATACAAGTGAAGGATATAGTAGAACATGATGTTGACAATCATAGTAGAATACAAGTGGAGGATATAGTAGAACATGATGTTAACAATCATAGTAGAATACAAGTGAAGGATATAGTAGAACATGATGTTGACAATCATAGTAGAATACAAGTGGAGGATATAGTAGAACATGATGTTGACAATCATAGTAGAATACAAGTGGAGGATATAGTAGAACATGATGTTGACAATCATAGTAGAATACAAGTGGAGGATATAGTAGAACATGATGTTGACAATCATAGTAAAATACAAGTGGAGGATATAGTAGAACATGATGTTGACAATCATAGTAAAATACAAGTAGAGGATATAGTAGAACATGATGTTGACAATCATAGTAGAATACAAGTGGAGGATATAGTAGAACATGATGTTGACAATCATAGTAGAATATAAGTGAAGGATATAGTAGAACATGATGTTGACAATCATAGTAGAATACAAGTGGAGGATATAGTAGAACATGATGTTGACAATCATAGTAAAATACAAGTGGAGGATATAGTAGAACATGATGTTGACAATCATAGTAAAATACAAGTGAAGGATATAGTAGAACATGATGTTGACAATCATAGTAGAATACAAGTGGAGGATATAGTAGAACATGATGTTAACAATCATAGTAGAATACAAGTGAAGGATATAGTAGAACATGATGTTGACAATCATAGTAGAATACAAGTGGAGGATATAGTAGAACATGATGTTGACAATCATAGTAGAATACAAGTGGAGGATATATTGGAACATGATGTTGACAATCATAGTAGAATACAAGTGGAGGATATAGTAGAACATGATGTTGACAATCATAGTAAAATACAAGTGGAGGATATAGTAGAACATGATGTTAACAATCATAGTAGAATACAAGTGAAGGATATAGTAGAACATGATGTTGACAATCATAGTAGAATACAAGTGGAGGATATAATAGAACATGATGTTAACAATCATAGTAGAATACAAGTGGAGGATATAGTAGAACATGATGTTGACAATCATAGTAGAATACAAGTGGAGGATATAGTAGAACATGATGTTGACAATCATAGTAAAATACAAGTGGAGAATATAGTAGAACATGATGTTGACAATCATAGTAAAATACAAGTGAAGGATATAGTAGAACATGATGTTGACAATCATAGTAGAATACAAGTGGAGAATATAGTAGAACATGATGTTGACAATCATAGAAAAATACCAGTGGAGGATATAGTAGAACATGATGTTGACAATCATAGTAAAATACAAGTGGAGAATATAGTAGAACATGATGTTGCCAATCATAGTAGAATACAAGTGGAGGATATAGTTGAACATGATGTTAACAATCATAGTAGAATACAAGTGGAGGATATAGTAGAACATGATGTTAACAATCATAGTAGAATACAAGTGGAGGATATAGTAGAACATGATGTTGACAATCATAGTAGAATACAAGTGGAGAATATAGTAGAACATGATGTTGACAATCATAGTAAAATACAAGTAGAGGATATAGTAGAACATGATGTTAACAATCATAGTAGAATACAAGTGGGGGATATAGTAGAACATGATGTTAACAATCATAGTAAAATACAAGTGGAGAATATAGTAGAACATGATGTTGCCAATCATAGTAAAATACAAGTGGAGGATATAGTAGAACATGATGTTGACAATCATAGTAAAATACAAGTAGAGCATATAGTAGAACATGATGTTGACAATCATAGTAAAATACAAGTGAAGGATATAGTAGAACATGATGTTGACAATCATAGTAAAATACAAGTGGAGGATATAGTAGAACATGATGTTGACAATCATAGTAGAATACAAGTGGAGGATATAGTAGAACATGGTGTTGACAATCATAGTAAAATACAAGTGAAGGATATAGTAGAACATGATGTTGACAATCATAGTAAAATACAAGTGAAGGATATAGTAGAACATGATGTTCACAATCATAGTAAAATACAAGTGGAGGATATAGTAGAACATGATGTTGACAATCATAGTAAAATACAAGTGGATAATATAGTAGAACATGATGTTGCCAATCATAGTAGAATACAAGTGGAGGATATAGTAGAACATGATGTTGACAATCATAGTAGAATACAAGTGGAGGATATAGTAGAACATGATGTTAACAATCATAGTAAAATACAAGTGAAGGATATAGTAGAACATGATGTTGACAATCATAGTAAAATACAAGTGAAGGATATAGTAGAACATGATGTTGACAATCATAGTAAAATACAAGTGGAGGATATAGTAGAACATGAAGTTGACAATCATAGTAAAATACAAGTGGAGAATATAGTAGAACATGATGTTGCCAATCATAGTAGAATACAAGTGGAGGATATAGTAGAACATGATGTTGACAATCATAGTAGAATACAAGTGGAGGATATAGTAGAACATGATGTTAACAATCATAGTAAAATACAAGTGAAGGATATAGTAGAACATGATGTTGACAATCATAGTAGAATACAAGTAGAGGATATAGTAGAACATGATGTTTACAATCATAGTAAAATACAAGTGGAGGATATAGTAGAACATGATGTTGACAATCATAGTAAAATACAAGTAGAGGATATAGTAGAACATGATGTTGACAATCATAGTAAAATACAAGTGGAGGATATAGTAGAACATGATGTTGACAATCATAGTAAAATACAAGTGAAGGATATAGTAGAACATGATGTTGACAATCATAGTAAAATACAAGTGGAGGATATAGTAGAACATGATGTTAACAATCATAGTAGAATACAAGTGGAGGATATAGTAGAACATAATGTTGACAATCATAGTAAAATACAAGAGGAGGATATAGTAGAACATGATGTTAACAATCATAGTAGAATACAAGTGGAGGATATAGTAGAACATGATGTTAACAATCATAGTAAAATACAAGTAGAGGATATAGTAGAATATGATGTTAACAATCATAGTAGAATACAAGTGGAGGATATAGTAGAACATGATGTTGACAATCATAGTAGAATACAAGTGGGGGATATAGTAGAACACGATGTTAACAATCATAGTAGAATACAAGTGGAGGATATAGTAGAACATGATGTTGACAATCATAGTAGAATACAAGTGGAGGATATAGTAGAACATGATGTTAACAATCATAGTAGAATACAAGTGGGGGATATAGTAGAACATGATGTTAACAATCATAGTAAAATACAAGTAGAGGATATAATAGAACATGATGTTAACAATCATAGTAGAATACAAGTGAAGGATATAGTAGAACATGATGTTGACAATCATAGTAAAATACAAGTGGAGGATATAGTAGAACATGATGTTAACAGTCATAGTAGAATACAAGTAGAGGATATAATAGAACATGATGTTAACAATCATAGTAGAATACAAGTGAAGGATATAGTAGAACATGATGTTGACAATCATAGTAAAATACAAGTAGAGGATATAGTAGAACATGATGTTGACAATCATAGTAGAATACAAGTGGAGGATATAGTGGAACATGATGTTAACAATCATAGTAGAATACAAGTGAAGGATATAGTAGAACATGATGTTGACAATCATAGTAGAATACAATTGGAGGATATAGTAGAACATGATGTTAACAATCATAGTAGAATACAAAAGAAGGATATAGTAGAACATGATGTTGACAATCATAGTAGAATACAAGTGGAGGATATAGTAGAACATGATGTTGACAATCATAGTAAAATACAAGTGGAGGATATAGTAGAACATGATGTTGACAATCATAGTAAAATACAAGTAGAGGATATAGTAGAACATGATGTTGACAATCATAGTAGAATACAAGTGGAGGATATAGTAGAACATGATGTTGCCAATCATAGTAGAATACAAGTGGAGGATATAGTAGAACATGATGTTGACAATCATAGTAGAATACAAGTGGAGGATATAGTAGAACATGATGTTGACAATCATAGTAAAATACAAGTGGAGGATATAGTAGAACATGATGTTAACAATCATAGTAGAATACAAGTGGAGGATATAGTAGAACATGATGTTAACAATCATAGTAGAATACAAGTGGAGGATATAGTAGAACATGATGTTGACAATCATAGTAGAATACAAGTGGAGGATATAGTAGAACATGATGTTAACAATCATAGTAGAATACAAGTGGAGGATATAGTAGAACATGATGTTAACAATCATAGTAAAATACAAGTAGAGGATATAGTAGAACATGATGTTAACAATCATAGTAGAATACAAGTGAAGGATATAGTAGAACATGATGTTGACAATCATAGTAAAATACAAGTGGAGGACATAGTAGAACATGATGTTAACAATCATAGTAGAATACAAGTGGAGGACATAGTAGAACATGATGTTAACAATCATAGTAGAATACAAGTAGAGGATATAGTAGAACATGATGTTAACAATCATAGTAGAATACAAGTGAAGGATATAGTAGAACATGATGTTGACAATCATAGTAGAATACAAGTGGAGGATATAGTAGAACATGATGTTAACAATCATAGTAGAATACAAGTGAAGGATATAGTAGAACATGATGTTGACAATCATAGTAGAATACAAGTGGAGGATATAGTAGAACATGATGTTGACAATCATAGTAGAATACAAGTGGAGGATATAGTAGAACATGATGTTGACAATCATAGTAGAATACAAGTGGAGGATATAGTAGAACATGATGTTGACAATCATAGTAAAATACAAGTGGAGGATATAGTAGAACATGATGTTGACAATCATAGTAAAATACAAGTAGAGGATATAGTAGAACATGATGTTGACAATCATAGTAGAATACAAGTGGAGGATATAGTAGAACATGATGTTGACAATCATAGTAGAATATAAGTGAAGGATATAGTAGAACATGATGTTGACAATCATAGTAGAATACAAGTGGAGGATATAGTAGAACATGATGTTAACAATCATAGTAGAATACAAAAGAAGGATATAGTAGAACATGATGTTGACAATCATAGTAGAATACAAGTGGAGGATATAGTAGAACATGATGTTGACAATCATAGTAAAATACAAGTGGAGGATATAGTAGAACATGATGTTGACAATCATAGTAAAATACAAGTAGAGGATATAGTAGAACATGATGTTGACAATCATAGTAGAATACAAGTGGAGGATATAGTAGAACATGATGTTGCCAATCATAGTAGAATACAAGTGGAGGATATAGTAGAACATGATGTTGACAATCATAGTAGAATACAAGTGGAGGATATAGTAGAACATGATGTTGACAATCATAGTAAAATACAAGTGGAGGATATAGTAGAACATGATGTTAACAATCATAGTAGAATACAAGTGGAGGATATAGTAGAACATGATGTTAACAATCATAGTAGAATACAAGTGGAGGATATAGTAGAACATGATGTTGACAATCATAGTAGAATACAAGTGGAGGATATAGTAGAACATGATGTTAACAATCATAGTAGAATACAAGTGGAGGATATAGTAGAACATGATGTTAACAATCATAGTAAAATACAAGTAGAGGATATAGTAGAACATGATGTTAACAATCATAGTAGAATACAAGTGAAGGATATAGTAGAACATGATGTTGGCAATCATAGTAAAATACAAGTGGAGGACATAGTAGAACATGATGTTAACAATCATAGTAGAATACAAGTGGAGGACATAGTAGAACATGATGTTAACAATCATAGTAGAATACAAGTAGAGGATATAGTAGAACATGATGTTAACAATCATAGTAGAATACAAGTGAAGGATATAGTAGAACATGATGTTGACAATCATAGTAGAATACAAGTGGAGGATATAGTAGAACATGATGTTAACAATCATAGTAGAATACAAGTGAAGGATATAGTAGAACATGATGTTGACAATCATAGTAGAATACAAGTGGAGGATATAGTAGAACATGATGTTGACAATCATAGTAGAATACAAGTGGAGGATATAGTAGAACATGATGTTGACAATCATAGTAGAATACAAGTGGAGGATATAGTAGAACATGATGTTGACAATCATAGTAAAATACAAGTGGAGGATATAGTAGAACATGATGTTGACAATCATAGTAAAATACAAGTAGAGGATATAGTAGAACATGATGTTGACAATCATAGTAGAATACAAGTGGAGGATATAGTAGAACATGATGTTGACAATCATAGTAGAATATAAGTGAAGGATATAGTAGAACATGATGTTGACAATCATAGTAGAATACAAGTGGAGGATATAGTAGAACATGATGTTGACAATCATAGTAAAATACAAGTGGAGGATATAGTAGAACATGATGTTGACAATCATAGTAAAATACAAGTAGAGGATATAGTAGAACATGATGTTGACAATCATAGTAGAATACAAGTGGAGGATATAGTAGAACATGATGTTAACAATCATAGTAGAATACAAGTGAAGGATATAGTAGAACATGATGTTGACAATCATAGTAGAATACAAGTGGAGGATATAGTAGAACATGATGTTGACAATCATAGTAGAATACAAGTGGAGGATATATTGGAACATGATGTTGACAATCATAGTAGAATACAAGTGGAGGATATAGTAGAACATGATGTTGACAATCATAGTAAAATACAAGTGGAGGATATAGTAGAACATGATGTTAACAATCATAGTAGAATACAAGTGAAGGATATAGTAGAACATGATGTTGACAATCATAGTAGAATACAAGTGGAGGATATAATAGAACATGATGTTAACAATCATAGTAGAATACAAGTGGAGGATATAGTAGAACATGATGTTGACAATCATAGTAGAATACAAGTGGAGGATATAGTAGAACATGATGTTGACAATCATAGTAAAATACAAGTGGAGAATATAGTAGAACATGATGTTGACAATCATAGTAAAATACAAGTGAAGGATATAGTAGAACATGATGTTGACAATCATAGTAGAATACAAGTGGAGAATATAGTAGAACATGATGTTGACAATCATAGAAAAATACCAGTGGAGGATATAGTAGAACATGATGTTGACAATCATAGTAAAATACAAGTGGAGAATATAGTAGAACATGATGTTGCCAATCATAGTAGAATACAAGTGGAGGATATAGTTGAACATGATGTTAACAATCATAGTAGAATACAAGTGGAGGATATAGTAGAACATGATGTTAACAATCATAGTAGAATACAAGTGGAGGATATAGTAGAACATGATGTTGACAATCATAGTAAAATACAAGTAGAGGATATAGTAGAACATGATGTTAACAATCATAGTAGAATACAAGTGGGGGATATAGTAGAACATGATGTTAACAATCATAGTAAAATACAAGTGGAGAATATAGTAGAACATGATGTTGCCAATCATAGTAAAATACAAGTGGAGGATATAGTAGAACATGATGTTGACAATCATAGTAAAATACAAGTAGAGCATATAGTAGAACATGATGTTGACAATCATAGTAAAATACAAGTGAAGGATATAGTAGAACATGATGTTGACAATCATAGTAAAATACAAGTGGAGGATATAGTAGAACATGATGTTGACAATCATAGTAGAATACAAGTGGAGGATATAGTAGAACATGGTGTTGACAATCATAGTAAAATACAAGTGAAGGATATAGTAGAACATGATGTTGACAATCATAGTAAAATACAAGTGAAGGATATAGTAGAACATGATGTTCACAATCATAGTAAAATACAAGTGGAGGATATAGTAGAACATGATGTTGACAATCATAGTAAAATACAAGTGGATAATATAGTAGAACATGATGTTGCCAATCATAGTAGAATACAAGTGGAGGATATAGTAGAACATGATGTTGACAATCATAGTAGAATACAAGTGGAGGATATAGTAGAACATGATGTTAACAATCATAGTAAAATACAAGTGAAGGATATAGTAGAACATGATGTTGACAATCATAGTAAAATACAAGTGAAGGATATAGTAGAACATGATGTTGACAATCATAGTAAAATACAAGTGGAGGATATAGTAGAACATGAAGTTGACAATCATAGTAAAATACAAGTGGAGAATATAGTAGAACATGATGTTGCCAATCATAGTAGAATACAAGTGGAGGATATAGTAGAACATGATGTTGACAATCATAGTAGAATACAAGTGGAGGATATAGTAGAACATGATGTTAACAATCATAGTAAAATACAAGTGAAGGATATAGTAGAACATGATGTTGACAATCATAGTAGAATACAAGTAGAGGATATAGTAGAACATGATGTTAACAATCATAGTAAAATACAAGTGGAGGATATAGTAGAACATGATGTTGACAATCATAGTAAAATACAAGTAGAGGATATAGTAGAACATGATGTTGACAATCATAGTAAAATACAAGTGGAGGATATAGTAGAACATGATGTTGACAATCATAGTAAAATACAAGTGAAGGATATAGTAGAACATGATGTTGACAATCATAGTAAAATACAAGTGGAGGATATAGTAGAACATGATGTTAACAATCATAGTAGAATACAAGTGGAGGATATAGTAGAACATAATGTTGACAATCATAGTAAAATACAAGTGGAGGATATAGTAGAACATGATGTTAACAATCATAGTAGAATACAAGTGGAGGATATAGTAGAACATGATGTTAACAATCATAGTAAAATACAAGTAGAGGATATAGTAGAATATGATGTTAACAATCATAGTAGAATACAAGTGGAGGATATAGTAGAACATGATGTTGACAATCATAGTAGAATACAAGTGGGGGATATAGTAGAACACGATGTTAACAATCATAGTAGAATACAAGTGGAGGATATAGTAGAACATGATGTTGACAATCATAGTAGAATACAAGTGGAGGATATAGTAGAACATGATGTTAACAATCATAGTAGAATACAAGTGGGGGATATAGTAGAACATGATGTTAACAATCATAGTAAAATACAAGTAGAGGATATAATAGAACATGATGTTAACAATCATAGTAGAATACAAGTGAAGGATATAGTAGAACATGATGTTGACAATCATAGTAAAATACAAGTGGAGGATATAGTAGAACATGATGTTAACAGTCATAGTAGAATACAAGTAGAGGATATAATAGAACATGATGTTAACAATCATAGTAGAATACAAGTGAAGGATATAGTAGAACATGATGTTGACAATCATAGTAGAATACAAGTGAAGGATATAGTAGAACATGATGTTAACAATCATAGTAGAATACAAGTGGAGGATATAGTAGAACATGATGTTAACAATCATAGTAAAATACAAGTAGAGGATATAATAGAACATGATGTTAACAATCATAGTAGAATACAAGTGAAGTATATAGTAGAACATGATGTTGACAATCATAGTAAAATACAAGTGAAGGATATAGTAGAACATGATGTTAACAATCATAGTAAAATACAAGTAGAGGATATAGTAGAACATGATGTTAACAATCATAGTAAAATACAAGTGGAGGATATAGTAGAACATGATGTTGACAATCATAGTAGAATACAAGTAGAGGATATAATAGAACATGATGTTGACAATCATAGTAAAATACAAGTGGAGGATATAGTAGAACATGATGTTGACAATCATAGTAAAATACAAGTGGAGGATATAGTAGAACATGATGTTGACAATCATAGTAAAATACAAGTGGAGAATATAGTAGAACATGATGTTGCCAATCATAGTAGAATACAAGTGGAGGATATAGTAGAACATGATGTTGACAATCATAGTAGAATACAAGTGGAGGATATAGTAGAACATGATGTTAACAATCATAGTAAAATACAAGTGAAGGATATAGTAGAACATGATGTTGACAATCATAGTAAAATACAAGTGAAGGATATAGTAGAACATGATGTTGACAATTATAGTAAAATACAAGTGGAGGATATAGTAGAACATGATGTTGACAATCATAGTAAAATACAAGTGGAGAATATAGTAGAACATGATGTTGCCAATCATAGTAGAATACAAGTGGAGGATATAGTAGAACATGATGTTGACAATCATAGTAGAATACAAGTGGAGGATATAGTAGAACATGATGTTAACAATCATAGTAAAATACAAGTGAAGGATATAGTAGAACATGATGTTGACAATCATAGTAGAATACAAGTGGAGGATATAGTAGAACATGATGTTGACAATCATAGTAAAATACAAGTGGAGGATATAGTAGAACATGATGTTGACAATCATAGTAAAATACAAGTAGAGGATATAGTAGAACATGATGTTGACAATCATAGTAAAATACAACTGGAGGATATAGTAGAACATGATGTTGACAATCATAGTAAAATACAAGTGAAGGATATAGTAGAACATGATGTTGACAATCATAGTAAAATACAAGTGGAGGATATAGTAGAACATGATATTGACAATCATAGTAAAATACAAGTGAAGGATATAGTAGAACATGATGTTGACAATCATAGTAAAATACAAGTGGAGGATATAGTAGAACATGATGTTAACAATCATAGTAGAATACAAGTGGAGGATATAGTAGAACATGATGTTGACAATCATAGTAGAATACAAGTGGAGGATATAGTAGAACATGATGTTGACAATCATAGTAGAATACAAGTGGGGGATATAGTAGAACATGATGTTAACAATCATAGTAGAATACAAGTGGAGGATATAGTAGAACATGATGTTGACAATCATAGTAGAATACAAATGGAGGATATAGTAGAACATGATGTTAACAATCATAGTAGAATACAAGTGGAGGATATAGTAGAACATGATGTTAACAATCATAGTAAAATACAAGTGGAGGATATAGTAGAACATGATGTTGACAATCATAGTAAAATACAAGTGGAGGATATAGTAGAACATGATGTTGACAATCATAGTAGAATACAAGTGGAGGATATAATAGAACATGATGTTAACAATCATAGTAGAATACAAGTGGAGGATATAAAAGAACATGATGTTGACAATCATAGTAGAATACAAGTGGAGGATATAGTAGAACATGATGTTAACAATCATAGTAAAATACAAGTGGAGAATACAGTAGAACATGATGTTGACAATCATAGTAAAATACAAGTGAAGGATATAGTAGAACATGATGTTGACAATCATAGTAGAATACAAGTGGAGAATATAGTAGAACATGATGTTGACAATCATAGTAAAATACAAGTGGAGGATATAGTAGAACATGATGTTGACAATCATAGTAAAATACAAGTGGAGAATATAGTAGAACATGATGTTGCCAATCATAGTAGAATACAAGTGGAGGATATAGTAGAACATGATGTTGACAATCATAGTAGAATACAAGTGGAGGATATAGTTGAACATGATGTTAACAATCATAGTAGAATACAAGTGGAGGATATAGTAGAACATGATGTTAACAATCATAGTAGAATACAAGTGGAGGATATAGTAGAACATGATGTTGGCAATCATAGTAAAATACAAGTGGAGGACATAGTAGAACATGATGTTAACAATCATAGTAGAATACAAGTGGAGGACATAGTAGAACATGATGTTAACAATCATAGTAGAATACAAGTAGAGGATATAGTAGAACATGATGTTAACAATCATAGTAGAATACAAGTGAAGGATATAGTAGAACATGATGTTGACAATCATAGTAGAATACAAGTGGAGGATATAGTAGAACATGATGTTAACAATCATAGTAGAATACAAGTGAAGGATATAGTAGAACATGATGTTGACAATCATAGTAGAATACAAGTGGAGGATATAGTAGAACATGATGTTGACAATCATAGTAGAATACAAGTGGAGGATATAGTAGAACATGATGTTGACAATCATAGTAGAATACAAGTGGAGGATATAGTAGAACATGATGTTGACAATCATAGTAAAATACAAGTGGAGGATATAGTAGAACATGATGTTGACAATCATAGTAAAATACAAGTAGAGGATATAGTAGAACATGATGTTGACAATCATAGTAGAATACAAGTGGAGGATATAGTAGAACATGATGTTGACAATCATAGTAGAATATAAGTGAAGGATATAGTAGAACATGATGTTGACAATCATAGTAGAATACAAGTGGAGGATATAGTAGAACATGATGTTGACAATCATAGTAAAATACAAGTGGAGGATATAGTAGAACATGATGTTGACAATCATAGTAAAATACAAGTAGAGGATATAGTAGAACATGATGTTGACAATCATAGTAGAATACAAGTGGAGGATATAGTAGAACATGATGTTAACAATCATAGTAGAATACAAGTGAAGGATATAGTAGAACATGATGTTGACAATCATAGTAGAATACAAGTGGAGGATATAGTAGAACATGATGTTGACAATCATAGTAGAATACAAGTGGAGGATATATTGGAACATGATGTTGACAATCATAGTAGAATACAAGTGGAGGATATAGTAGAACATGATGTTGACAATCATAGTAAAATACAAGTGGAGGATATAGTAGAACATGATGTTAACAATCATAGTAGAATACAAGTGAAGGATATAGTAGAACATGATGTTGACAATCATAGTAGAATACAAGTGGAGGATATAATAGAACATGATGTTAACAATCATAGTAGAATACAAGTGGAGGATATAGTAGAACATGATGTTGACAATCATAGTAGAATACAAGTGGAGGATATAGTAGAACATGATGTTGACAATCATAGTAAAATACAAGTGGAGAATATAGTAGAACATGATGTTGACAATCATAGTAAAATACAAGTGAAGGATATAGTAGAACATGATGTTGACAATCATAGTAGAATACAAGTGGAGAATATAGTAGAACATGATGTTGACAATCATAGAAAAATACCAGTGGAGGATATAGTAGAACATGATGTTGACAATCATAGTAAAATACAAGTGGAGAATATAGTAGAACATGATGTTGCCAATCATAGTAGAATACAAGTGGAGGATATAGTTGAACATGATGTTAACAATCATAGTAGAATACAAGTGGAGGATATAGTAGAACATGATGTTAACAATCATAGTAGAATACAAGTGGAGGATATAGTAGAACATGATGTTGACAATCATAGTAAAATACAAGTAGAGGATATAGTAGAACATGATGTTAACAATCATAGTAGAATACAAGTGGGGGATATAGTAGAACATGATGTTAACAATCATAGTAAAATACAAGTGGAGAATATAGTAGAACATGATGTTGCCAATCATAGTAAAATACAAGTGGAGGATATAGTAGAACATGATGTTGACAATCATAGTAAAATACAAGTAGAGCATATAGTAGAACATGATGTTGACAATCATAGTAAAATACAAGTGAAGGATATAGTAGAACATGATGTTGACAATCATAGTAAAATACAAGTGGAGGATATAGTAGAACATGATGTTGACAATCATAGTAGAATACAAGTGGAGGATATAGTAGAACATGGTGTTGACAATCATAGTAAAATACAAGTGAAGGATATAGTAGAACATGATGTTGACAATCATAGTAAAATACAAGTGAAGGATATAGTAGAACATGATGTTCACAATCATAGTAAAATACAAGTGGAGGATATAGTAGAACATGATGTTGACAATCATAGTAAAATACAAGTGGATAATATAGTAGAACATGATGTTGCCAATCATAGTAGAATACAAGTGGAGGATATAGTAGAACATGATGTTGACAATCATAGTAGAATACAAGTGGAGGATATAGTAGAACATGATGTTAACAATCATAGTAAAATACAAGTGAAGGATATAGTAGAACATGATGTTGACAATCATAGTAAAATACAAGTGAAGGATATAGTAGAACATGATGTTGACAATCATAGTAAAATACAAGTGGAGGATATAGTAGAACATGAAGTTGACAATCATAGTAAAATACAAGTGGAGAATATAGTAGAACATGATGTTGCCAATCATAGTAGAATACAAGTGGAGGATATAGTAGAACATGATGTTGACAATCATAGTAGAATACAAGTGGAGGATATAGTAGAACATGATGTTAACAATCATAGTAAAATACAAGTGAAGGATATAGTAGAACATGATGTTGACAATCATAGTAGAATACAAGTAGAGGATATAGTAGAACATGATGTTAACAATCATAGTAAAATACAAGTGGAGGATATAGTAGAACATGATGTTGACAATCATAGTAAAATACAAGTAGAGGATATAGTAGAACATGATGTTGACAATCATAGTAAAATACAAGTGGAGGATATAGTAGAACATGATGTTGACAATCATAGTAAAATACAAGTGAAGGATATAGTAGAACATGATGTTGACAATCATAGTAAAATACAAGTGGAGGATATAGTAGAACATGATGTTAACAATCATAGTAGAATACAAGTGGAGGATATAGTAGAACATAATGTTGACAATCATAGTAAAATACAAGTGGAGGATATAGTAGAACATGATGTTAACAATCATAGTAGAATACAAGTGGAGGATATAGTAGAACATGATGTTAACAATCATAGTAAAATACAAGTAGAGGATATAGTAGAATATGATGTTAACAATCATAGTAGAATACAAGTGGAGGATATAGTAGAACATGATGTTGACAATCATAGTAGAATACAAGTGGGGGATATAGTAGAACACGATGTTAACAATCATAGTAGAATACAAGTGGAGGATATAGTAGAACATGATGTTGACAATCATAGTAGAATACAAGTGGAGGATATAGTAGAACATGATGTTAACAATCATAGTAGAATACAAGTGGGGGATATAGTAGAACATGATGTTAACAATCATAGTAAAATACAAGTAGAGGATATAATAGAACATGATGTTAACAATCATAGTAGAATACAAGTGAAGGATATAGTAGAACATGATGTTGACAATCATAGTAAAATACAAGTGGAGGATATAGTAGAACATGATGTTAACAGTCATAGTAGAATACAAGTAGAGGATATAATAGAACATGATGTTAACAATCATAGTAGAATACAAGTGAAGGATATAGTAGAACATGATGTTGACAATCATAGTAGAATACAAGTGAAGGATATAGTAGAACATGATGTTAACAATCATAGTAGAATACAAGTGGAGGATATAGTAGAACATGATGTTAACAATCATAGTAAAATACAAGTAGAGGATATAATAGAACATGATGTTAACAATCATAGTAGAATACAAGTGAAGTATATAGTAGAACATGATGTTGACAATCATAGTAAAATACAAGTGAAGGATATAGTAGAACATGATGTTAACAATCATAGTAAAATACAAGTAGAGGATATAGTAGAACATGATGTTAACAATCATAGTAAAATACAAGTGGAGGATATAGTAGAACATGATGTTGACAATCATAGTAGAATACAAGTAGAGGATATAGTAGAACATGATGTTGACAATCATAGTAAAATACAAGTGGAGGATATAGTAGAACATGATGTTGACAATCATAGTAAAATACAAGTGGAGGATATAGTAGAACATGATGTTGACAATCATAGTAAAATACAAGTGGAGAATATAGTAGAACATGATGTTGCCAATCATAGTAGAATACAAGTGGAGGATATAGTAGAACATGATGTTGACAATCATAGTAGAATACAAGTGGAGGATATAGTAGAACATGATGTTAACAATCATAGTAAAATACAAGTGAAGGATATAGTAGAACATGATGTTGACAATCATAGTAAAATACAAGTGAAGGATATAGTAGAACATGATGTTGACAATTATAGTAAAATACAAGTGGAGGATATAGTAGAACATGATGTTGACAATCATAGTAAAATACAAGTGGAGAATATAGTAGAACATGATGTTGCCAATCATAGTAGAATACAAGTGGAGGATATAGTAGAACATGATGTTGACAATCATAGTAGAATACAAGTGGAGGATATAGTAGAACATGATGTTAACAATCATAGTAAAATACAAGTGAAGGATATAGTAGAACATGATGTTGACAATCATAGTAGAATACAAGTGGAGGATATAGTAGAACATGATGTTGACAATCATAGTAAAATACAAGTGGAGGATATAGTAGAACATGATGTTGACAATCATAGTAAAATACAAGTAGAGGATATAGTAGAACATGATGTTGACAATCATAGTAAAATACAACTGGAGGATATAGTAGAACATGATGTTGACAATCATAGTAAAATACAAGTGAAGGATATAGTAGAACATGATGTTGACAATCATAGTAAAATACAAGTGGAGGATATAGTAGAACATGATATTGACAATCATAGTAAAATACAAGTGAAGGATATAGTAGAACATGATGTTGACAATCATAGTAAAATACAAGTGGAGGATATAGTAGAACATGATGTTAACAATCATAGTAGAATACAAGTGGAGGATATAGTAGAACATGATGTTGACAATCATAGTAGAATACAAGTGGAGGATATAGTAGAACATGATGTTGACAATCATAGTAGAATACAAGTGGGGGATATAGTAGAACATGATGTTAACAATCATAGTAGAATACAAGTGGAGGATATAGTAGAACATGATGTTGACAATCATAGTAGAATACAAATGGAGGATATAGTAGAACATGATGTTAACAATCATAGTAGAATACAAGTGGAGGATATAGTAGAACATGATGTTAACAATCATAGTAAAATACAAGTGGAGGATATAGTAGAACATGATGTTGACAATCATAGTAAAATACAAGTGGAGGATATAGTAGAACATGATGTTGACAATCATAGTAGAATACAAGTGGAGGATATAATAGAACATGATGTTAACAATCATAGTAGAATACAAGTGGAGGATATAAAAGAACATGATGTTGACAATCATAGTAGAATACAAGTGGAGGATATAGTAGAACATGATGTTAACAATCATAGTAAAATACAAGTGGAGAATACAGTAGAACATGATGTTGACAATCATAGTAAAATACAAGTGAAGGATATAGTAGAACATGATGTTGACAATCATAGTAGAATACAAGTGGAGAATATAGTAGAACATGATGTTGACAATCATAGTAAAATACAAGTGGAGGATATAGTAGAACATGATGTTGACAATCATAGTAAAATACAAGTGGAGAATATAGTAGAACATGATGTTGCCAATCATAGTAGAATACAAGTGGAGGATATAGTAGAACATGATGTTGACAATCATAGTAGAATACAAGTGGAGGATATAGTTGAACATGATGTTAACAATCATAGTAGAATACAAGTGGAGGATATAGTAGAACATGATGTTAACAATCATAGTAGAATACAAGTGGAGGATATAGTAGAACATGATGTTGACAATCATAGTAAAATACAACTGGAGGATATAGTAGAACATGATGTTGACAATCATAGTAAAATACAAGTGAAGGATATAGTAGAACATGATGTTGACAATCATAGTAAAATACAAGTGGAGGATATAGTAGAACATGATATTGACAATCATAGTAAAATACAAGTGAAGGATATAGTAGAACATGATGTTGACAATCATAGTAAAATACAAGTGGAGGATATAGTAGAACATGATGTTAACAATCATAGTAGAATACAAGTGGAGGATATAGTAGAACATGATGTTGACAATCATAGTAGAATACAAGTGGAGGATATAGTAGAACATGATGTTGACAATCATAGTAGAATACAAGTGGGGGATATAGTAGAACATGATGTTAACAATCATAGTAGAATACAAGTGGAGGATATAGTAGAACATGATGTTGACAATCATAGTAGAATACAAATGGAGGATATAGTAGAACATGATGTTAACAATCATAGTAGAATACAAGTGGAGGATATAGTAGAACATGATGTTAACAATCATAGTAAAATACAAGTGGAGGATATAGTAGAACATGATGTTAACAATCATAGTAAAATACAAGTAGAGGATATAGTAGAACATGATGTTAACAATCATATTAAAAGACAAGTGGAGGATATAGTAGAACATGATGTTGACAATCATAGTAGAATACAAGTGGAGGATATAGTAGAACATGATGTTGACAATCATAGTAGAATACAAGTGGAGGATATAGTAGAACATGATGTTGACAATCATAGTAGAATACAAGTGGAGGATATAGTAGAACATGATGTTGACAATCATAGTAAAATACAAGTGGAGGATATAGTAGAACATGATGTTGACAATCATAGTAAAATACAAGTAGAGGATATAGTAGAACATGATGTTGACAATCATAGTAGAATACAAGTGGAGGATATAGTAGAACATGATGTTGACAATCATAGTAGAATACAAGTGGAGGATATATTGGAACATGATGTTGACAATCATAGTAGAATACAAGTGGAGGATATAGTAGAACATGATGTTGACAATCATAGTAGAATACAAGTGGAGGATATAGTAGAACATGATGTTGACAATCATAGTAAAATACAAGTGGAGGATATAGTAGAATATGATGTTAACAATCATAGTAGAATACAAGTGAAGGATATAGTAGAACATGATGTTGACAATCATAATAGAATACAAGTGGAGGATATAATAGAACATGATGTTAACAATCATAGTAGAATACAAGTGGAGGATATAGTAGAACATGATGTTGACAATCATAGTAGAATACAAGTGGAGGATATAGTAGAACATGATGTTGACAATCATAGTAAAATACAAGTGGAGAATACAGTAGAACATGATGTTGACAATCATAGTAAAATACAAGTGAAGGATATAGTAGAACATGATGTTGACAATCATAGTAGAATACAAGTGGAGAATATAGTAGAACATGATGTTGACAATCATAGTAAAATACAAGTGGAGGATATAGTAGAACATGATGTTGACAATCATAGTAAAATACAAGTGGAGAATATAGTAGAACATGATGTTATCAATCATAGTAGAATACAAGTGGAGGATATAGTAGAACATGATGTTGACAATCATAGTAGAATACAAGTGGAGGATATAGTTGAACATGATGTTAACAATCATAGTAGAATACAAGTGGAGGATATAGTAGAACATGATGTTAACAATCATAGTAGAATACAAGTGGAGGATATAGTAGAACATGATGTTGACAATCATAGTAGAATACAAGTGGAGAATATAGTAGAACATGATGTTGACAATCATAGTAAAATACAAGTAGAGGATATAGTAGAACATGATGTTAACAATCATAGTAGAATACAAGTGGGGGATATAGTAGAACATGATGTTAACAATCATAGTAGAATACAAGTGGAGGATATAGTAGAACATGGTGTTGACAATCATAGTAAAATACAAGTGAAGGATATAGTAGAACATGATGTTGACAATCATAGTAAAATACAAGTGAAGGATATAGTAGAACATGATGTTGACAATCATAGTAAAATACAAGTGGAGGATATAGTAGAACATGATGTTGACAATCATAGTAAAATACAAGTGGATAATATAGTAGAACATGATGTTGCCAATCATAGTAGAATACAAGTGGAGGATATAGTAGAACATGATGTTGACAATCATAGTAGAATACAAGTGGGGGATATAGTAGAACACGATGTTAACAATCATAGTAGAATACAAGTGGAGGATATAGTAGAACATGATGTTGACAATCATAGTAAAATACAAGTGAAGGATATAGTAGACCATGATGTTCACAATCATAGTAAAATACAAGTGGAGGATATAGTAGAACATGATGTTGACAATCATAGTAAAATACAAGTGGATAATATAGTAGAACATGATGTTGCCAATCATAGTAGAATACAAGTGGAGGATATAGTAGAACATGATGTTGACAATCATAGTAGAATACAAGTGGAGGATATAGTAGAACATGATGTTAACAATCATAGTAAAATACAAGTGAAGGATATAGTAGAACATGATGTTGACAATCATAGTAAAATACAAGTGAAGGATATAGTAGAACATGATGTTGACAATCATAGTAAAATACAAGTGGAGGATATAGTAGAACATGATGTTGACAATCATAGTAAAATACAAGTGGAGAATATAGTAGAACATGATGTTGCCAATCATAGTAGAATACAAGTGGAGGATATAGTAGAACATGATGTTAACAATCATAGTAAAATACAAGTGAAGGATATAGTAGAACATGATGTTGACAATCATAGTAGAATACAAGTAGAGGATATAGTAGAACATGATGTTAACAATCATAGTAAAATACAAGTGGAGGATATAGTAGAACATGATGTTGACAATCATAGTAAAATACAAGTAGAGGATATAGTAGAACATGATGTTGACAATCATAGTAAAATACAAGTGGAGGATATAGTAGAACATGATGTTGACAATCATAGTAAAATACAAGTGAAGGATATAGTAGAACATGATGTTGACAATCATAGTAAAATACAAGTGGAGGATATAGTAGAACATGATGTTAACAATCATAGTAGAATACAAGTGGAGGATATAGTAGAACATGATGTTGACAATCATAGTAAAATACAAGTGGAGGATATAGTAGAACATGATGTTAACAATCATAGTAGAATACAAGTGGAGGATATAGTAGAACATGATGTTAACAATCATAGTAAAATACAAGTAGAGGATATAGTAGAACATGATGTTAACAATCATAGTAGAATACAAGTGAAGGATATAGTAGAACATGATGTTGACAATCATAGTAGAATACAAGTGGGGGATATAGTAGAACACGATGTTAACAATCATAGTAGAATACAAGTGGAGGATATAGTAGAACATGATGTTGACAATCATAGTAGAATACAAGTGGAGGATATAGTAGAACATGATGTTAACAATCATAGTAGAATACAAGTGGAGGATATAGTAGAACATGATGTTAACAATCATAGTAAAATACAAGTAGAGGATATAATAGAACATGATGTTAACAATCATAGTAGAATACAAGTGAAGGATATAGTAAAACATGATGTTGACAATCATAGTAAAATACAAGTGGAGGATATAGTAGAACATGATGTTAACAATCATAGTAGAATACAAGTAGAGGATATAATAGAACATGATGTTAACAATCATAGTAGAATACAAGTGAAGGATATAGTAGAACATGATGTTGACAATCATAGTAGAATACAAGTGAAGGATATAGTAGAACATGATGTTAACAATCATAGTAGAATACAAGTGGAGGATATAGTAGAACATGATGTTAACAATCATAGTAAAATACAAGTAGAGGATATAATAGAACATGATGTTAACAATCATAGTAGAATACAAGTGAAGGATATAGTAGAACATGATGTTGACAATCATAGTAAAATACAAGTGAAGGATATAGTAGAACATGATGTTAACAATCATAGTAAAATACAAGTAGAGGATATAGTAGAACATGATGTTAACAATCATAGTAAAATACAAGTGGAGGATATAGTAGAACACGATGTTGACAATCATAGTAGAATACAAGTAGAGGATATAGTAGAACATGATGTTGACAATCATAGTAAAATACAAGTGGAGGATATAGTAGAACATGATGTTAACAATCATAGTAAAATACAAGTGGAGAATATAGTAGAACATGATGTTGCCAATCATAGTAGAATACAAGTGGAGGATATAGTAGAACATGATGTTGACAATCATAGTAGAATACAAGTGGAGGATATAGTAGAACATGATGTTAACAATCATAGTAAAATACAAGTGAAGGATATAGTAGAACATGATGTTGACAATCATAGTAAAATACAAGTGAAGGATATAGTAGAACATGATGTTGACAATTATAGTAAAATACAAGTGGAGGATATAGTAGAACATGATGTTGACAATCATAGTAAAATACAAGTGGAGAATATAGTAGAACATGATGTTGCCAATCATAGTAGAATACAAGTGGAGGATATAGTAGAACATGATGTTGACAATCATAGTAGAATACAAGTGGAGGATATAGTAGAACATGATGTTAACAATCATAGTAAAATACAAGTGAAGGATATAGTAGAACATGATGTTGACAATCATAGTAGAATACAAGTGGAGGATATAGTAGAACATGATGTTGACAATCATAGTAAAATACAAGTGGAGGATATAGTAGAACATGATGTTGACAATCATAGTAAAATACAAGTAGAGGATATAGTAGAACATGATGTTGACAATCATAGTAAAATACAAGTGGAGGATATAGTAGAACATGATGTTGACAATCATAGTAAAATACAAGTGAAGGATATAGTAGAACATGATGTTGACAATCATAGTAAAATACAAGTGGAGGATATAGTAGAACATGATGTTGACAATCATAGTAAAATACAAGTGAAGGATATAGTAGAACATGATGTTGACAATCATAGTAAAATACAAGTGGAGGATATAGAAGAACATGATGTTAACAATCATAGTAGAATACAAGTGGAGGATATAGTAGAACATGATGTTGACAATCATAGTAGAATACAAGTGGAGGATATAGTAGAACATGATGTTGACAATCATAGTAGAATACAAGTGGGGGATATAGTAGAACATGATGTTAACAATCATAGTAGAATACAAGTGGAGGATATAGTAGAACATGATGTTGACAATCATAGTAGAATACAAATGGAGGATATAGTAGAACATGATGTTGACAAACATAGTAAAATACAAGTAGAGGATATAGTAGAACATGATGTTAACAATCATATTAAAAGACAAGTGGAGGATATAGTAGAAAATGATGTTGACAATCATAGTAAAATACAAGTAGAGGATATAGTAGAACATGATGTTGACAATCATAGTAAAATACAAGTGGAGGATATAGTAGAACATGATGTTAACAATCATAGTAGAATAAAAGTAGAGGATATAGTAGAACATGATGTTGACAATCATAGTAAAATACAAGTAGAGGATATAGTAGAACATGATGTTGACAATCATAGTAAAATACAAGTGGAGGATATAGTAGAACATGATGTTGACAATCATAGTAAAATACAAGTGAAGGATATAGTAGAACATGATGTTGACAATCATAGTAAAATACAAGTGGAGGATATAGTAGAACATGATGTTAACAATCATAGTAGAATACAAGTGGAGGATATAGTAGAACATGATGTTGACAATCATAGTAAAATACAAGTGGAGGATATAGTAGAACATGATGTTAACAATCATAGTAAAATACAAGTAGAGGATATAGTAGAACATGATGTTAACAATCATAGTAGAATACAAGTGAAGGATATAGTAGAACATGATGTTGACAATCATAGTAGAATACAAGTGGAGGATATAGTAGAACATGATGTTGACAATCATAGTAAAATACAAGTGGAGGATATAGTAGAACATGATGTTAACAATCATAGTAGAATACAAGTGGAGGATATAGTAGAACATGATGTTAACACTCATAGTAAAATACAAGTAGAGGATATAGTAGAACATGATGTTAACAATCATAGTAGAATACAAGTGAAGGATATATTTTACTATGATGTTGACAATCATAGTAAAATACAAGAGGAGGACATAGTAGAACATGATGTTAACAATCATAGTAGAATACAAGTGGAGGATATAGTAGAACATGATGTTAACAATCATAGTAGAATACAAGTGGAGGATATAGTAGAACATGATGTTGACAATCATAGTAAAATACAAGTGGAGGATATAGTAGAACATGATGTTAACAATCATAGTAGAATACAAGTGGAGGATATAGTAGAACATGATGTTGACAATCATAGTAAAATACAAGTAGAGGATATAGTAGAACATGATGTTGACAATCATAGTAGAATACAAGTGAAGGATATAGTAGACCATGATGTTCACAATCATAGTAAAATACAAGTGGAGGATATAGTAGAACATGATGTTGACAATCATAGTAAAATACAAGTGGATAATATAGTAGAACATGATGTTGCCAATCATAGTAGAATACAAGTGGAGGATATAGTAGAACATGATGTTGACAATCATAGTAGAATACAAGTGGAGGATATAGTAGAACATGATGTTAACAATCATAGTAAAATACAAGTGAAGGATATAGTAGAACATGATGTTGACAATCATAGTAAAATACAAGTGAAGGATATAGTAGAACATGATGTTGACAATCATAGTAAAATACAAGTGGAGGATATAGTAGAACATGATGTTGACAATCATAGTAAAATACAAGTGGATAATATAGTAGAACATGATGTTGCCAATCATAGTAGAATACAAGTGGAGGATATAGTAGAACATGTTGTTGACAATCATAGTAGAATACAAGTGAAGGATATAGTAGAACATGATGTTGACAATCATAGTAAAATACAAGTGAAGGATATAGTAGAACATGATGTTAACAATCATAGTAAAATACAAGTAGAGGATATAGTAGAACATGATGTTAACAATCATAGTAAAATACAAGTGGAGGATATAGTAGAACACGATGTTGACAATCATAGTAGAATACAAGTAGAGGATATAGTAGAACATGATGTTGACAATCATAGTAAAATACAAGTGGAGGATATAGTAGAACATGATGTTAACAATCATAGTAAAATACAAGTGAAGGATATAGTAGAAAATGATGTTGACAATCATAGTAAAATACAAGTGGAGGATATAGTAGAACATGATGTTGACAATCATAGTAAAATACAAGTGGAGAATATAGTAGAACATGATGTTGCCAATCATAGTAGAATACAAGTGGAGGATATAGTAGAACATGATGTTGACAATCATAGTAGAATACAAGTGGAGGATATAGTAGAACATGATGTTAACAATCATAGTACAATACAAGTGAAGGATATAGTAGAACATGATGTTGACAATCATAGTAAAATACAAGTGAAGGATATAGTAGAACATGATGTTGACAATTATAGTAAAATACAAGTGGAGGATATAGTAGAACATGATGTTGACAATCATAGTAAGATACAAGTGGAGAATATAGTAGAACATGATGTTGCCAATCATAGTAGAATACAAGTGGAGGATATAGTAGAACATGATGTTGACAATCATAGTAGAATACAAGTGGAGGATATAGTAGAACATGATGTTAACAATCATAGTAGAATACAAGTGAAGGATATAGTAGAACATGATGTTGACAATCATAGTAGAATACAAGTGGAGGATATAGTAGAACATGATGTTGACAATCATAGTAAAATACAAGTGGAGGATATAGTAGAACATGATGTTAACAATCATAGTAGAATACAAGTGGAGGATATAGTAGAACATGATGTTAACACTCATAGTAAAATACAAGTAGAGGATATAGTAGAACATGATGTTAACAATCATAGTAGAATACAAGTGAAGGATATATTTTACTATGATGTTGACAATCATAGTAAAATACAAGAGGAGGACATAGTAGAACATGATGTTAACAATCATAGTAGAATACAAGTGGAGGATATAGTAGAACATGATGTTAACAATCATAGTAGAATACAAGTGGAGGATATAGTAGAACATGATGTTGACAATCATAGTAAAATACAAGTGGAGGATATAGTAGAACATGATGTTAACAATCATAGTAGAATACAAGTGGAGGATATAGTAGAACATGATGTTGACAATCATAGTAAAATACAAGTAGAGGATATAGTAGAACATGATGTTGACAATCATAGTAGAATACAAGTGAAGGATATAGTAGACCATGATGTTCACAATCATAGTAAAATACAAGTGGAGGATATAGTAGAACATGATGTTGACAATCATAGTAAAATACAAGTGGATAATATAGTAGAACATGATGTTGCCAATCATAGTAGAATACAAGTGGAGGATATAGTAGAACATGATGTTGACAATCATAGTAGAATACAAGTGGAGGATATAGTAGAACATGATGTTAACAATCATAGTAAAATACAAGTGAAGGATATAGTAGAACATGATGTTGACAATCATAGTAAAATACAAGTGAAGGATATAGTAGAACATGATGTTGACAATCATAGTAAAATACAAGTGGAGGATATAGTAGAACATGATGTTGACAATCATAGTAAAATACAAGTGGATAATATAGTAGAACATGATGTTGCCAATCATAGTAGAATACAAGTGGAGGATATAGTAGAACATGTTGTTGACAATCATAGTAGAATACAAGTGAAGGATATAGTAGAACATGATGTTGACAATCATAGTAAAATACAAGTGAAGGATATAGTAGAACATGATGTTAACAATCATAGTAAAATACAAGTAGAGGATATAGTAGAACATGATGTTAACAATCATAGTAAAATACAAGTGGAGGATATAGTAGAACACGATGTTGACAATCATAGTAGAATACAAGTAGAGGATATAGTAGAACATGATGTTGACAATCATAGTAAAATACAAGTGGAGGATATAGTAGAACATGATGTTAACAATCATAGTAAAATACAAGTGAAGGATATAGTAGAAAATGATGTTGACAATCATAGTAAAATACAAGTGGAGGATATAGTAGAACATGATGTTGACAATCATAGTAAAATACAAGTGGAGAATATAGTAGAACATGATGTTGCCAATCATAGTAGAATACAAGTGGAGGATATAGTAGAACATGATGTTGACAATCATAGTAGAATACAAGTGGAGGATATAGTAGAACATGATGTTAACAATCATAGTACAATACAAGTGAAGGATATAGTAGAACATGATGTTGACAATCATAGTAAAATACAAGTGAAGGATATAGTAGAACATGATGTTGACAATTATAGTAAAATACAAGTGGAGGATATAGTAGAACATGATGTTGACAATCATAGTAAGATACAAGTGGAGAATATAGTAGAACATGATGTTGCCAATCATAGTAGAATACAAGTGGAGGATATAGTAGAACATGATGTTGACAATCATAGTAGAATACAAGTGGAGGATATAGTAGAACATGATGTTAACAATCATAGTAAAATACAAGTGAAGGATATAGTAGAACATGATGTTGACAATCATAGTAGAATACAAGTGGAGGATATAGTAGAACATGATGTTGACAATCATAGTAAAATACAAGTGGAGGATATAGTAGAACATGATGTTGACAATCATAGTAAAATACAAGTAGAGGATATAGTAGAACATGATGTTGACAATCATAGTAAAATACAAGTGGAGGATATAGTAGAACATGATGTTGACAATCATAGTAAAATACAAGTGAAGGATATAGTAGAACATGATGTTGACAATCATAGTAAAATACAAGTGGAGGATATAGAAGAACATGATGTTAACAATCATAGTAGAATACAAGTGGAGGATATAGTAGAACATGATGTTGACAATCATAGTAGAATACAAGTGGAGGATATAGTAGAACATGATGTTGACAATCATAGTAGAATACAAGTGGGGGATATAGTAGAACATGATGTTAACAATCATAGTAGAATACAAGTGGAGGATATAGTAGAACATGATGTTGACAATCATAGTAGAATACAAATGGAGGATATAGTAGAACATGATGTTGACAAACATAGTAAAATACAAGTAGAGGATATAGTAGAACATGATGTTAACAATCATATTAAAAGACAAGTGGAGGATATAGTAGAAAATGATGTTGACAATCATAGTAAAATACAAGTAGAGGATATAGTAGAACATGATGTTGACAATCATAGTAAAATACAAGTGGAGGATATAGTAGAACATGATGTTAACAATCATAGTAGAATAAAAGTAGAGGATATAGTAGAACATGATGTTGACAATCATAGTAAAATACAAGTAGAGGATATAGTAGAACATGATGTTGACAATCATAGTAAAATACAAGTGGAGGATATAGTAGAACATGATGTTGACAATCATAGTAAAATACAAGTGAAGGATATAGTAGAACATGATGTTGACAATCATAGTAAAATACAAGTGGAGGATATAGTAGAACATGATGTTAACAATCATAGTAGAATACAAGTGGAGGATATAGTAGAACATGATGTTGACAATCATAGTAAAATACAAGTGGAGGATATAGTAGAACATGATGTTAACAATCATAGTAAAATACAAGTAGAGGATATAGTAGAACATGATGTTAACAATCATAGTAGAATACAAGTGAAGGATATAGTAGAACATGATGTTGACAATCATAGTAGAATACAAGTGGAGGATATAGTAGAACATGATGTTGACAATCATAGTAAAATACAAGTGGAGGATATAGTAGAACATGATGTTGACAATCATAGTAGAATACAAGTGGAGGATATAGTAGAACATGATGTTAACACTCATAGTAAAATACAAGTAGAGGATATAGTAGAACATGATGTTAACAATCATAGTAGAATACAAGTGGAGGATATAGTAGAACATGATGTTAACAATCATAGTAGAATACAAGTGGAGGATATAGTAGAACATGATGTTAACAATCATAGAAAATACAAGTAGAGGATATAGTAGAACATGATGTTAACAATCATAGTAGAATACAAGTGAAGGATATATTTTACTATGATGTTGACAATCATAGTAAAATACAAGAGGAGGACATAGTAGAACATGATGTTAACAATCATAGTAGAATACAAGTGGAGGATATAGTAGAACATGATGTTAACAATCATAGTAGAATACAAGTGGAGGATATAGTAGAACATGATGTTGACAATCATAGTAAAATACAAGTGGAGGATATAGTAGAACATGATGTTGACAATCATAGTAGAATACAAGTGAAGGATATAGTAGACCATGATGTTCACAATCATAGTAAAATACAAGTGGAGGATATAGTAGAACATGATGTTGACAATCATAGTAAAATACAAGTGGATAATATAGTAGAACATGATGTTGCCAATCATAGTAGAATACAAGTGGAGGATATAGTAGAACATGATGTTGACAATCATAGTAGAATACAAGTGGAGGATATAGTAGAACATGATGTTAACAATCATAGTAAAATACAAGTGAAGGATATAGTAGAACATGATGTTGACAATCATAGTAAAATACAAGTGAAGGATATAGTAGAACATGATGTTGACAATCATAGTAAAATACAAGTGAAGGATATAGTAGAACATGATGTTGACAATCATAGTAAAATACAAGTGGAGAATATAGTAGAACATGATGTTGCCAATCATAGTAGAATACAAGTGGAGGATATAGTAGAACATGTTGTTGACAATCATAGTAGAATACAAGTGGAGAATATAGTAGAACATGATGTTAACAATCATAGTAAAATACAAGTGAAGGATATAGTAGAACATGATGTTGACAATCATAGTAGAATACAAGTAGAGGATATAGTAGAACATGATGTTAACAATCATAGTAAAATACAAGTGGAGGATATAGTGGAACATGATGTTGACAATCATAGTAAAATACAAGTAGAGGATATAGTAGAACATGATGTTGACAATCATAGTAAAATACAAGTGGAGGATATAGTAGAACATGATGTTGACAATCATAGTAAAATACAAGTGAAGGATATAGTAGAACATGATGTTGACAATCATAGTAAAATACAAGTGGAGGATATAGTAGAACATGATGTTAACAATCATAGTAGAATACAAGTGGAGGATATAGTAGAACATGATGTTGACAATCATAGTAAAATACAAGTGGAGGATATAGTAGAACATGATGTTAACAATCATAGTAGAATACAAGTGGAGGATATAGTAGAACATGATGTTAACAATCATAGTAAAATACAAGTAGAGGATATAGTAGAACATGATGTTAACAATCATAGTAGAATACAAGTGAAGGATATAGTAGAACATGATGTTGACAATCATAGTAGAATACAAGTGGGGGATATAGTAGAACACGATGTTAACAATCATAGTAGAATACAAGTGGAGGATATAGTAGAACATGATGTTGACAATCATAGTAGAATACAAGTGGAGGATATAGTAGAACATGATGTTAACAATCATAGTAGAATACAAGTGGAGGATATAGTAGAACATGATGTTAACAATCATAGTAAAATACAAGTAGAGGATATAATAGAACATGATGTTAACAATCATAGTAGAATACAAGTGAAGGATATAGTAGAACATGATGTTGACAATCATAGTAAAATACAAGTGGAGGATATAGTAGAACATGATGTTAACAATCATAGTAGAATACAAGTAGAGGATATAATAGAACATGATGTTAACAATCATAGTAGAATACAAGTGAAGGATATAGTAGAACATGATGTTGACAATCATAGTAGAATACAAGTGAAGGATATAGTAGAACATGATGTTAACAATCATAGTAGAATACAAGTGGAGGATATAGTAGAACATGATGTTAACAATCATAGTAAAATACAAGTAGAGGATATAATAGAACATGATGTTAACAATCATAGTAGAATACAAGTGAAGGATATAGTAGAACATGATGTTGACAATCATAGTAAAATACAAGTGAAGGATATAGTAGAACATGATGTTAACAATCATAGTAAAATACAAGTAGAGGATATAGTAGAACATGATGTTGACAATCATAGTAGAATACAAGTAGAGGATATAGTAGAACATGATGTTGACAATCATAGTAAAATACAAGTGGAGGATATAGTAGAACATGATGTTAACAATCATAGTAAAATACAAGTGAAGGATATAGTAGAACATGATGTTGACAATCATAGTAAAATACAAGTGGAGGATATAGTAGAACATGATGTTGACAATCATAGTAAAATACAAGTGGAGAATATAGTAGAACATGATGTTGCCAATCATAGTAGAATACAAGTGGAGGATATAGTAGAACATGATGTTGACAATCATAGTAGAATACAAGTGGAGGATATAGTAGAATATGATGTTAACAATCATAGTAAAATACAAGTGAAGGATATAGTAGAACATGATGTTGACAATCATAGTAAAATACAAGTGAAGGATATAGTAGAACATGATGTTGACAATTATAGTAAAATACAAGTGGAGGATATAGTAGAACATGATGTTGACAATCATAGTAAAATACAAGTGGAGAATATAGTAGAAGATGATGTTGCCAATCATAGTAGAATACAAGTGGAGGATATAGTAGAACATGATGTTGACAATCATAGTAGAATACAAGTGGGGGATATAGTAGAAAATGATGTTAACAATCATAGTAGAATACAAGTGGAGGATATAGTAGAACATGATGTTGACAATCATAGTAGAATACAAATGGAGGATATAGTAGAACATGATGTTGACAAACATAGTAAAATACAAGTAGAGGATATAGTAGAACATGATGTTAACAATCATATTAAAAGACAAGTGGAGGATATAGTAGAAAATGATGTTGACAATCATAGTAAAATACAAGTAGAGGATATAGTAGAACATGATGTTGACAATCATAGTAAAATACAAGTGGATGATATAGTAGAACATGATGTTAACAATCATAGTAGAATAAAAGTAGAGGATATAGTAGAACATGATGTTGACAATCATAGTAAAATACAAGTAGAGGATATAGTAGAACATGATGTTGACAATCATAGTAAAATACAAGTGGAGGATAAAGTAGAACATGATGTTGACAATCATAGTAAAATACAAGTGAAGGATATAGTAGAACATGATGTTGACAATCATAGTAAAATACAAGTGGAGGATATAGTAGAACATGATGTTAACAATCATAGTAGAATACAAGTGGAGGATATAGTAGAACATGATGTTGACAATCATAGCAAAATACAAGTGGAGGATATAGTAGAACATGATGTTAACAATCATAGTAAAATACAAGTAGAGGATATAGTAGAACATGATGTTAACAATCATAGTAGAATACAAGTGAAGGATATAGTAGAACATGATGTTGACAATCATAGTAGAATACAAGTGGAGGATATAGTAGAACATGATGTTGACAATCATAGTAAAATACAAGTGGAGGATATAGTAGAACATGATGTTAACAATCATAGTAGAATACAAGTGGAGGATATAGTAGAACATGATGTTAACACTCATAGTAAAATACAAGTAGAGGATATAGTAGAACATGATGTTAACAATCATAGTAGAATACAAGTGGAGGATATAGTAGAACATGATGTTAACAATCATAGTAGAATACAAGTAGAGGATATAGTAGAACATGATGTTAACAATCATAGAAAATACAAGTAGAGGATATAGTAGAACATGATGTTAACAATCATAGTAGAATACAAGTGAAGGATATATTTTACTATGATGTTGACAATCATAGTAAAATACAAGAGGAGGACATAGTAGAACATGATGTTAACAATCATAGTAGAATACAAGTGGAGGATATAGTAGAACATGATGTTAACAATCATAGTAGAATACAAGTGGAGGATATAGTAGAACATGATGTTGACAATCATAGTAAAATACAAGTGGAGGATATAGTAGAACATGATGTTGACAATCATAGTAGAATACAAGTGAAGGATATAGTAGACCATGATGTTCACAATCATAGTAAAATACAAGTGGAGGATATAGTAGAACATGATGTTGACAATCATAGTAAAATACAAGTGGATAATATAGTAGAACATGATGTTGCCAATCATAGTAGAATACAAGTGGAGGATATAGTAGAACATGATGTTGACAATCATAGTAGAATACAAGTGGAGGATATAGTAGAACATGATGTTAACAATCATAGTAAAATACAAGTGAAGGATATAGTAGAACATGATGTTGACAATCATAGTAAAATACAAGTGAAGGATATAGTAGAACATGATGTTGACAATCATAGTAAAATACAAGTGGAGGATATAGTAGAACATGATGTTGACAATCATAGTAAAATACAAGTGGAGAATATAGTAGAACATGATGTTGCCAATCATAGTAGAATACAAGTGGAGGATATAGTAGAACATGTTGTTGACAATCATAGTAGAATACAAGTGGAGAATATAGTAGAACATGATGTTAACAATCATAGTAAAATACAAGTGAAGGATATAGTAGAACATGATGTTGACAATCATAGTAGAATACAAGTAGAGGATATAGTAGAACATGATGTTAACAATCATAGTAAAATACAAGTGGAGGATATAGTGGAACATGATGTTGACAATCATAGTAAAATACAAGTAGAGGATATAGTAGAACATGATGTTGACAATCATAGTAAAATACAAGTGGAGGATATAGTAGAACATGATGTTGACAATCATAGTAAAATACAAGTGAAGGATATAGTAGAACATGATGTTGACAATCATAGTAAAATACAAGTGGAGGATATAGTAGAACATGATGTTAACAATCATAGTAGAATACAAGTGGAGGATATAGTAGAACATGATGTTGACAATCATAGTAAAATACAAGTGGAGGATATAGTAGAACATGATGTTAACAATCATAGTAGAATACAAGTGGAGGATATAGTAGAACATGATGTTAACAATCATAGTAAAATACAAGTAGAGGATATAGTAGAACATGATGTTAACAATCATAGTAGAATACAAGTGAAGGATATAGTAGAACATGATGTTGACAATCATAGTAGAATACAAGTGGGGGATATAGTAGAACACGATGTTAACAATCATAGTAGAATACAAGTGGAGGATATAGTAGAACATGATGTTGACAATCATAGTAGAATACAAGTGGAGGATATAGTAGAACATGATGTTAACAATCATAGTAGAATACAAGTGGAGGATATAGTAGAACATGATGTTAACAATCATAGTAAAATACAAGTAGAGGATATAATAGAACATGATGTTAACAATCATAGTAGAATACAAGTGAAGGATATAGTAGAACATGATGTTGACAATCATAGTAAAATACAAGTGGAGGATATAGTAGAACATGATGTTAACAATCATAGTAGAATACAAGTAGAGGATATAATAGAACATGATGTTAACAATCATAGTAGAATACAAGTGAAGGATATAGTAGAACATGATGTTGACAATCATAGTAGAATACAAGTGAAGGATATAGTAGAACATGATGTTAACAATCATAGTAGAATACAAGTGGAGGATATAGTAGAACATGATGTTAACAATCATAGTAAAATACAAGTAGAGGATATAATAGAACATGATGTTAACAATCATAGTAGAATACAAGTGAAGGATATAGTAGAACATGATGTTGACAATCATAGTAAAATACAAGTGAAGGATATAGTAGAACATGATGTTAACAATCATAGTAAAATACAAGTAGAGGATATAGTAGAACATGATGTTGACAATCATAGTAGAATACAAGTAGAGGATATAGTAGAACATGATGTTGACAATCATAGTAAAATACAAGTGGAGGATATAGTAGAACATGATGTTAACAATCATAGTAAAATACAAGTGAAGGATATAGTAGAACATGATGTTGACAATCATAGTAAAATACAAGTGGAGGATATAGTAGAACATGATGTTGACAATCATAGTAAAATACAAGTGGAGAATATAGTAGAACATGATGTTGCCAATCATAGTAGAATACAAGTGGAGGATATAGTAGAACATGATGTTGACAATCATAGTAGAATACAAGTGGAGGATATAGTAGAACATGATGTTAACAATCATAGTAAAATACAAGTGAAGGATATAGTAGAACATGATGTTGACAATCATAGTAAAATACAAGTGAAGGATATAGTAGAACATGATGTTGACAATTATAGTAAAATACAAGTGGAGGATATAGTAGAACATGATGTTGACAATCATAGTAAAATACAAGTGGAGAATATAGTAGAAGATGATGTTGCCAATCATAGTAGAATACAAGTGGAGGATATAGTAGAACATGATGTTGACAATCATAGTAGAATACAAGTGGGGGATATAGTAGAACATGATGTTAACAATCATAGTAGAATACAAGTGGAGGATATAGTAGAACATGATGTTGACAATCATAGTAGAATACAAATGGAGGATATAGTAGAACATGATGTTGACAAACATAGTAAAATACAAGTAGAGGATATAGTAGAACATGATGTTAACAATCATATTAAAAGACAAGTGGAGGATATAGTAGAAAATGATGTTGACAATCATAGTAAAATACAAGTAGAGGATATAGTAGAACATGATGTTGACAATCATAGTAAAATACAAGTGGAGGATATAGTAGAACATGATGTTAACAATCATAGTAGAATAAAAGTAGAGGATATAGTAGAACATGATGTTGACAATCATAGTAAAATACAAGTAGAGGATATAGTAGAACATGATGTTGACAATCATAGTAAAATACAAGTGGAGGATATAGTAGAACATGATGTTGACAATCATAGTAAAATACAAGTGAAGGATATAGTAGAACATGATGTTGACAATCATAGTAAAATACAAGTGGAGGATATAGTAGAACATGATGTTAACAATCATAGTAGAATACAAGTGGAGGATATAGTAGAACATGATGTTGACAATCATAGCAAAATACAAGTGGAGGATATAGTAGAACATGATGTTAACAATCATAGTAAAATACAAGTAGAGGATATAGTAGAACATGATGTTAACAATCATAGTAGAATACAAGTGAAGGATATAGTAGAACATGATGTTGACAATCATAGTAGAATACAAGTGGAGGATATAGTAGAACATGATGTTGACAATCATAGTAAAATACAAGTGGAGGATATAGTAGAACATGATGTTAACAATCATAGTAGAATACAAGTGGAGGATATAGTAGAACATGATGTTAACACTCATAGTAAAATACAAGTAGAGGATATAGTAGAACATGATGTTAACAATCATAGTAGAATACAAGTGGAGGATATAGTAGAACATGATGTTAACAATCATAGTAGAATACAAGTGGAGGATATAGTAGAACATGATGTTAACAATCATAGAAAATACAAGTAGAGGATATAGTAGAACATGATGTTAACAATCATAGTAGAATACAAGTGAAGGATATATTTTACTATGATGTTGACAATCATAGTAAAATACAAGAGGAGGACATAGTAGAACATGATGTTAACAATCATAGTAGAATACAAGTGGAGGATATAGTAGAACATGATGTTAACAATCATAGTAGAATACAAGTGGAGGATATAGTAGAACATGATGTTGACAATCATAGTAAAATACAAGTGGAGGATATAGTAGAACATGATGTTGACAATCATAGTAGAATACAAGTGAAGGATATAGTAGACCATGATGTTCACAATCATAGTAAAATACAAGTGGAGGATATAGTAGAACATGATGTTGACAATCATAGTAAAATACAAGTGGATAATATAGTAGAACATGATGTTGCCAATCATAGTAGAATACAAGTGGAGGATATAGTAGAACATGATGTTGACAATCATAGTAGAATACAAGTGGAGGATATAGTAGAACATGATGTTAACAATCATAGTAAAATACAAGTGAAGGATATAGTAGAACATGATGTTGACAATCATAGTAAAATACAAGTGAAGGATATAGTAGAACATGATGTTGACAATCATAGTAAAATACAAGTGGAGGATATAGTATAACATGATGTTGACAATCATAGTAAAATACAAGTGGAGAATATAGTAGAACATGATGTTGCCAATCATAGTAGAATACAAGTGGAGGATATAGTAGAACATGTTGTTGACAATCATAGTAGAATACAAGTGGAGGATATAGTAGAACATGATGTTAACAATCATAGTAAAATACAAGTGAAGGATATAGTAGAACATGATGTTGACAATCATAGTAGAATACAAGTAGAGGATATAGTAGAACATGATGTTAACAATCATAGTAAAATACAAGTGGAGGATATAGTAGAACATGATGTTGACAATCATAGTAAAATACAAGTAGAGGATATAGTAGAACATGATGTTGACAATCATAGTAAAATACAAGTGGAGGATATAGTAGAACATGATGTTAACAATCATAGTAGAATACAAGTGGAGGATATAGTAGAACATGATGTTAACAATCATAGTAAAATACAAGTAGAGGATATAGTAGAACATGATGTTAACAATCATAGTAGAATACAAGTGAAGGATATAGTAGAACATGATGTTGACAATCATAGTAGAATACAAGTGGGGGATATAGTAGAACACGATGTTAACAATCATAGTAGAATACAAGTGGAGGATATAGTAGAACATGATGTTGACAATCATAGTAGAATACAAGTGGAGGATATAGTAGAACATGATGTTAACAATCATAGTAGAATACAAGTGGAGGATATAGTAGAACATGATGTTAACAATCATAGTAAAATACAAGTAGAGGATATAATAGAACATGATGTTAACAATCATAGTAGAATACAAGTGAAGGATATAGTAGAACATGATGTTGACAATCATAGTAAAATACAAGTGGAGGATATAGTAGAACATGATGTTAACAATCATAGTAGAATACAAGTAGAGGATATAATAGAACATGATGTTAACAATCATAGTAGAATACAAGTGAAGGATATAGTAGAACATGATGTTGACAATCATAGTAGAATACAAGTGAAGGATATAGTAGAACATGATGTTAACAATCATAGTAGAATACAAGTGGAGGATATAGTAGAACATGATGTTAACAATCATAGTAAAATACAAGTAGAGGATATAATAGAACATGATGTTAACAATCATAGTAGAATACAAGTGAAGGATATAGTAGAACATGATGTTGACAATCATAGTAAAATACAAGTGAAGGATATAGTAGAACATGATGTTAACAATCATAGTAAAATACAAGTAGAGGATATAGTAGAACATGATGTTAACAATCATAGTAAAATACAATTGGAGGATATAGTAGAACATGATGTTGACAATCATAGTAGAATACAAGTAGAGGATATAGTAGAACATGATGTTGACAATCATAGTAAAATACAAGTGGAGGATATAGTAGAACATGATGTTAACAATCATAGTAAAATACAAGTGAAGGATATAGTAGAACATGATGTTGACAATCATAGTAAAATACAAGTGGAGGATATAGTAGAACATGATGTTGACAATCATAGTAAAATACAAGTGGAGAATATAGTAGAACATGATGTTGCCAATCATAGTAGAATACAAGTGGAGGATATAGTAGAACATGATGTTGACAATCATAGTAGAATACAAGTGGAGGATATAGTAGAACATGATGTTAACAATCATAGTAAAATACAAGTGAAGGATATAGTAGAACATGATGTTGACAATCATAGTAAAATACAAGTGAAGGATATAGTAGAACATGATGTTGACAATTATAGTAAAATACAAGTGGAGGATATAGTAGAACATGATGTTGACAATCATAGTAAAATACAAGTGGAGAATAAAGTAGAACATGATGTTGCCAATCATAGTAGAATACAAGTGGAGGATATAGTAGATTATGATGTTGACAATCATAGTAGAATACAAGTGAAGGATATAGTAGAACATGATGTTAACAATCATAGTAAAATACAAGTGAAGGATATAGTAGAACATGATGTTGACAATCATAGTAAAATACAAGTAGAGGATATAGTAGAACATGATGTTGACAATCATAGTAAAATACAAGTGGAGGATATAGTAGAACATGATGTTGACAATCATAGTAAAATACAAGTGAAGGATATAGTAGAACATGATGTTGACAATCATAGTAAAATACAAGTGGAGGATATAGTAGAACATGATGTTGACAATCATAGTAAAATACAAGTGAAGGATATAGTAGAACATGATGTTGACAATCATAGTAAAATACAAGTGGAGGATATAGAAGAACATGATGTTAACAATCATAGTAGAATACAAGTGGAGGATATAGTAGAACATGATGTTGACAATCATAGTAGAATACAAGTGGAGGATATAGTAGAACATGTTGTTGACAATCATAGTAGAATACAAGTGGAGGATATAGTAGAACATGATGTTAACAATCATAGTAAAATACAAGTGAAGGATATAGTAGAACATGATGTTGACAATCATAGTAGAATACAAGTAGAGGATATAGTAGAACATGATGTTAACAATCATAGTAAAATACAAGTGGAGGATATAGTAGAACATGATGTTGACAATCATAGTAAAATACAAGTAGAGGATATAGTAGAACATGATGTTGACAATCATAGTAAAATACAAGTGGAGGATATAGTAGAACATGATGTTGACAATCATAGTAAAATACAAGTGAAGGATATAGTAGAACATGATGTTGACAATCATAGTAAAATACAAGTGGAGGATATAGTAGAACATGATGTTAACAATCATAGTAGAATACAAGTGGAGGATATAGTAGAACATGATGTTGACAATCATAGTAAAATACAAGTGGAGGATATAGTAGAACATGATGTTAACAATCATAGTAGAATACAAGTGGAGGATATAGTAGAACATGATGTTAACAATCATAGTAAAATACAAGTAGAGGATATAGTAGAACATGATGTTAACAATCATAGTAGAATACAAGTGAAGGATATAGTAGAACATGATGTTGACAATCATAGTAGAATACAAGTGGGGGATATAGTAGAACACGATGTTAACAATCATAGTAGAATACAAGTGGAGGATATAGTAGAACATGATGTTGACAATCATAGTAGAATACAAGTGGAGGATATAGTAGAACATGATGTTAACAATCATAGTAGAATACAAGTGGAGGATATAGTAGAACATGATGTTAACAATCATAGTAAAATACAAGTAGAGGATATAATAGAACATGATGTTAACAATCATAGTAGAATACAAGTGAAGGATATAGTAGAACATGATGTTGACAATCATAGTAAAATACAAGTGGAGGATATAGTAGAACATGATGTTAACAATCATAGTAGAATACAAGTAGAGGATATAATAGAACATGATGTTAACAATCATAGTAGAATACAAGTGAAGGATATAGTAGAACATGATGTTGACAATCATAGTAGAATACAAGTGAAGGATATAGTAGAACATGATGTTAACAATCATAGTAGAATACAAGTGGAGGATATAGTAGAACATGATGTTAACAATCATAGTAAAATACAAGTAGAGGATATAATAGAACATGATGTTAACAATCATAGTAGAATACAAGTGAAGGATATAGTAGAACATGATGTTGACAATCAAAGTAAAATACAAGTGAAGGATATAGTAGAACATGATGTTAACAATCATAGTAAAATACAAGTAGAGGATATAGTAGAACATGATGTTAACAATCATAGTAAAATACAAGTGGAGGATATAGTAGAACATGATGTTGACAATCATAGTAGAATACAAGTAGAGGATATAGTAGAACATGATGTTGACAATCATAGTAAAATACAAGTGGAGGATATAGTAGAACATGATGTTAACAATCATAGTAAAATACAAGTGAAGGATATAGTAGAACATGATGTTGACAATCATAGTAAAATACAAGTGGAGGATATATTAGAACATGATGTTGACAATCATAGTAAAATACAAGTGGAGAATATAGTAGAACATGATGTTGCCAATCATAGTAGAATACAAGTGGAGGATATAGTAGAACATGATGTTGACAATCATAGTAGAATACAAGTGGAGGATATAGTAGAACATGATGTTAACAATCATAGTAAAATACAAGTGAAGGATATAGTAGAACATGATGTTGACAATCATAGTAAAATACAAGTGAAGGATATAGTAGAACATGATGTTGACAATTATAGTAAAATACAAGTGGAGGATATAGTAGAACATGATGTTGACAATCATAGTAAAATACAAGTGGAGAATATAGTAGAACATGATGTTGCCAATCATAGTAGAATACAAGTGGAGGATATAGTAGATTATGATGTTGACAATCATAGTAGAATACAAGTGAAGGATATAGTAGAACATGATGTTAACAATCATAGTAAAATACAAGTGAAGGATATAGTAGAACATGATGTTGACAATCATAGTAAAATACAAGTAGAGGATATAGTAGAACATGATGTTGACAATCATAGTAAAATACAAGTGGAGGATATAGTAGAACATGATGTTGACAATCATAGTAAAATACAAGTGAAGGATATAGTAGAACATGATGTTGACAATCATAGTAAAATACAAGTGGAGGATATAGTAGAACATGATGTTGACAATCATAGTAAAATACAAGTGGAGGATATAGAAGAACATGATGTTAACAATCATAGTAGAATACAAGTGGAGGATATAGTAGAACATGATGTTGACAATCATAGTAGAATACAAGTGGAGGATATAGTAGAACATGATGTTGACAATCATAGTAGAATACAAGTGGGGGATATAGTAGAACATGATGTTAACAATCATAGTAGAATACAAGTGGAGGATATAGTAGAACATGATGTTGACAATCATAGTAGAATACAAGTGAAGGATATAGTAGAACATGATGTTGACAATCATAGTAAAATACAAGTGGAGGATATAGTAGAACATGATGTTAACAATCATAGTAGAATAAAAGTAGAGGATATAGTAGAACATGATGTTGACAATCATAGTAAAATACAAGTAGAGGATATAGTAGAACATGATGTTGACAATCATAGTAAAATACAAGTGGAGGATATAGTAGAATATGATGTTGACAATCATAGTAAAATACAAGTGAAGGTTATAGTAGAACATGATGTTGACAATCATAGTAAAATACAAGTGGAGGATATAGTAGAACATGATGTTAACAATCATAGTAGAATACAAGTGGAGGATATAGTAGAACATGATGTTGACAATCATAGTAAAATACAAGTGGAGGATATAGTAGAACATGATGTTAACAATCATAGTAAAATACAAGTAGAGGATATAGTAGAACATGATGTTAACAATCATAGTAGAATACAAGTGAAGGATATAGTAGAACATGATGTTGACAATCATAGTAGAATACAAGTGGAGGATAGAGTAGAACATGATGTTGACAATCATAGTAAAATACAAGTGGAGGATATAGTAGAACATGATGTTAACAATCATAGTAGAATACAAGTGGAGGATATAGTAGAACATGATGTTAACACTCATAGTAAAATACAAGTAGAGGATATAGTAGAACATGATGTTAACAATCATAGTAGAATACAAGTGGAGGATATAGTAGAACATGATGTTAACAATCATAGTAGAATACAAGTGGAGGATATAGTAGAACATGATGTTAACAATCATAGAAAATACAAGTAGAGGATATAGTAGAACATGATGTTAACAATCATAGTAGAATACAAGTGAAGGATATATTTTACTATGATGTTGACAATCATAGTAAAATACAAGAGGAGGACATAGTAGAACATGATGTTAACAATCATAGTAGAATACAAGTGGAGGATATAGTAGAACATGATGTTAACAATCATAGTAGAATACAAGTGGAGGATATAGTAGAACATGATGTTGACAATCATAGTAAAATACAAGTGGAGGATATAGTAGAACATGATGTTGACAATCATAGTAGAATACAAGTGGAGGATATAGTAGAACATGATGTTGACAATCATAGTAAAATACAAGTGGAGGATATAGTAGAACATGATGTTGACAATCATAGTAGAATACAAGTGGAGGATATAGTAGAACATGATGTTGACAATCATAGTAAAATACAAGTGGAGGATATAGTAGAACATGATGTTAACAACCATAGTAAAATACAAGTGGAGGATATAGTAGAACATGATGTTGACAATCATAGTAAAATACAAGTGGAGGATATAGTAGAACATGATGTTAACAATCATAGTAGAATACAAGTGAAGGATATAGTAGAACATGATGTTGACAATCATAGTAGAATACAAGTGGAGGATATAGTAGAACATGATGTTGACAATCATAGTAGAATACAAGTGGAGGATATAGTAGAACATGATGTTGACAATCATAGTAAAATACAAGTGGAGAATATAGTAGAACATGATGTTGACAATCATAGTAGAATACAAGTAGAGGATATAGTAGAACATGATGTTGACAATCATAGTAAAATACAAGTGGAGGATATAGTAGAACATGATGTTAACAATCATAGTAAAATACAAGTGAAGGATATAGTAGAACATGATGTTGACAATCATAGTAAAATACAAGTGGAGGATATAGTAGAACATGATGTTGACAATCATAGTTAAATACAAGTGGAGAATATAGTAGAACATGATGTTGCCAATCATAGTAGAATACAAGTGGAGGATATAGTAGAACATGATGTTGACAATCATAGTAGAATACAAGTGGAGGATATAGTAGAACATGATGTTAACAATCATAGTAAAATACAAGTGAAGGATATAGTAGAACATGATGTTGACAATCATAGTAAAATACAAGTGAAGGATATAGTAGAACATGATGTTGACAATTATAGTAAAATACAAGTGGAGGATATAGTAGAACATGATGTTGACAATCATAGTAAAATACAAGTGGAGAATATAGTAGAACATGATGTTGCCAATCATAGTAGAATACAAGTGGAGGATATAGTAGATTATGATGTTGACAATCATAGTAGAATACAAGTGAAGGATATAGTAGAACATGATGTTAACAATCATAGTAAAATACAAGTGAAGGATATAGTAGAACATGATGTTGACAATCATAGTAAAATACAAGTAGAGGATATAGTAGAACATGATGTTGACAATCATAGTAAAATACAAGTGGAGGATATAGTAGAACATGATGTTGACAATCATAGTAAAATACAAGTGAAGGATATAGTAGAACATGATGTTGACAATCATAGTAAAATACAAGTGGAGGATATAGTAGAACATGATGTTGACAATCATAGTAAAATACAAGTGAAGGATATAGTAGAACATGATGTTGACAATCATAGTAAAATACAAGTGGAGGATATAGAAGAACATGATGTTAACAATCATAGTAGAATACAAGTGGAGGATATAGTAGAACATGATGTTGACAATCATAGTAGAATACAAGTGGAGGATATAGTAGAACATGATGTTGACAATCATAGTAGAATACAAGTGGGGGATATAGTAGAACATGATGTTAACAATCATAGTAGAATACAAGTGGAGGATATAGTAGAACATGATGTTGACAATCATAGTAGAATACAAGTGAAGGATATAGTAGAACATGATGTTGACAATCATAGTAAAATACAAGTGGAGGATATAGTAGAACATGATGTTAACAATCATAGTAGAATAAAAGTAGAGGATATAGTAGAACATGATGTTGACAATCATAGTAAAATACAAGTAGAGGATATAGTAGAACATGATGTTGACAATCATAGTAAAATACAAGTGGAGGATATAGTAGAATATGATGTTGACAATCATAGTAAAATACAAGTGAAGGTTATAGTAGAACATGATGTTGACAATCATAGTAAAATACAAGTGGAGGATATAGTAGAACATGATGTTAACAATCATAGTAGAATACAAGTGGAGGATATAGTAGAACATGATGTTGACAATCATAGTAAAATACAAGTGGAGGATATAGTAGAACATGATGTTAACAATCATAGTAAAATACAAGTAGAGGATATAGTAGAACATGATGTTAACAATCATAGTAGAATACAAGTGAAGGATATAGTAGAACATGATGTTGACAATCATAGTAGAATACAAGTGGAGGATAGAGTAGAACATGATGTTGACAATCATAGTAAAATACAAGTGGAGGATATAGTAGAACATGATGTTAACAATCATAGTAGAATACAAGTGGAGGATATAGTAGAACATGATGTTAACACTCATAGTAAAATACAAGTAGAGGATATAGTAGAACATGATGTTAACAATCATAGTAGAATACAAGTGGAGGATATAGTAGAACATGATGTTAACAATCATAGTAGAATACAAGTGGAGGATATAGTAGAACATGATGTTAACAATCATAGAAAATACAAGTAGAGGATATAGTAGAACATGATGTTAACAATCATAGTAGAATACAAGTGAAGGATATATTTTACTATGATGTTGACAATCATAGTAAAATACAAGAGGAGGACATAGTAGAACATGATGTTAACAATCATAGTAGAATACAAGTGGAGGATATAGTAGAACATGATGTTAACAATCATAGTAGAATACAAGTGGAGGATATAGTAGAACATGATGTTGACAATCATAGTAAAATACAAGTGGAGGATATAGTAGAACATGATGTTGACAATCATAGTAGAATACAAGTGGAGGATATAGTAGAACATGATGTTGACAATCATAGTAAAATACAAGTGGAGGATATAGTAGAACATGATGTTGACAATCATAGTAGAATACAAGTGGAGGATATAGTAGAACATGATGTTGACAATCATAGTAAAATACAAGTGGAGGATATAGTAGAACATGATGTTAACAACCATAGTAAAATACAAGTGGAGGATATAGTAGAACATGATGTTGACAATCATAGTAAAATACAAGTGGAGGATATAGTAGAACATGATGTTAACAATCATAGTAGAATACAAGTGAAGGATATAGTAGAACATGATGTTGACAATCATAGTAGAATACAAGTGGAGGATATAGTAGAACATGATGTTGACAATCATAGTAGAATACAAGTGGAGGATATAGTAGAACATGATGTTGACAATCATAGTAAAATACAAGTGGAGAATATAGTAGAACATGATGTTGACAATCATAGTAGAATACAAGTGGAGGATATAGTAGAACATGATGTTAACAATCATAGTAGAATACAAGTGAAGGATATAGTAGAACATGATGTTGACAATCATAGTAGAATACAAGTGGAGGATATAGTAGAACATGATGTTGACAATCATAGTAGAATACAAGTGGAGGATATATTGGAACATGATGTTGACAATCATAGTAGAATACAAGTGGAGGATATAGTAGAACATGATGTTGACAATCATAGTAGAATACAAGTGGAGGATATAGTAGAACATGATGTTGACAATCATAGTAAAATACAAGTGGAGGATATAGTAGAACATGATGTTAACAATCATAGTAAAATACAAGTGGAGGATATAGTAGAACATGATGTTGACAATCATAGTAAAATACAAGTGGAGGATATAGTAGAACATGATGTTAACAATCATAGTAGAATACAAGTGAAGGATATAGTAGAACAAGATGTTGACAATCATAGTAGAATACAAGTGGAGGATATAGTAGAACATGATGTTGACAATCATAGTAGAATACAAGTGGAGGATATAGTAGAACATGATGTTGACAATCATAGTAGAATACAAGTGGAGGATATAGTAGAACATGATGTTGACAATCATAGTAGAATACAAGTGAAGGATATAGTAGAACATGATGTTGACAATCATAGTAGAATACAAGTGGAGGATATAGTAGAACATGATGTTGACAATCATAGTAAAATACAAGTGGAGGATATAGTAGAACATGATGTTGACAATCATAGTAAAATACAAGTGAAGGATATAGTAGAACATGATGTTGACAATCATAGTAGAATACAAGTGGAGGATATAGTAGAACATGATGTTGACAATCATAGTAGAATACAAGTGGAGGATATAGTAGAACATGATGTTGACAATCATAGTAGAATACAAGTGGAGGATATAGTAGAACATGATGTTGACAATCATAGTAAAATACAAGTGGAGGATATAGTAGAACATGATGTTGACAATCATAGTAAAATACAAGTAGAGGATATAGTAGAACATGATGTTGACAATCATAGTAGAATACAAGTGGAGGATATAGTAGAACATGATGTTAACAATCATAGTAGAATACAAGTGAAGGATATAGTAGAACATGATGTTGACAATCATAGTAGAATACAAGTGGAGGATATAGTAGAACATGATGTTGACAATCATAGTAGAATACAAGTGGAGGATATATTGGAACATGATGTTGACAATCATAGTAGAATACAAGTGGAGGATATAGTAGAACATGATGTTGACAATCATAGTAGAATACAAGTGGAGGATATAGTAGAACATGATGTTGACAATCATAGTAAAATACAAGTGGAGGATATAGTAGAACATGATGTTAACAATCATAGTAGAATACAAGTGAAGGATATAGTAGAACATGATGTTGACAATCATAGTAGAATACAAGTGGAGGATATAGTAGAACATGATGTTGACAATCATAGTAGAATACAAGTGGAAGATATAGTAGAACATGATGTTGACAATCATAGTAGAATACAAGTGGAGGATATAGTAGAACATGATGTTGACAATCATAGTAGAATACAAGTGGAGGATATAGTAGAACATGATGTTGACAATCATAGTAGAATACAAGTGGAGGATATAGTAGAACATGATGTTGACAATCATAGTAGAATACAAGTGGAGGATATAGTAGAACATGATGTTGACAATCATAGTAAAATACAAGTAGAGGATATAGTAGAACATGATGTTGACAATCATAGTAGAATACAAGTGGAGGATATAGTAGAATATGATGTTAACAATCATAGTAGAATACAAGTGAAGGATATAGTAGAACATGATGTTGACAATCATAGTTGAATACAAGTGGAGGATATAGTAGAACATGATGTTGACAATCATAGTAGAATACAAGTGGAGGATATAGTAAAACATGATGTTGACAATCATAGTAGAATACAAGTGGAGGATATAGTAGAACATGATGTTGACAATCATAGTAGAATACAAGTGGAGGATATAGTAGAACATGATGTTAACAATCATAGTAAAATACAAGTGGAGGATATAGTAGAACATGATGTTGACAATCATAGTAAAATACAAGTGGAGGATATAGTAGAACATGATGTTAACAATCATAGTATAATACAAGTGAAGGATATAGTAGAACATGATGTTGACAATCATAGTAGAATACAAGTGGAGGATAGAGTAGAACATGATGTTGACAATCATAGTAGAATACAAGTGGAGGATATAGTAGAACATGATGTTAACAATCATAGTAAAATACAAGTGGAGGATATAGTAGAACATGATGTTGACAATCATAGTAAAATACAAGTGGAGGATATAGTAGAACATGATGTTAACAATCATAGTAGAATACACGTGAAGGATATAGTAGAACATGATGTTGACAATCATAGTAGAATACAAGTGGAGGATATAGTAGAACATGATGTTGACAATCATAGTAGAATACAAGTGGAGGATATAGTAGAACATGATGTTGACAATCATAGTAGAATACAAGTGGAGGATATAGTAGAACATGATGTTGACAATCATAGTAGAATACAAGTGGAGGATATAGTAGAACATGATGTTGACAATCATAGTAAAATACAAATGGAGGATATAGTAGAACATGATGTTGACAATCATAGTAAAATACAAGTAGAGGATATAGTAGAACATGATGTTGACAATCATAGTAGAATACAAGTGGAGGATATAGTGGAACATGATGTTAACAATCATAGTAGAATACAAGTGAAGGATATAGTAGAACATGATGTTGACAATCATAGTAGAATACAATTGGAGGATAAAGTAGAACATGATGTTAACAATCATAGTAGAATACAAAAGAAGGATATAGTAGAACATGATGTTGACAATCATAGTAGAATACAAGTGGAGGATATAGTAGAACATGATGTTGACAATCATAGTAGAATACAAGTGGAGGATATAGTAGAACATGATGTTAACAATCATAGTAAAATACAAGTGGAGGATATAGTAGAACATGATGTTGACAATCATAGTAAAATACAAGTGGAGGATATAGTAGAACATGATGTTAACAATCATAGTAGAATACAAGTGAAGGATATAGTAGAACATGATGTTGACAATCATAGTAGAATACAAGTGGAGGATATAGTAGAACATGATGTTGACAATCATAGTAGAATACAAGTGGAGGATATAGTAGAACATGATGTTGACAATCATAGTAGAATACAAGTGGAGGATATAGTAGAACATGATGTTGACAATCATAGTAGAATACAAGTGGAGGATATAGTAGAACATGATGTTGACAATCATAGTAAAATACAAATGGATGATATAGTAGAACATGATGTTGACAATCATAGTAAAATACAAGTAGAGGATATAGTAGAACATGATGTTGACAATCATAGTAGAATACAAGTGGAGGATATAGTGGAACATGATGTTAACAATCATAGTAGAATACAAGTGAAGGATATAGTAGAACATGATGTTGACAATCATAGTAGAATACAATTGGAGGATATAGTAGAACATGATGTTAACAATCATAGTAGAATACAAAAGAAGGATATAGTAGAACATGATGTTGACAATCATAGTAGAATACAAGTGGAGGATATAGTAGAACATGATGTTGACAATCATAGTAGAATACAAGTGGAGGAAATAGTAGAACATGATGTTGACAATCATAGTAAAATACAAGTGGAGGATATAGTAGAACATGATGTTGACAATCATAGTAAAATACAAGTAGAGGATATAGTAGAACATGATGTTGACAATCATAGTAGAATACAAGTGAAGGATATAGTAGAACATGATGTTGACAATCATAGTAGAATACAAGTGGAGGATATAGTAGAACATGATGTTGACAATCATAGTAGAATACAAGTGGAGGATATAATAGAACATGATGTTGACAATCATAGTAATATACAAGTGGAGGATATAGTAGAACATGATGTTAACAATCATAGTAGAATACAAGTGGAGGATATAGTAGAACATGATGTTAACAATCATAGTAGAATACAAGTGGAGGATATAGTAGAACATGATGTTGACAATCATAGTAGAATACAAGTGGAGGATATAGTAGAACATGATGTTAACAATCATAGTAGAATACAAGTGGAGGATATAGTAGAACATGATGTTAACACTCATAGTAAAATACAAGTAGAGGATATAGTAGAACATGATGTTAACAATCATAGTAGAATACAAGTGGAGGATATAGTAGAACATGATGTTAACAATCATAGTAGAATACAAGTGGAGGATATAGTAGAACATGATGTTAACAATCATATAAAATACAAGTAGAGGATATAGTAGAACATGATGTTAACAATCATAGTAGAATACAAGTGAAGGATATATTTTACTATGATGTTGACAATCATAGTAAAATACAAGTGGGGGATATAGTAGAACACGATGTTGACAATCATAGTAGAATACAAGTGGAGGATATATTGGAACATGATGTTGACAATCATAGTAGAATACAAGTGGAGGATATAGTAGAACATGATGTTGACAATCATAGTAGAATACAAGTGGAGGATATAGTAGAACATGATGTTGACAATCATAGTAAAATACAAGTGGAGGATATAGTAGAACATGATGTTGACAATCATAGTTAAATACAAGTGGAGAATATAGTAGAACATGATGTTGCCAATCATAGTAGAATACAAGTGGAGGATATAGTAGAACATGATGTTGACAATCATAGTAGAATACAAGTGGAGGATATAGTAGAACATGATGTTAACAATCATAGTAAAATACAAGTGAAGGATATAGTAGAACATGATGTTGACAATCATAGTAAAATACAAGTGAAGGATATAGTAGAACATGATGTTGACAATTATAGTAAAATACAAGTGGAGGATATAGTAGAACATGATGTTGACAATCATAGTAAAATACAAGTGGAGAATATAGTAGAACATGATGTTGCCAATCATAGTAGAATACAAGTGGAGGATATAGTAGATTATGATGTTGACAATCATAGTAGAATACAAGTGAAGGATATAGTAGAACATGATGTTAACAATCATAGTAAAATACAAGTGAAGGATATAGTAGAACATGATGTTGACAATCATAGTAAAATACAAGTAGAGGATATAGTAGAACATGATGTTGACAATCATAGTAAAATACAAGTGGAGGATATAGTAGAACATGATGTTGACAATCATAGTAAAATACAAGTGAAGGATATAGTAGAACATGATGTTGACAATCATAGTAAAATACAAGTGGAGGATATAGTAGAACATGATGTTGACAATCATAGTAAAATACAAGTGAAGGATATAGTAGAACATGATGTTGACAATCATAGTAAAATACAAGTGGAGGATATAGTAGAACATGATGTTGACAATCATAGTAGAATACAAGTGGAGGATATAGTAGAACATGATGTTGACAATCATAGTAGAATACAAGTGGAGGATATAGTAGAACATGATGTTGACAATCATAGTAAAATACAAATGGAGGATATAGTAGAACATGATGTTGACAATCATAGTAAAATACAAGTGGAGGATATAGTAGAACATGATGTTGACAATCATAGTAGAATACAAGTGGAGGATATAGTGGAACATGATGTTAACAATCATAGTAGAATACAAGTGGAGGATATAGTAGAACATGATGTTGACAATCATAGTAGAATACAATTGGAGGATATAGTAGAACATGATGTTAACAATCATAGTAGAATACAAGTAGAGGATATAGTAGAACATGATGTTAACAATCATAGTAGAATACAAGTGAAGGATATAGTAGAACATGATGTTGACAATCATAGTAGAATACAAGTGGAGGATATAGTAGAACATGATGTTGACAATCATAGTAGAATACAAGTGGAGGATATAGTAGAACATGATGTTAACAATCATAGTAGAATACAAGTGGAGGATATAGTAGAACATGATGTTGACAATCATAGTAGAATACAAGTGGAGGATATAGTAGAACATGATGTTGACAATCATAGTAGAATACAAGTGGAGGATATAGTAGAACATGATGTTGACAATCATAGTAAAATACAAGTAGAGGATATAGTAGAACATGATGTTGACAATCATAGTAGAATACAAGTGGAGGATATAGTAGAATATGATGTTAACAATCATAGTAGAATACAAGTGAAGGATATAGTAGAACATGATGTTGACAATCATAGTTGAATACAAGTGGAGGATATAGTAGAACATGATGTTGACAATCATAGTAGAATACAAGTGGAGGATATAGTAAAACATGATGTTGACAATCATAGTAGAATACAAGTGGAGGATATAGTAGAACATGATGTTGACAATCATAGTAGAATACAAGTGGAGGATATAGTAGAACATGATGTTAACAATCATAGTAAAATACAAGTGGAGGATATAGTAGAACATGATGTTGACAATCATAGTAAAATACAAGTGGAGGATATAGTAGAACATGATGTTAACAATCATAGTATAATACAAGTGAAGGATATAGTAGAACATGATGTTGACAATCATAGTAGAATACAAGTGGAGGATAGAGTAGAACATGATGTTGACAATCATAGTAGAATACAAGTGGAGGATATAGTAGAACATGATGTTAACAATCATAGTAAAATACAAGTGGAGGATATAGTAGAACATGATGTTGACAATCATAGTAAAATACAAGTGGAGGATATAGTAGAACATGATGTTAACAATCATAGTAGAATACACGTGAAGGATATAGTAGAACATGATGTTGACAATCATAGTAGAATACAAGTGGAGGATATAGTAGAACATGATGTTGACAATCATAGTAGAATACAAGTGGAGGATATAGTAGAACATGATGTTGACAATCATAGTAGAATACAAGTGGAGGATATAGTAGAACATGATGTTGACAATCATAGTAGAATACAAGTGGAGGATATAGTAGAACATGATGTTGACAATCATAGTAAAATACAAATGGAGGATATAGTAGAACATGATGTTGACAATCATAGTAAAATACAAGTAGAGGATATAGTAGAACATGATGTTGACAATCATAGTAGAATACAAGTGGAGGATATAGTGGAACATGATGTTAACAATCATAGTAGAATACAAGTGAAGGATATAGTAGAACATGATGTTGACAATCATAGTAGAATACAATTGGAGGATAAAGTAGAACATGATGTTAACAATCATAGTAGAATACAAAAGAAGGATATAGTAGAACATGATGTTGACAATCATAGTAGAATACAAGTGGAGGATATAGTAGAACATGATGTTGACAATCATAGTAGAATACAAGTGGAGGATATAGTAGAACATGATGTTAACAATCATAGTAAAATACAAGTGGAGGATATAGTAGAACATGATGTTGACAATCATAGTAAAATACAAGTGGAGGATATAGTAGAACATGATGTTAACAATCATAGTAGAATACAAGTGAAGGATATAGTAGAACATGATGTTGACAATCATAGTAGAATACAAGTGGAGGATATAGTAGAACATGATGTTGACAATCATAGTAGAATACAAGTGGAGGATATAGTAGAACATGATGTTGACAATCATAGTAGAATACAAGTGGAGGATATAGTAGAACATGATGTTGACAATCATAGTAGAATACAAGTGGAGGATATAGTAGAACATGATGTTGACAATCATAGTAAAATACAAATGGATGATATAGTAGAACATGATGTTGACAATCATAGTAAAATACAAGTAGAGGATATAGTAGAACATGATGTTGACAATCATAGTAGAATACAAGTGGAGGATATAGTGGAACATGATGTTAACAATCATAGTAGAATACAAGTGAAGGATATAGTAGAACATGATGTTGACAATCATAGTAGAATACAATTGGAGGATATAGTAGAACATGATGTTAACAATCATAGTAGAATACAAAAGAAGGATATAGTAGAACATGATGTTGACAATCATAGTAGAATACAAGTGGAGGATATAGTAGAACATGATGTTGACAATCATAGTAGAATACAAGTGGAGGAAATAGTAGAACATGATGTTGACAATCATAGTAAAATACAAGTGGAGGATATAGTAGAACATGATGTTGACAATCATAGTAAAATACAAGTAGAGGATATAGTAGAACATGATGTTGACAATCATAGTAGAATACAAGTGAAGGATATAGTAGAACATGATGTTGACAATCATAGTAGAATACAAGTGGAGGATATAGTAGAACATGATGTTGACAATCATAGTAGAATACAAGTGGAGGATATAATAGAACATGATGTTGACAATCATAGTAATATACAAGTGGAGGATATAGTAGAACATGATGTTAACAATCATAGTAGAATACAAGTGGAGGATATAGTAGAACATGATGTTAACAATCATAGTAGAATACAAGTGGAGGATATAGTAGAACATGATGTTGACAATCATAGTAGAATACAAGTGGAGGATATAGTAGAACATGATGTTAACAATCATAGTAGAATACAAGTGGAGGATATAGTAGAACATGATGTTAACACTCATAGTAAAATACAAGTAGAGGATATAGTAGAACATGATGTTAACAATCATAGTAGAATACAAGTGGAGGATATAGTAGAACATGATGTTAACAATCATAGTAGAATACAAGTGGAGGATATAGTAGAACATGATGTTAACAATCATATAAAATACAAGTAGAGGATATAGTAGAACATGATGTTAACAATCATAGTAGAATACAAGTGAAGGATATATTTTACTATGATGTTGACAATCATAGTAAAATACAAGTGGGGGATATAGTAGAACACGATGTTGACAATCATAGTAGAATACAAGTGGAGGATATATTGGAACATGATGTTGACAATCATAGTAGAATACAAGTGGAGGATATAGTAGAACATGATGTTGACAATCATAGTAGAATACAAGTGGAGGATATAGTAGAACATGATGTTGACAATCATAGTAAAATACAAGTGGAGGATATAGTAGAACATGATGTTGACAATCATAGTTAAATACAAGTGGAGAATATAGTAGAACATGATGTTGCCAATCATAGTAGAATACAAGTGGAGGATATAGTAGAACATGATGTTGACAATCATAGTAGAATACAAGTGGAGGATATAGTAGAACATGATGTTAACAATCATAGTAAAATACAAGTGAAGGATATAGTAGAACATGATGTTGACAATCATAGTAAAATACAAGTGAAGGATATAGTAGAACATGATGTTGACAATTATAGTAAAATACAAGTGGAGGATATAGTAGAACATGATGTTGACAATCATAGTAAAATACAAGTGGAGAATATAGTAGAACATGATGTTGCCAATCATAGTAGAATACAAGTGGAGGATATAGTAGATTATGATGTTGACAATCATAGTAGAATACAAGTGAAGGATATAGTAGAACATGATGTTAACAATCATAGTAAAATACAAGTGAAGGATATAGTAGAACATGATGTTGACAATCATAGTAAAATACAAGTAGAGGATATAGTAGAACATGATGTTGACAATCATAGTAAAATACAAGTGGAGGATATAGTAGAACATGATGTTGACAATCATAGTAAAATACAAGTGAAGGATATAGTAGAACATGATGTTGACAATCATAGTAAAATACAAGTGGAGGATATAGTAGAACATGATGTTGACAATCATAGTAAAATACAAGTGAAGGATATAGTAGAACATGATGTTGACAATCATAGTAAAATACAAGTGGAGGATATAGAAGAACATGATGTTAACAATCATAGTAGAATACAAGTGGAGGATATAGTAGAACATGATGTTGACAATCATAGTAGAATACAAGTGGAGGATATAGTAGAACATGATGTTGACAATCATAGTAGAATACAAGTGGGGGATATAGTAGAACATGATGTTAACAATCATAGTAGAATACAAGTGGAGGATATAGTAGAACATGATGTTGACAATCATAGTAGAATACAAGTGAAGGATATAGTAGAACATGATGTTGACAATCATAGTAAAATACAAGTGGAGGATATAGTAGAACATGATGTTAACAATCATAGTAGAATAAAAGTAGAGGATATAGTAGAACATGATGTTGACAATCATAGTAAAATACAAGTAGAGGATATAGTAGAACATGATGTTGACAATCATAGTAAAATACAAGTGGAGGATATAGTAGAATATGATGTTGACAATCATAGTAAAATACAAGTGAAGGTTATAGTAGAACATGATGTTGACAATCATAGTAAAATACAAGTGGAGGATATAGTAGAACATGATGTTAACAATCATAGTAGAATACAAGTGGAGGATATAGTAGAACATGATGTTGACAATCATAGTAAAATACAAGTGGAGGATATAGTAGAACATGATGTTAACAATCATAGTAAAATACAAGTAGAGGATATAGTAGAACATGATGTTAACAATCATAGTAGAATACAAGTGAAGGATATAGTAGAACATGATGTTGACAATCATAGTAGAATACAAGTGGAGGATAGAGTAGAACATGATGTTGACAATCATAGTAAAATACAAGTGGAGGATATAGTAGAACATGATGTTAACAATCATAGTAGAATACAAGTGGAGGATATAGTAGAACATGATGTTAACACTCATAGTAAAATACAAGTAGAGGATATAGTAGAACATGATGTTAACAATCATAGTAGAATACAAGTGGAGGATATAGTAGAACATGATGTTAACAATCATAGTAGAATACAAGTGGAGGATATAGTAGAACATGATGTTAACAATCATAGAAAATACAAGTAGAGGATATAGTAGAACATGATGTTAACAATCATAGTAGAATACAAGTGAAGGATATATTTTACTATGATGTTGACAATCATAGTAAAATACAAGAGGAGGACATAGTAGAACATGATGTTAACAATCATAGTAGAATACAAGTGGAGGATATAGTAGAACATGATGTTAACAATCATAGTAGAATACAAGTGGAGGATATAGTAGAACATGATGTTGACAATCATAGTAAAATACAAGTGGAGGATATAGTAGAACATGATGTTGACAATCATAGTAGAATACAAGTGGAGGATATAGTAGAACATGATGTTGACAATCATAGTAAAATACAAGTGGAGGATATAGTAGAACATGATGTTGACAATCATAGTAGAATACAAGTGGAGGATATAGTAGAACATGATGTTGACAATCATAGTAAAATACAAGTGGAGGATATAGTAGAACATGATGTTAACAACCATAGTAAAATACAAGTGGAGGATATAGTAGAACATGATGTTGACAATCATAGTAAAATACAAGTGGAGGATATAGTAGAACATGATGTTAACAATCATAGTAGAATACAAGTGAAGGATATAGTAGAACATGATGTTGACAATCATAGTAGAATACAAGTGGAGGATATAGTAGAACATGATGTTGACAATCATAGTAGAATACAAGTGGAGGATATAGTAGAACATGATGTTGACAATCATAGTAAAATACAAGTGGAGAATATAGTAGAACATGATGTTGACAATCATAGTAGAATACAAGTGGAGGATATAGTAGAACATGATGTTGACAATCATAGTAGAATACAAGTGGAGGATATAGTAGAACATGATGTTGACAATCATAGTAGAATACAAGTGGAGGATATATTGGAACATGATGTTGACAATCATAGTAGAATACAAGTGGAGGATATAGTAGAACATGATGTTGACAATCATAGTAGAATACAAGTGGAGGATATAGTAGAACATGATGTTGACAATCATAGTAAAATACAAGTGGAGGATATAGTAGAACATGATGTTAACAATCATAGTAAAATACAAGTGGAGGATATAGTAGAACATGATGTTGACAATCATAGTAAAATACAAGTGGAGGATATAGTAGAACATGATGTTAACAATCATAGTAGAATACAAGTGAAGGATATAGTAGAACAAGATGTTGACAATCATAGTAGAATACAAGTGGAGGATATAGTAGAACATGATGTTGACAATCATAGTAGAATACAAGTGGAGGATATAGTAGAACATGATGTTGACAATCATAGTAGAATACAAGTGGAGGATATAGTAGAACATGATGTTGACAATCATAGTAGAATACAAGTGAAGGATATAGTAGAACATGATGTTGACAATCATAGTAGAATACAAGTGGAGGATATAGTAGAACATGATGTTGACAATCATAGTAAAATACAAGTGGAGGATATAGTAGAACATGATGTTGACAATCATAGTAAAATACAAGTGAAGGATATAGTAGAACATGATGTTGACAATCATAGTAGAATACAAGTGGAGGATATAGTAGAACATGATGTTGACAATCATAGTAGAATACAAGTGGAGGATATAGTAGAACATGATGTTGACAATCATAGTAGAATACAAGTGGAGGATATAGTAGAACATGATGTTGACAATCATAGTAAAATACAAGTGGAGGATATAGTAGAACATGATGTTGACAATCATAGTAAAATACAAGTAGAGGATATAGTAGAACATGATGTTGACAATCATAGTAGAATACAAGTGGAGGATATAGTAGAACATGATGTTAACAATCATAGTAGAATACAAGTGAAGGATATAGTAGAACATGATGTTGACAATCATAGTAGAATACAAGTGGAGGATATAGTAGAACATGATGTTGACAATCATAGTAGAATACAAGTGGAGGATATATTGGAACATGATGTTGACAATCATAGTAGAATACAAGTGGAGGATATAGTAGAACATGATGTTGACAATCATAGTAGAATACAAGTGGAGGATATAGTAGAACATGATGTTGACAATCATAGTAAAATACAAGTGGAGGATATAGTAGAACATGATGTTAACAATCATAGTAGAATACAAGTGAAGGATATAGTAGAACATGATGTTGACAATCATAGTAGAATACAAGTGGAGGATATAGTAGAACATGATGTTGACAATCATAGTAGAATACAAGTGGAAGATATAGTAGAACATGATGTTGACAATCATAGTAGAATACAAGTGGAGGATATAGTAGAACATGATGTTGACAATCATAGTAGAATACAAGTGGAGGATATAGTAGAACATGATGTTGACAATCATAGTAGAATACAAGTGGAGGATATAGTAGACCATGATGTTGACAATCATAGTAGAATACAAGTGGAGGATATAGTAGAACATGATGTTGACAATCATAGTAAAATACAAGTAGAGGATATAGTAGAACATGATGTTGACAATCATAGTAGAATACAAGTGGAGGATATAGTAGAATATGATGTTAACAATCATAGTAGAATACAAGTGAAGGATATAGTAGAACATGATGTTGACAATCATAGTTGAATACAAGTGGAGGATATAGTAGAACATGATGTTGACAATCATAGTAGAATACAAGTGGAGGATATAGTAAAACATGATGTTGACAATCATAGTAGAATACAAGTGGAGGATATAGTAGAACATGATGTTGACAATCATAGTAGAATACAAGTGGAGGATATAGTAGAACATGATGTTAACAATCATAGTAAAATACAAGTGGAGGATATAGTAGAACATGATGTTGACAATCATAGTAAAATACAAGTGGAGGATATAGTAGAACATGATGTTAACAATCATAGTATAATACAAGTGAAGGATATAGTAGAACATGATGTTGACAATCATAGTAGAATACAAGTGGAGGATAGAGTAGAACATGATGTTGACAATCATAGTAGAATACAAGTGGAGGATATAGTAGAACATGATGTTAACAATCATAGTAAAATACAAGTGGAGGATATAGTAGAACATGATGTTGACAATCATAGTAAAATACAAGTGGAGGATATAGTAGAACATGATGTTAACAATCATAGTAGAATACACGTGAAGGATATAGTAGAACATGATGTTGACAATCATAGTAGAATACAAGTGGAGGATATAGTAGAACATGATGTTGACAATCATAGTAGAATACAAGTGGAGGATATAGTAGAACATGATGTTGACAATCATAGTAGAATACAAGTGGAGGATATAGTAGAACATGATGTTGACAATCATAGTAGAATACAAGTGGAGGATATAGTAGAACATGATGTTGACAATCATAGTAAAATACAAATGGAGGATATAGTAGAACATGATGTTGACAATCATAGTAAAATACAAGTAGAGGATATAGTAGAACATGATGTTGACAATCATAGTAGAATACAAGTGGAGGATATAGTGGAACATGATGTTAACAATCATAGTAGAATACAAGTGAAGGATATAGTAGAACATGATGTTGACAATCATAGTAGAATACAATTGGAGGATAAAGTAGAACATGATGTTAACAATCATAGTAGAATACAAAAGAAGGATATAGTAGAACATGATGTTGACAATCATAGTAGAATACAAGTGGAGGATATAGTAGAACATGATGTTGACAATCATAGTAGAATACAAGTGGAGGATATAGTAGAACATGATGTTAACAATCATAGTAAAATACAAGTGGAGGATATAGTAGAACATGATGTTGACAATCATAGTAAAATACAAGTGGAGGATATAGTAGAACATGATGTTAACAATCATAGTAGAATACAAGTGAAGGATATAGTAGAACATGATGTTGACAATAATAGTAGAATACAAGTGGAGGATATAGTAGAACATGATGTTGACAATCATAGTAGAATACAAGTGGAGGATATAGTAGAACATGATGTTGACAATCATAGTAGAATACAAGTGGAGGATATAGTAGAACATGATGTTGACAATCATAGTAGAATACAAGTGGAGGATATAGTAGAACATGATGTTGACAATCATAGTAAAATACAAATGGATGATATAGTAGAACATGATGTTGACAATCATAGTAAAATACAAGTAGAGGATATAGTAGAACATGATGTTGACAATCATAGTAGAATACAAGTGGAGGATATAGTGGAACATGATGTTAACAATCATAGTAGAATACAAGTGAAGGATATAGTAGAACATGATGTTGACAATCATAGTAGAATACAATTGGAGGATATAGTAGAACATGATGTTAACAATCATAGTAGAATACAAAAGAAGGATATAGTAGAACATGATGTTGACAATCATAGTAGAATACAAGTGGAGGATATAGTAGAACATGATGTTGACAATCATAGTAGAATACAAGTGGAGGAAATAGTAGAACATGATGTTGACAATCATAGTAAAATACAAGTGGAGGATATAGTAGAACATGATGTTGACAATCATAGTAAAATACAAGTAGAGGATATAGTAGAACATGATGTTGACAATCATAGTAGAATACAAGTGAAGGATATAGTAGAACATGATGTTGACAATCATAGTAGAATACAAGTGGAGGATATAGTAGAACATGATGTTGACAATCATAGTAGAATACAAGTGGAGGATATAATAGAACATGATGTTGACAATCATAGTAATATACAAGTGGAGGATATAGTAGAACATGATGTTAACAATCATAGTAGAATACAAGTGGAGGATATAGTAGAACATGATGTTAACAATCATAGTAGAATACAAGTGGAGGATATAGTAGAACATGATGTTGACAATCATAGTAGAATACAAGTGGAGGATATAGTAGAACATGATGTTAACAATCATAGTAGAATACAAGTGGAGGATATAGTAGAACATGATGTTAACACTCATAGTAAAATACAAGTAGAGGATATAGTAGAACATGATGTTAACAATCATAGTAGAATACAAGTGGAGGATATAGTAGAACATGATGTTAACAATCATAGTAGAATACAAGTGGAGGATATAGTAGAACATGATGTTAACAATCATATAAAATACAAGTAGAGGATATAGTAGAACATGATGTTAACAATCATAGTAGAATACAAGTGAAGGATATATTTTACTATGATGTTGACAATCATAGTAAAATACAAGTGGGGGATATAGTAGAACACGATGTTGACAATCATAGTAGAATACAAGTGGAGGATATATTGGAACATGATGTTGACAATCATAGTAGAATACAAGTGGAGGATATAGTAGAACATGATGTTGACAATCATAGTAGAATACAAGTGGAGGATATAGTAGAACATGATGTTGACAATCATAGTAAAATACAAGTGGAGGATATAGTAGAACATGATGTTAACAATCATAGTAGAATACAAGTGAAGGATATAGTAGAACATGATGTTGACAATCATAGTAGAATACAAGTGGAGGATATAATAGAACATGATGTTAACAATCATAGTAGAATACAAGTGGAGGATATAGTAGAACATGATGTTGACAATCATAGTAGAATACAAGTGGAGGATATAGTAGAACATGATGTTGACAATCATAGTAAAATACAAGTAGAGGATATAGTAGAACATGATGTTGACAATCATAGTAGAATACAAGTGGAGGATATAGTAGAATATGATGTTAACAATCATAGTAGAATACAAGTGAAGGATATAGTAGAACATGATGTTGACAATCATAGTAGAATACAAGTGGAGGATATAGTAGAACATGATGTTGACAATCATAGTAGAATACAAGTGGAGGATATAGTAAAACATGATGTTGACAATCATAGTAGAATACAAGTGGAGGATATAGTAGAACATGATGTTGACAATCATAGTAGAATACAAGTGGAGGATATAGTAGAACATGATGTTGACAATCATAGTAAAATACAAGTGGAGGATATAGTAGAACATGATGTTAACAATCATAGTAAAATACAAGTGGAGGATATAGTAGAACATGATGTTGACAATCATAGTAAAATACAAGTGGAGGATATAGTAGAACATGATGTTCACAATCATAGTATAATACAAGTGAAGGATATAGTAGAACATGATGTTGACAATCATAGTAGAATACAAGTGGAGGATATAGTAGAACATGATGTTGACAATCATAGTAGAATACAAGTGGAGGATATAGTAGAACATGATGTTGACAATCATAGTAAAATACAAGTGGAGGATATAGTAGAACATGATGTTGACAATCATAGTAAAATACAAGTGGAGGATATAGTAGAACATGATGTTGACAATCATAGTAGAATACAAGTGGAGGATATAGTAGAACATGATGTTAACAATCATAGTAGAATACAAGTGAAGGATATAGTAGAACATGATGTTGACAATCATAGTAGAATACAAGTGGAGGATATAGTAGAACATGATGTTGACAATCATAGTAGAATACAAGTGGAGGATATAGTAGAACATGATGTTGACAATCATAGTAGAATACAAGTGGAGGATATAGTAGAACATGATGTTGACAATCATAGTAATATACAAGTGGAGGATATAGTAGAACATGATGTTAACAATCATAGTAGAATACAAGTGGAGGATATAGTAGAACATGATGTTAACAATCATAGTAGAATACAAGTGGAGGATATAGTAGAACATGATGTTGACAATCATAGTAGAATACAAGTGGAGGATATAGTAGAACATGATGTTAACAATCATAGTAGAATACAAGTGGAGGATATAGTAGAACATGATGTTAACACTCATAGTAAAATACAAGTAGAGGATATAGTAGAACATGATGTTAACAATCATAGTAGAATACAAGTGGAGGATATAGTAGAACATGATGTTAACAATCATAGTAGAATACAAGTGGAGGATATAGTAGAACATGATGTTAACAATCATAGAAAATACAAGTAGAGGATATAGTAGAACATGATGTTAACAATCATAGTAGAATACAAGTGAAGGATATATTTTACTATGATGTTGACAATCATAGTAAAATACAAGTGGGGGATATAGTAGAACACGATGTTGACAATCATAGTAGAATACAAGTGGAGGATATATTGGAACATGATGTTGACAATCATAGTAGAATACAAGTGGAGGATATAGTAGAACATGATGTTGACAATCATAGTAGAATACAAGTGGAGGATATAGTAGAACATGATGTTAACAATCATAGTAGAATACAAGTGAAGGATATAGTAGAACATGATGTTGACAATCATAGTAGAATACAAGTGGAGGATATAATAGAACATGATGTTAACAATCATAGTAGAATACAAGTGGAGGATATAGTAGAACATGATGTTGACAATCATAGTAGAATACAAGTGGAGGATATAGTAGAACATGATGTTGACAATCATAGTAAAATACAAGTAGAGGATATAGTAGAACATGATGTTGACAATCATAGTAGAATACAAGTGGAGGATATAGTAGAATATGATGTTAACAATCATAGTAGAATACAAGTGAAGGATATAGTAGAACATGATGTTGACAATCATAGTAGAATACAAGTGGAGGATATAGTAGAACATGATGTTGACAATCATAGTAGAATACAAGTGGAGGATATAGTAAAACATGATGTTGACAATCATAGTAGAATACAAGTGGAGGATATAGTAGAACATGATGTTGACAATCATAGTAGAATACAAGTGGAGGATATAGTAGAACATGATGTTGACAATCATAGTAAAATACAAGTGGAGGATATAGTAGAACATGATGTTAACAATCATAGTAAAATACAAGTGGAGGATATAGTAGAACATGATGTTGACAATCATAGTAAAATACAAGTGGAGGATATAGTAGAACATGATGTTCACAATCATAGTATAATACAAGTGAAGGATATAGTAGAACATGATGTTGACAATCATAGTAGAATACAAGTGGAGGATATAGTAGAACATGATGTTGACAATCATAGTAGAATACAAGTGGAGGATATAGTAGAACATGATGTTGACAATCATAGTAAAATACAAGTGGAGGATATAGTAGAACATGATGTTGACAATCATAGTAAAATACAAGTGGAGGATATAGTAGAACATGATGTTGACAATCATAGTAGAATACAAGTGGAGGATATAGTAGAACATGATGTTAACAATCATAGTAGAATACAAGTGAAGGATATAGTAGAACATGATGTTGACAATCATAGTAGAATACAAGTGGAGGATATAGTAGAACATGATGTTGACAATCATAGTAGAATACAAGTGGAGGATATAGTAGAACATGATGTTGACAATCATAGTAGAATACAAGTGGAGGATATAGTAGAACATGATGTTAACAATCATAGTAAAATACAAGTGGAGGATATAGTAGAACATGATGTTGACAATCATAGTAAAATACAAGTGGAGGATATATTAGAACATGATGTTAACAATCATAGTAGAATACAAGTGAAGGATATAGTAGAACATGATGTTGACAATCATAGTAGAATACAAGTGGAGGATATAGTAGAACATGATGTTGACAATCATAGTAGAATACAAGTGGAGGATATAGTAGAACATGATGTTGACAATCATAGTAGAATACAAGTGGAGGATATAGTAGAACATGATGTTGACAATCATAGTAGAATACAAGTGGAGGATATAGTAGAACATGATGTTGACAATCATAGTAAAATACAAATGGAGGATATAGTAGAACATAATGTTGACAATCATAGTAAAATACAAGTGGAGGATATAGTAGAACATGATGTTGACAATCATAGTAGAATACAAGTGGAGGATATAGTGGAACATGATGTTAACAATCATAGTAGAATACAAGTGGAGGATATAGTAGAACATGATGTTGACAATCATAGTAGAATACAATTGGAGGATATAGTAGAACATGATGTTAACAATCATAGTAGAATACAAGTAGAGGATATAGTAGAACATGATGTTAACAATCATAGTAGAATACAAGTGAAGGATATAGTAGAACATGATGTTGACAATCATAGTAGAATACAAGTGGAGGATATAGTAGAACATGATGTTGACAATCATAGTAGAATACAAGTGGAGGATATAGTAGAACATGATGTTAACAATCATAGTAGAATACAAGTGGAGGATATAGTAGAACATGATGTTAACAATCATAGTAGAATACAAGTGGAGGATATAGTAGAACATGATGTTGACAATCATAGTAAAATACAAGTGGAGGATATAGTAGAACATGATGTTGACAATCATAGTAAAATACAAGTGGAGGATATAGTAGAACATGATGTTAACAATCATAGTATAATACAAGTGAAGGATATAGTAGAACATGATGTTGACAATCATAGTAGAATACAAGTGGAGGATATAGTAGAACATGATGTTGACAATCATAGTAGAATACAAGTGGAGGATATAGTAGAACATGATGTTGACAATCATAGTAAATTACAAGTGGAGGATATAGTAGAACATGATGTTGACAATCATAGTAAAATACAAGTAGAGGATATAGTAGAACATGATGTTGACAATCATAGTAGAATACAAGTGAAGGATATAGTAGAACATGATGTTGACAATCATAGTAGAATACAAGTGGAGGATATAGTAGAACATGATGTTGACAATCATAGTAGAATACAAGTGGAGGATATAGTAGAACATGATGTTGACAATCATAGTAAAATACAAGTGGAGGATATAGTAGAACATGATGTTGACAATCATAGTAAAATACAAGTAGAGGATATAGTAGAACATGATGTTGACAATCATAGTAGAATACAAGTGGAGGATATAGTAGAACATGATGTTAACAATCATAGTAGAATACAAGTGGGGGATATAGTAGAACATGATGTTAACAATCATAGTAGAATACAAGTGGGGGATATAGTAGAACATGATGTTAACAATCATAGTAGAATACAAGTGAAGGATATAGTAGAACATGTTGTTAACAATCATAGTAAAATACAAGTGAAGGATATAATAGAACATGATGTTGACAATCATAGTAGAATACAAGTGGAGGATATAGTAGAACATGATGTTGACAATCATAGTAGGATACAAGTAGAGGATATAGTAGAACATGATGTTAACAATCATAGTAGAATACAAGTAGAGGATATAGTAGAACATGATGTTAACAATCATAGTAAAATACAAGTGGAGGATATAATAGAACATGATGTTGACAATCATAGTAGAATACAAGTGGAGGATATAATAGAACATGATGTTGACAATCATAGTAGAATACAAGTGGAGGATATAGTAGAACATGATGTTGACAATCATAGTAAAATATAAGTGGAGGATATAGTAGAACATGATGTTAACAATCATAGTAGAATACAAGTGAAGGATATAGTAGAACATGATGTTGACAATCATAGTAGAATACAAGTGGAGGATATAATAGAACATGATGTTAACAATCATAGTAGAATACAAGTGGAGGATATAGTAGAACATGATGTTGACAATCATAGTAGAATACAAGTGGAGGATATAGTAGAACATGATGTTGACAATCATAGTAAAATACAAGTAGAGGATATAGTAGAACATGATGTTGACAATCATAGTAGAATACAAGTGGAGGATATAGTAGAATATGATGTTAACAATCATAGTAGAATACAAGTGAAGGATATAGTAGAACATGATGTTAACAATCATAGTAGAATACAAGTGGAGGATATAGTAGAACATGATGTTGACAATCATAGTAGAATACAAGTGGAGGATATAGTAGAACATGATGTTGACAATCATAGTAGAATACAAGTGGAGGATATAGTAGAACATGATGTTAACAATCATAGTAAAATACAAGTGGAGGATATAGTAGAACATGATGTTGACAATCATAGTAAAATACAAGTGGAGGATATATTAGAACATGATGTTAACAATCATAGTAGAATACAAGTGAAGGATATAGTAGAACATGATGTTGACAATCATAGTAGAATACAAGTGGAGGATATAGTAGAACATGATGTTGACAATCATAGTAGAATACAAGTGGAGGATATAGTAGAACATGATGTTGACAATCATAGTAGAATACAAGTGGAGGATATAGTAGAACATGATGTTGACAATCATAGTAGAATACAAGTGGAGGATATAGTAGAACATGATGTTGACAATCATAGTAAAATACAAATGGAGGATATAGTAGAACATGATGTTGACAATCATAGTAAAATACAAGTGGAGGATATAGTAGAACATGATGTTGACAATCATAGTAGAATACAAGTGGAGGATATAGTGGAACATGATGTTAACAATCATAGTAGAATACAAGTGGAGGATATAGTAGAACATGATGTTGACAATCATAGTAGAATACAATTGGAGGATATAGTAGAACATGATGTTAACAATCATAGTAGAATACAAGTAGAGGATATAGTAGAACATGATGTTAACAATCATAGTAGAATACAAGTGAAGGATATAGTAGAACATGATGTTGACAATCATAGTAGAATACAAGTGGAGGATATAGTAGAACATGATGTTGACAATCATAGTAGAATACAAGTGGAGGATATAGTAGAACATGATGTTAACAATCATAGTAGAATACAAGTGGAGGATATAGTAGAACATGATGTTAACAATCATAGTAGAATACAAGTGGAGGATATAGTAGAACATGATGTTGACAATCATAGTAAAATACAAGTGGAGGATATAGTAGAACATGATGTTGACAATCATAGTAAAATACAAGTGGAGGATATAGTAGAACATGATGTTAACAATCATAGTATAATACAAGTGAAGGATATAGTAGAACATGATGTTGACAATCATAGTAGAATACAAGTGGAGGATATAGTAGAACATGATGTTGACAATCATAGTAGAATACAAGTGGAGGATATAGTAGAACATGATGTTGACAATCATAGTAAATTACAAGTGGAGGATATAGTAGAACATGATGTTGACAATCATAGTAAAATACAAGTAGAGGATATAGTAGAACATGATGTTGACAATCATAGTAGAATACAAGTGAAGGATATAGTAGAACATGATGTTGACAATCATAGTAGAATACAAGTGGAGGATATAGTAGAACATGATGTTGACAATCATAGTAGAATACAAGTGGAGGATATAGTAGAACATGATGTTGACAATCATAGTAAAATACAAGTGGAGGATATAGTAGAACATGATGTTGACAATCATAGTAAAATACAAGTAGAGGATATAGTAGAACATGATGTTGACAATCATAGTAGAATACAAGTGGAGGATATAGTAGAACATGATGTTAACAATCATAGTAGAATACAAGTGGGGGATATAGTAGAACATGATGTTAACAATCATAGTAGAATACAAGTGGGGGATATAGTAGAACATGATGTTAACAATCATAGTAGAATACAAGTGAAGGATATAGTAGAACATGTTGTTAACAATCATAGTAAAATACAAGTGAAGGATATAATAGAACATGATGTTGACAATCATAGTAGAATACAAGTGGAGGATATAGTAGAACATGATGTTGACAATCATAGTAGGATACAAGTAGAGGATATAGTAGAACATGATGTTAACAATCATAGTAGAATACAAGTAGAGGATATAGTAGAACATGATGTTAACAATCATAGTAAAATACAAGTGGAGGATATAATAGAACATGATGTTGACAATCATAGTAGAATACAAGTGGAGGATATAATAGAACATGATGTTGACAATCATAGTAGAATACAAGTGGAGGATATAGTAGAACATGATGTTGACAATCATAGTAAAATATAAGTGGAGGATATAGTAGAACATGATGTTAACAATCATAGTAGAATACAAGTGAAGGATATAGTAGAACATGATGTTGACAATCATAGTAGAATACAAGTGGAGGATATAATAGAACATGATGTTAACAATCATAGTAGAATACAAGTGGAGGATATAGTAGAACATGATGTTGACAATCATAGTAGAATACAAGTGGAGGATATAGTAGAACATGATGTTGACAATCATAGTAAAATACAAGTAGAGGATATAGTAGAACATGATGTTGACAATCATAGTAGAATACAAGTGGAGGATATAGTAGAATATGATGTTAACAATCATAGTAGAATACAAGTGAAGGATATAGTAGAACATGATGTTAACAATCATAGTAGAATACAAGTGGAGGATATAGTAGAACATGATGTTGACAATCATAGTAGAATACAAGTGGAGGATATAGTAGAACATGATGTTGACAATCATAGTAAAATACAAGTGGAGGATATAGTAGAACATGATGTTAACAATCATAGTAAAATACAAGTGGAGGATATAGTAGAACATGATGTTGACAATCATAGTAAAATACAAGTGGAGGATATAGTAGAACATGATGTTAACAATCATAGTATAATACAAGTGAAGGATATAGTAGAACATGATGTTGACAATCATAGTAGAATACAAGTGGAGGATATAGTAGAACATGATGTTGACAATCATAGTAGAATACAAGTAGAGGATATAGTAGAACATGATGTTGACAATCATAGTAAAATACAAGTGGAGGATATAGTAGAACATGATGTTGACAATCATAGTAAAATACAAGTAGAGGATATAGTAGAACATGATGTTGACAATCATAGTAGAATACAAGTGGAGGATATAGTAGAACATGATGTTAACAATCATAGTAGAATACAAGTGAAGGATATAGTAGAACATGATGTTGACAATCATAGTAGAATACAAGTGGAGGATATAGTAGAACATGATGTTGACAATCATAGTAGAATACAAGTGGAGGATATAGTAGAACATGATGTTGACAATCATAGTAGAATACAAGTGGAGGATATAGTAGAACATGATGTTGACAATCATAGTAGAATACAAGTGGAGGATATAGTAGAACATGATGTTAACAATCATAGTAAAATACAAGTGGAGGATATAGTAGAACATGATGTTGACAATCATAGTAAAATACAAGTGGAGGATATAGTAGAACATGATGTTAACAATCATAGTAGAATACAAGTGAAGGATATAGTAGAACATGATGTTGACAATCATAGTAGAATACAAGTGGAGGATATAGTAGAACATGATGTTGACAATCATAGTAGAATACAAGTGGAGGATATAGTAGAACATGATGTTGACAATCATAGTAGAATACAAGTGGAGGATATAGTAGAACATGATGTTGACAATCATAGTAAAATACAAATGGAGGATATAGTAGAACATGATGTTGACAATCATAATAAAATACAAGTGGAGGATATAGTAGAACATGATGTTGACAATCATAGTAGAATACAAGTGGAGGATATAGTGGAACATGATGTTAACAATCATAGTAGAATACAAGTGAAGGATATAGTAGAACATGATGTTGACAATCATAGTAGAATACAATTGGAGGATATAGTAGAACATGATGTTAACAATCATAGTAGAATACAAGTAGAGGATATAGTAGAACATGATGTTAACAATCATAGTAGAATACAAGTGAAGGATATAGTAGAACATGATGTTGACAATCATAGTAGAATACAAGTGGAGGATATAGTAGAACATGATGTTGACAATCATAGTAGAATACAAGTGGAGGATATAGTAGAACATGATGTTAACAATCATAGTAGAATACAAGTGGAGGATATAGTAGAACATGATGTTAACAATCATAGTAGAATACAAGTGGAGGATATAGTAGAACATGATGTTGACAATCATAGTAAAATACAAGTGGAGGATATAGTAGAACATGATGTTAACAATCATAGTATAATACAAGTGAAGGATATAGTAGAACATGATGTTGACAATCATAGTAGAATACAAGTGGAGGATATAATAGAACATGATGTTAACAATCATAGTAGAATACAAGTGGAGGATATAGTAGAACATGATGTTGACAATCATAGTAGAATACAAGTGGAGGATATAGTAGAACATGATGTTGACAATCATAGTAAAATACAAGTAGAGGATATAGTAGAACATGATGTTGACAATCATAGTAGAATACAAGTGGAGGATATAGTAGAATATGATGTTAACAATCATAGTAGAATACAAGTGAAGGATATAGTAGAACATGATGTTGACAATCATAGTAGAATACAAGTGGAGGATATAGTAGAACATGATGTTGACAATCATAGTAGAATACAAGTGGAGGATATAGTAAAACATGATGTTGACAATCATAGTAGAATACAAGTGGAGGATATAGTAGAACATGATGTTGACAATCATAGTAGAATACAAGTGGAGGATATAGTAGAACATGATGTTGACAATCATAGTAAAATACAAGTGGAGGATATAGTAGAACATGATGTTAACAATCATAGTAAAATACAAGTGGAGGATATAGTAGAACATGATGTTGACAATCATAGTAAAATACAAGTGGAGGATATAGTAGAACATGATGTTAACAATCATAGTATAATACAAGTGAAGGATATAGTAGAACATGATGTTGACAATCATAGTAGAATACAAGTGGAGGATATAGTAGAACATGATGTTGACAATCATAGTAGAATACAAGTGGAGGATATAGTAGAACATGATGTTGACAATCATAGTAAAATACAAGTGGAGGATATAGTAGAACATGATGTTGACAATCATAGTAAAATACAAGTGGAGGATATAGTAGAACATGATGTTGACAATCATAGTAGAATACAAGTGGAGGATATAGTAGAACATGATGTTAACAATCATAGTAGAATACAAGTGAAGGATATAGTAGAACATGATGTTGACAATCATAGTAGAATACAAGTGGAGGATATAGTAGAACATGATGTTGACAATCATAGTAAAATACAAGTGGAGGATATAGTAGAACATGATGTTGACAATCATAGTAAAATACAAGTGGAGGATATAGTAGAACATGATGTTAACAATCATAGTAGAATACAAGTGAAGGATATAGTAGAACATGATGTTGACAATCATAGTAGAATACAAGTGGAGGATATAGTAGAACATGATGTTGACAATCATAGTAGAATACAAGTGGAGGATATAGTAGAACATGATGTTGACAATCATAGTAGAATACAAGTGGAGGATATAGTAGAACATGATGTTGACAATCATAGTAGAATACAAGTGGAGGATATAGTAGAACATGATGTTGACAATCATAGTAAAATACAAATGGAGGATATAGTAGAACATGATGTTGACAATCATAGTAAAATACAAGTGGAGGATATAGTAGAACATGATGTTGACAATCATAGTAGAATACAAGTGGAGGATATAGTGGAACATGATGTTAACAATCATAGTATGATGTTGACAATCATAGTAGAATACAAGTGGAGGATATAGTAGAACATGATGTTGACAATCATAGTAGAATACAAGTGGAGGATATAGTAGAACATGATGTTGACAATCATAGTAGAATACAAGTGGAGGATATAATAGAACATGATGTTGACAATCATAGTAAAATACAAATGGAGGATATAGTAGAACATGATGTTGACAATCATAGTAAAATACAAGTAGAGGATATAGTAGAACATGATGTTAACAATCATAGTAAAATACAAGTGGAGGATATAGTAGAACATGATGTTGACAATCATAGTAAAATACAAGTGGAGGATATAGTAGAACATGATGTTGACAATCATAGTAGAATACAAGTGGAGGATATAGTAGAACATGATGTTAACAATCATAGTAGAATACAAGTGGAGGACATAGTAGAACATGATGTTAACAATCATAGTAGAATACAAGTGAAGGATATAGTAGAACATGATGTTAAAAATCATAGTAACATACAATTGGAGGATATAGTAGAACATGATGTTGACAATCATAGTAAAATACAAGTGGAGGATATAGTAGAACATGATGTTGACAATCATAGTAGAATACAAGTGGGGGATATAGTAGAACATGATGTTAACAATCATAGTAAAATACAAGTGGAGGATATAGTAGAACATGATATTGACAATCATAGTAAAAGACAAGTGGAGGATATAGTAGAACATGATGTTGACAATCATAGTAAAATACAAGTGGAGGATATAGTAGAACATGATGTTGACAATCATAGTAGAATACAAGTGGGGGATATAGTAGAACATGATGTTAACAATCATAGTAAAATACAAGTGGAGGATATAGTAGAACATGATATTGACAATCATAGTAAAAGACAAGTGGAGGATATAGTAGAACATGATGTTGACAATCATAGTAGAATACAAGTGGAGGATATAGTAGAACATGATGTTGACAATCATAGTAAAATACAAGTGGAGAATATAGTAGAACATGATGTTAACAATCATAGTAAAATACAAGTGGAGGATATAGTAGAACATGATGTTGACAACCATAGTAGAATACAAGTGGAGGATATAGTAGAACATGATATTGACAATCATAGTAGAATACAAGTGGAGGATATAGTAGAACATGATGTTAACAATCATAGTAAAATACAAGTAGAGGATATAGTAGAACATGATGTTGACAATCATAGTAGAATACAAGTGGAGGATATAGTAGAACATGATATTGACAATCATAGTAGAATACAAGTGGAGGATATAGTAGAACATGATGTTAACAATCATAGTAGAATACAAGTAGAGGATATAGTAGAACATGATGTTAACAATCATAGTAGAATACAAGTGGAGGATATAGTAGAACATGATGTTGACAATCATAGTAAAATACAAGTGGAGGATATAGTAGAACATGATGTTAACAATCATAGTAGAATACAAGTGGAGGATATAGTAGAACATGATGTTAACAATCATAGTAGAATACAAGTGGAGGATATAGTAGAACATGATGTTGACAATCATAGTAAAATACAAGTGGAGGATATAGTAGAACATGATGTTAACAATCATAGTAGAATACAAGTGGAGGATATAGTAGAACATGATGTTAACAATCATAGTAAAATACAAGTAGAGGATATAGTAGAACATGATGTTAACAATCATAGTAGAATACAAGTGAAGGATATAGTAGAACATGATGTTGACAATCATAGTAAAATACAAGTGGAGGACATAGTAGAACATGATGTTAACAATCATAGTAGAATACAAGTGGAGGATATAGTAGAACATGATGTTAATAATCATAGTAGAAAACAAGTAGAGGATATAGTAGAACATGATGTTAACAATCATAGTAGAATACAAGTGAATGATATAGTAGAACATGATGTTGACAATCATAGTAGAATACAAGTGGAGGATATAGTAGAACATGATGTTGACAATCATAGTAGAATACAAGTGGAGGATATAGTAGAACATGATGTTAACAATCATAGTAGAATACAAGTGGAGGATATAGTAGAACATGATGTTAACAATCATAGTAGAATACAAGTGGAGGATATAGTAGAACATGATGTTGACAATCATAGTAAAATACAAGTGGAGGATATAGTAGAACATGATGTTGACAATCATAGTAGAATACAAGTGGAGGATATAGTAGAACATGATGTTGACAATCATAGTAAAATACAAGTGGAGGATATAGTAGAACATGATGTTGACAATCATAGTAGAATACAAGTGGAGGATATAGTAGAACATGATGTTGACAATCATAGTAAAATACAAGTGGAGGATATAGTAGAACATGATGTTAACAATCATAGTAAAATACAAGGGGAGGATATAGTAGAACATGATGTTGACAATCATAGTAAAATACAAGTGGAGGATATAGTAGAACATGATGTTAACAATCATAGTAGAATACAAGTGAAGGATATAGTAGAACATGATGTTGACAATCATAGTAGAATACAAGTGGAGGATATAGTAGAACATGATGTTGACAATCATAGTAGAATACAAGTGGAGGATATAGTAGAACATGATGTTGACAATCATAGTAAAATACAAGTGGAGGATATAGTAGAACATGATGTTGACAATCATAGTAAAATACAAGTAGAGGATATAGTAGAACATGATGTTGACAATCATAGTAGAATACAAGTGGAGGATATAGTAGAACATGATGTTAACAATCATAGTAGAATACAAGTGAAGGATATAGTAGAACATGATGTTGACAATCATAGTAGAATACAAGTGGAGGATATAGTAGAACATGATGTTGACAATCATAGTAGAATACAAGTGGAGGATATAGTAGAACATGATGTTGACAATCATAGTAGAATACAATTTGAGGATATAGTAGAACATGATGTTGACAATCATAGTAGAATACAAGTGGAGGATATAGTAGAACATGATGTTGACAATCATAGTAAAATACAAGTGGAGGATATAGTAGAACATGATGTTAACAATCATAGTAAAATACAAGTGGAGGATATAGTAGAACATGATGTTGACAATCATAGTAAAATACAAGTGGAGGATATAGTAGAACATGATGTTAACAATCATAGTAGAATACAAGTGAAGGATATAGTATAACATGATGTTGACAATCATAGTAGAATACAAGTGGAGGATATAGTAGAACATGATGTTGACAATCATAGTAGAATACAAGTGGAGGATATAGTAGAACATGATGTTGACAATCATAGTAAAATACAAGTGGAGGATATAGTAGAACATGATGTTGACAATCATAGTAAAATACAAGTAGAGGATATAGTAGAACATGATGTTGACAATCATAGTAGAATACAAGTGGAGGATATAGTAGAACATGATGTTAACAATCATAGTAGAATACAAGTGAAGGATAGAGTAGAACATGATGTTGACAATCATAGTAGAATACAAGTGGAGGATATAGTAGAACATGATGTTGACAATCATAGTAGAATACAAGTGGAGGATATAGTAGAACATGATGTTGACAATCATAGTAGAATACAAGTGGAGGATATAATAGAACATGATGTTGACAATCATAGTAAAATACAAATGGAGGATATAGTAGAACATGATGTTGACAATCATAGTAAAATACAAGTAGAGGATATAGTAGAACATGATGTTAACAATCATAGTAAAATACAAGTGGAGGATATAGTAGAACATGATGTTGACAATCATAGTAAAATACAAGTGGAGGATATAGTAGAACATGATGTTGACAATCATAGTAGAATACAAGTGGAGGATATAGTAGAACATGATGTTAACAATCATAGTAGAATACAAGTGGAGGACATAGTAGAACATGATGTTAACAATCATAGTAGAATACAAGTGAAGGATATAGTAGAACATGATGTTAAAAATCATAGTAACATACAATTGGAGGATATAGTAGAACATGATGTTGACAATCATAGTAAAATACAAGTGGAGGATATAGTAGAACATGATGTTGACAATCATAGTAGAATACAAGTGGGGGATATAGTAGAACATGATGTTAACAATCATAGTAAAATACAAGTGGAGGATATAGTAGAACATGATATTGACAATCATAGTAAAAGACAAGTGGAGGATATAGTAGAACATGATGTTGACAATCATAGTAAAATACAAGTGGAGGATATAGTAGAACATGATGTTGACAATCATAGTAGAATACAAGTGGGGGATATAGTAGAACATGATGTTAACAATCATAGTAAAATACAAGTGGAGGATATAGTAGAACATGATATTGACAATCATAGTAAAAGACAAGTGGAGGATATAGTAGAACATGATGTTGACAATCATAGTAGAATACAAGTGGAGGATATAGTAGAACATGATGTTGACAATCATAGTAAAATACAAGTGGAGAATATAGTAGAACATGATGTTAACAATCATAGTAAAATACAAGTGGAGGATATAGTAGAACATGATGTTGACAACCATAGTAGAATACAAGTGGAGGATATAGTAGAACATGATATTGACAATCATAGTAGAATACAAGTGGAGGATATAGTAGAACATGATGTTAACAATCATAGTAAAATACAAGTAGAGGATATAGTAGAACATGATGTTGACAATCATAGTAGAATACAAGTGGAGGATATAGTAGAACATGATATTGACAATCATAGTAGAATACAAGTGGAGGATATAGTAGAACATGATGTTAACAATCATAGTAGAATACAAGTAGAGGATATAGTAGAACATGATGTTGACAATCATAGTAGAATACAAGTGGAGGATATAGTAGAACATGATGTTAACAATCATAGTAGAATACAAGTGAAGGATATAGTAGAACATGATGTGGACAATCATAGTAAAATACAAGTGGAGGATATAGTAGAACATGATGTTAACAATCATAGTAGAATACAAGTAGAGGATATAGTAGAACATGATGTTAACAATCATAGTAGAATACAAGTGGAGGATATAGTAGAACATGATGTTAACAATCATAGTAGAATACAAGTGGGGGATATAGTAGAACATGATGTTAACAATCATAGTAGAATACAAGTGGGGGATATAGTAGAACATGATGTTAACAATCATAGTAGAATACAAGTAGAGGATATAGTAGAACATGATGTTAACAATCATAGTAAAATACAAGTGGAGGATATAATAGAACATGATGTTGACAATCATAGTAGAATACAAGTGGAGGATATAATAGAACATGATGTTGACAATCATAGTAGAATACAAGTGGAGGATATAATAGAACATGATGTTGACAATCATAGTAAAATACAAGTGGAGGATATAATAGAACATGATGTTGACAATCATAGTAGAATACAAGTGGAGGATATAGTAGAACATGATGTTAACAATCATAGTAGAATACAAGTGGAGGATATAGTAGAACATGATGTTAACAATCATAGTAGAATACAAGTGGAGGATATAGTAGAACATGATGTTGACAATAATCAGGATAATACAGATACATGTAATATGAATATTGTTTAAAGATCATAATAAAATACAGGTAGATGATATAATTGTACAGAATATTGATAATACATGTAATAGATATCAAGTACAAGATATTAGTCATTATACTACAAGTTCAAATACATGTAATTATAGATTACCAGCTACCAATATTAACACAAGGAATGAAATTAATGTATCACCTAAACAAGCATGGAAATTAAAAGTAGAGGAATTCTGTCATAAACACAAAACATGTTTGATATGTGATTTAAATGTAAACAATCAAGATGTAGAACATTTTGTTAATTTACAAAAAGAAATTAAACTTTCTGGGTTACCTAATTACATGGGTTGTAAAATTCCTGTAGAGTCAAATTTGAATCTATAGTTTATAAGATCAATGCTAGTAGATTATGATGACAAGATATTGTGTGAGTTGTTAGAATTTGGTTTTCCAATAGGTTACAGTGGTGAAAATTTAAATAATAAAAAACCACGAAATCATAGTGGTGCTAGAGATTATCCAGAATTTATTTTTAAATATTTACAAAAAGAATTAGAATATAAAGCTATTGTAGCACCTCTTAAGGTTAATCCTTTTGTGTATTCAAATTTAGTATTATCACCTTTAAATTCTGTTCCAAAAAGTACACCAGGAGAAAGAAGGGTGATATTGGATATAAGTTTTCCAGCTGACAGTTGTATTAATAAGGGAATTGTCAAAGATGTTTATTTAGGAGAACCGGTATGTTTAAAATATCCATCTGTTGATGATTTAGTACAGTTGATTAAATCTAAAGGTATTGTCAAAGAAGAACCGGTATGTTTAAACTATCAATCTGTTGATGATTTAGTACAGTTGATTAAATCTAAAGGTAGACATTGTCATATATTTAAACGTGATTTAAGAAGGGCATACCGTCAAATTCCGATAGATCCAAGAGATATAAACTTGGTTGGTTTTCATTGGAAAAATCATAGATTTGTTGACAGGGTTTTAAGCATGGGCTTGAGATCATCAGCACATATTTGTCAGAGAGTTACATCGTCTGTGGTATATATGATGAATCAGTGTGGTTACAATTTGTTAAATTATTTAGATGATTTTGCAAGGGCTGAGGCTCCAGAGGATGCAAATAAAGTATTTGAGTTTTTACATAAATTGTTAACTAATTGTGGATTAGAAGAGTCTAAAGACAAAGCTTGTGCACCATCTACAAAAATGACTTTTAGGAGTGGAATTTAATACGGTTGACCTTAGACTTTATGTTACTTCGGATAGAGTTGAAGAGATATTGTCTTTAGTGCATTGTTAGTTAGATAAAACTGTAGTTATAGTTAGAGAATTACAGTCTTTGTTAGGTAAACTTCATTTTGTCTCTTCATGTGTTAGACCAGGCATAATGTTTGTTTCTAGACTGTTAATATGGTTAAGAAGTTTACCTGATGACAAGGAATATTATAATATTCCATTATTTGTTAAAAAGGACCTGATATGGTGGTCAAAATTTTTGAATATTTTTAATGGAGTGTCTATGATGTCCATTGATGAATGGTCTCATCCAGATGAAATTCTGGAATCAGATGCCTGTTTAGGTGGTTGTGAAGGTTGGTTCCTGGACAGGAAAGAATCTGGAATCAGATGCCTGTTTAGGTGGTTGTGGAGGTTGGTTCCTGGACAGGAGAGAATCTGGAATCAGATGCCTGTTTAGGTGGTTGTGGAGGTTGGTTCCTGGACAGGAGAGAATCTGGAATCAGATGCCTGTTTAGGTGGTTGTGGAGGTTGGTTCCTGGACAGGAGAGAATCTGGAATCAGATGCCTGTTTAGGTGGTTGTGGAGGTTGGTTCCTGGACAGGAGAGAATCTGGAATCAGATGCCTGTTTAGGTGGTTGTGGAGGTTGGTTCCTGGACAGGAGAGAATCTGGAATCAGATGCCTGTTTAGGTGGTTATGGAGGTTGGTTCCTGGACAGGAGAGAATCTGGAATCAGATGCCTGTTTAGGTGGTTGTGGAGGTTGGTTCCTGGACAGGAGAGAATCTGGAATCAGATGCCTGTTTAGGTGGTTGTGGAGGTTGGTTCCTGGACAGGAGAGAATCTAGAATCAGATGCCTGTTTAGGTGGTTGTGGAGGTTGGTTCCTGGACAGGAGAGAATCTGGAATCAGATGCCTGTTTAGGTGGTTGTGGAGGTTGGTTCCTGGACAGGAGAGAATCTGGAATCAGATGCCTGTTTAGGTGGTTGTGGAGGTTGGTTCCTGGACAGGAGAGAATCTGGAATCAGATGCCTGTTTAGGTGGTTATGGAGGTTGGTTCCTGGACAGGAGAGAATCTGGAATCAGATGCCTGTTTAGGTGGTTGTGGAGGTTGGTTCCTGGACAGGAGAGAATCTGGAATCAGATGCCTGTTTAGGTGGTTGTGGAGGTTGGTTCCTGGACAGGAGAGAATCTAGAATCAGATGCCTGTTTAGGTGGTTGTGGAGGTTGGTTCCTGGACAGGAGAGAATCTGGAATCAGATGCCTGTTTAGGTGGTTGTGGAGGTTGGTTAATGGACAGGAGAGAATCTAGAATCAGATGCCTGTTTAGGTGGTTGTGGAGGTTGGTTCCTGGACAGGAGAGAATCTAGAATCAGATGCCTGTTTAGGTGGTTGTGGAGGTTGGTTCCTGGACAGGAGAGAATCTAGAATCAGATGCCTGTTTAGGTGGTTGTGGAGGTTGGTTCCTGGACAGGAGAGAATATTTTCATGTTGTATTTCCTTCTCATGTGTTGAATCAGAATATAAATATAAATCAGTTAGAATTGTTAGCGGTAATGATTTGTTAAATTATGGAATACGCATCTGTTCAAGAAAAAGATTTTGATAAAATGTGATAATCAGAGTGTTGTGATGGTATTAAATTCTGGTTCAACTAGAGATTTGTTTATGCAGACTTGTCTTAGGGAAATATTATTTTTTGCTGGAAAATTTCACCTGGTGTACTTAAAGAGACATATAAACATTTGGAAATTGAGAAATCATTGGATAAAGTTTGTTGGTGTCTATTTTTAATAGCCTTTTTTACTATGAGTCGAAAATCTAATTTAGTTCCAATTTCAATATCAAAGTTTGACAGTAAAAAATAATTAACAAGAGGGGATATTTTGTTAGAAAACGATATTTTAATTGTTTTGGTTAAATGGTCAAAGACTATTCAATTTGGTGAACGTATATTAAGCATACCTTTAATTAATATACCTGATACTATATTGTGTCCAGTGAAAGCATTATAAGGATATGAGAAAAGCAATAAATAATTGGTATAATTTTCCTTCTTTCAAAATACAAAAGGCCGGTGAAGTTTTGTGTGCTGGTATAATTTTCCTTCTTTCAAAATACAAAAGGCCGGTGAAGTTTTGTGTGTTGGTATAGCACACAAAACTTCACCGGCCTTTAGCACACAAAACTTCACCGGCCTTTTGTATTTTGAAAGAAGGAAAATTATACCAATTATTTATAAACAATTTCAAAATAAACTGAGAAGCTTGATAGAAAAAACTAGGAGAAATTCAAAATATTATTCCTCACAAAGTTTCAGAAGGGGTGGGGCATCTTTGGCTTTTGAATCTAATGTAACCACTGAATTAATACTATTACATGGTGATTGGCGTAGTGACGCATATAAAATGTAATTAGAGTTTTCTTTAGAGAAAAAAATAATGGTTTCCAGAAAAATGAGAGATGAAATTTGTGCCAAAAATTGAAAATTATTGACTTTATAATTAATTTTGTATTACAGATCAAAGAATTAAGAAATTTGTCATTATTTCGGACTCTATAGCTAAGTATGTGTCATTAGAAAATGCAGAAGTTGTTGTCTTTAGGGGGGCTAATATTGGAGAAATTAGATATAAGTTAGACAGAAATAAGAAAATGTTTGAAAAATATATGAATTTTATTGTTCATGTTGGAACAAATGATGTTCAAAAGTTATCTAATGATCAATTCAAATCTGCATATTGTAATTTAATTACAAGAGTTAAAACATTATTTCCTTCAGAAGTTATTGGAATTTCCTCAATTTTGCCACGTCCTGTAGATTTTGAAAAAAGTAATGAAAAAATTTAAAAAGTCAATTATCATCTTAATGAATTGTGTAATAAATATAAGGTAAATTGTATTCACTCTTATACGTACTTTATGGAATCAGGAAAGCCATTAGTAGAATTATTTGCTTCCAAGGACGGAGGTTTGCATTTAAATTACGAAGATTCTAGACAATTAGGTATTTATTTCAAAAGAAGGGTGGCTCATTTTTAGGAATTATTCTATTAGTACAGAACGTATGTATGTTTTATTTATAAGACTGTTTTACTAAAGTTAATTTAGTAAATTGTTATTTAAATGGACTTTTTATATGAGATAATATATTTCATATAGAGTTAATGTGTTAGTTCAGGGTTGAAGTAATTCATCCTTGCTTGTATGGTATGCTTAGTTTATGTGAGATAGAGTTTATGGCATACTAAGATGAACTATTTTATGAAAGGTTGATTTAGTTACTTGGACAGTATAGTGTGTTATTGTGATTATATTATTTGTATAAATTTAATTTAATTTCTATGTATATGTATGTAATATTATATGTTATTCAGCTATCAGACAGGGTATATAATGTGACATTCCCGGCTTATGGTCTATATTCCCTGAGGCGCAGCCGAAGGGAATATAGAGCATAAGCCGGGAATGTCACATCATATACCCTGTCTGATAGCTGAATAACAAATATATTACGGATTTAACCATTTTTTTGTTAAATACAGAACCAAACTGTCGTATAAATTTTTTTTTAATTTTTTTTTATTTATTTTGTTTGTTTGTTTCCTTTTTGTTTGTTTATCTTTATTTTCCTTTTGTTTTTTTTTAACACGTACATAGTCCCAATTCATATTTAAAACCTTATTAAATATTTTGCGTTTTTTATTTTCATTTTCCGTATTTCTAGATGTCCCTTTTCGTACCTCTGACATTCTTTGTTCAATGACGTCAAATATTTGTCACGTGATATTTTATGTACTGAGGTGTCTCATAAAGGAAAATCCTGTTCAATATTTCTAAATCAACACAATTTCATATTCAGTAAATTTAATAAACTTTATAATTATAACATTAATATATTACATAACAAAACAGCGGATTTGTGAAACAATTTCAATAATTAAAATGTTAACAATAAGCAAAAACTTGGTGTGGCCCCGTGACCTCGAAAGTTTTAAAGGCGGAAACTTTAACACACTTTCACTTGTTGATTGTTATGTTCAAATTTGTAATGGTACATCCGTGGAACATGGGAGTTTGCTGAATTGTTCTGGTGTTTGTGACGGAATTAACTGTTGTAAGAGTGTTATAATCACAAATTTACATCCAAAATGTCAATGACGTCCGTAACCGTCGATGAAACATGTGTATTGGCTCTCATTTGAACAAGTGATGTTGAGCTTGAACTGTTTTGTGTCGGCGGCATGAGTTGCAACCGGGAAGTACTGTGCGGTGGAATTATTGAGGATAGTTGAGATGGTTGCTCTCCACGAACAGAACTTGTGATAATGTCTCCCATAACTTTTTTTTCTTTTGATGAAACACGTTGATATACTGCAACTGACGAGGCAGATTTGTGTTAGGGTGTTTAGTCACGTGACGTTACAGTTGGGAAAACCCCGGCTGACCGGCAATTTCTTTATCGAGTGCATGATTATTTCTGATTTCACGTTTGTTAATTAATGTTTATATATGTATTATATATCAATAAATTTGTCTTTAAATAAGCTTTTAAATGATATATAAATCGTTTCTGTCGGCCAAGTAGTTTTAGAGAATTTCAATCGAAAATTCAGATCGGTGTTTGCATTGCACTGCGTGATCGATTGCAGTTGATTGGCACGTATTTTTATAGTATTTGGCGCGTCATAGCCTATTTTCAAAGGGAAATCCGCTGGATGCTATCTCTCATTGGTTAATTGAAAATAGATATTTTAAAAATAGAAATCCCAAGCTACAAGCCAGTGAAACCCCGAAATTTCTATGTTGCCGTTTACCGGATCTATGAAGGTAATGTTTGCAAAAAAGAACTTGTTTATTATAAAATATTTACCGTAGTTTGTTTCATACAGTTTAATTGAAGGGAGCAGCGGAATTTACATTTTCGGCATGTGGTGTCAGTGACATTTCGGTGCGTAATAGTAATGGCGACCGTTAACTCGGCACATTGCTCAAATGTAATGATGATTATATGTGATAAAAAACACATGAAAACAAGAAACAAGAGAAAATCAAAATAAATTTTGTTGTAATAGAAGATATAGTATATTTAATATGTTCACTGAAAGTAATTATTTCGTGAATTTTTGTCTAAATGTGCCCCCTCCCCCTTCCACTGATTCTATATTTTGTGAATGCGCGGAACATAAAAATTCAGAGTTTTATTCTTTTTACATTAATGTACAATGATGATGAGTATCAAAGTGAAATATTATGCATTTTTGCCCCCCCCCCCCTCTTTCCACCTCTTAGTTTAATAAACAGCTGGTTTAAAAAAAAAAATTTGCCCATGGCCATGCTATGGTACACCTGTATTAATGACCTATATATTATTACTAAATTGGTCAGTGGTTAGCTTATGAATCTTATAATTTGATGTGATTTCTTGAACTAAATAAACATTTATGCTCATTTGCCACATCTTGCTTGTCTAATTAGCCTATATATTTCACCTTAATTAACATTTTCACCTGTAATTAACTTACCTGGGCATAATTTTCCTATTAATATGCTTGCAGTTAGTAGTACTAATATGTGGAAAGTGGTAATTCACAGATATTCATGTTTACTTAAAGAAAAACACAGTATCTATATCAAATTTACATCATTTAAACTATGATTTTTACCTGGTTTTAACAGACAGGTAACTTTTTTACCCTGCGTGCAATCATACATTAATAAAATATACAGATAAAACTTGCATATGCAAAAAAAAATCAAGAAAATTGGAGTTACACTCTCAAAATAATGGAAGTTTGAAAATGGCATTTTTTCTATATAAATTTAATGGTGCCATTTTTATTTTCATCATTATATAGAGTAAATTATATATAGCAGTATTATTATATTACAGAATTTCCCCGAAACCTATACTTTTTAGGACCTTCAATTTGCCATATCTCTGCAGCCGAATGTCATAGAATTAACAAACTGGCTCAAAATTCTCAGGAGAGAGAGTACTAACTGAATACAGTAAAATCCAGTGGGTTTTATTTATATATAAAAAGTCATTGAACACCCTATTTGTGTCCGGTAACTGCCATAATACGTCACTACACGGTTATTAGTGCCATCTTGGATAGGGGGCAAGTTGCGTGGTAACCACAATTGTTTACTTCCGGAATATTTCGCAGCGGCAATTTTGACAACCATTGAGACAACGAAGCAAATCATCGATTTTAAGACATATCTACTCAAGGAAATAGCATAAGAAGACGCTGTATTGAAGGTATATGACTTGTTAACATTCTTTACTTCCAGTGATCAATATTTTCGATAGAAAAAACCATTGAAAAGGGGGGCGTGGCAAATCACTGTTTTTCATGATAACGTGGGTGAAACACGATTTTTGACATATCAAAATGTCGGAATGTTTTAAATTATTACTGATAAGACAAACCTAATTATTTGATAACATTTCCCACACAAGTCTTGTATTCTGCCCAAAATATTCGTGTGTGTGTTATGGAAATATTCAAGGATATTCACAACAAGGTAAGCCAAATGCAAAGAAAAAAACATAGCTATCTCATTAGTAGAACAAGAGAGATTTCTTTAGGATAAGGGAAATCCAGCCCAAGCTTGTTCTACTCTTTCTTCTATTGGGGTGGTGTTCATGGTCTTAAAAACCCCCCCAGAAAATGTGCATGTAAGCCACAGATGCATGTATGTCCCTCTCATATCAGAGATAACGTTAGAAAATTTTCTATTTGGTTATCTAAAAGATCAGGGGGTCAATTAATGCATTTATTTACAAAATTAATGGGGCAATGACCCATCAAAAGAATAGATGATGATAATAACTATGGGTCATTTTACAATCCCTTCCAAAGTAATCCCTGCATATGAGTATGAGTATCATTTCTATACCATATCTACATTCAGTTGGAGTAACACCCCCCCCCCCCCCCCTAAAAAAAAATCCTAGGTACATGTATTGGTCATCATAGTTTATGTACACCTTTCATATTCATCTTTTTCACCCTATGGAAAGTGTGACTCGGATCAAAGTTCTTTTCATCATAAATCTCTAGAGCAATACATGTAATTATTATACCTCATAGATATAAGAGTGTCTATGATTAGTTATAAAACGTTGCATGTCACATGTCGGGAAGACAAAACTTCATGTATCCCTAGACTGCGTGCTGCAGGGAAACATATCAATTATCCCTCTGCCGCGTGCTCCCAAGGCGAGCATTCATTTTTCACAGAACGCAACTATTAGTATTACATAGCTTGTAACGTAATGTATACTGTGACGTCAGTGATTAATGACGTTTTAAACAAAGCCTATAAAACAGCCGTTGCAATGTAACCATCAACATAAAACAACTACACAAATTGATTAAAATGTTAAATTAGTTTAAAAAAATGTTTTGTTGTGTGTGTAATTTCGGTATAATAAACAATTTATGGCCCTTGTTGTAGGACTATATGAAGGTTTGTTTTCCCTCAGAAGTCATAATTCTCTCTGGCTTTGCCCTAGAGAAATATGACTTCTTCAGGTAAACAAACCTTCATATCTCCCTACGACAAGGGCCATAAATGTATAATATCATTTCTAATGTATTCAAAGCAAATCGACACATGTAATTTTATCCGTATTCATCTGGAAAAAAATATATATAGAATTTACTAGATTTGGCTACTCTTTCCATATTGGTAAACCTTATTTTGTTTTTCAGGTTCCATGGAGGACAATGCATATGAGGAATTTGCTTCCAATACCATTGGCCATTTGAAAGACTTCTTAGCCAGAGGATTGTCATGTACTGGTAGCAAACAACAACTGGTATCCAGATGTTTCGTCGCATGGGAATCCAAAACACCACTTAAGTTTACAGAACAACAACAACTAAGCAGACTTCAAACAGAATATGACACCAGGTTGAAAGAGGCAAACATAGATGACCCTAGATCATTCAAGGATGAAGTTTGGAGTTCTGATGTTAAGAACTGGCCAAAAGTAGACCTCGGTCAGATATTTTCCTTTGTTCTATCTAGGAAGGAACAGGATATGGACTTTGTGGGACATTACAAAACTCAGAAAGCATATTCGTACTACCAGTCTGGTTTTGTTGATACCATTTATTTTACATCACTAAATGGTACAAAAGTAGTGAAGTCACGTGTGTCGCCCTCACAGAGTATCAGAAATGAAGCACATGATGTCTGGATTGCTCTGAACAAGAGACATGAAATTGTAGTTTCATGGTGTAGTTGTATTGCAGGCCTGGCTCAAACCTGCAACCATGTTATTGCAGTGCTGTACAAAGTGGAATATGCGACAAATATGGGATACAATGATCCTGCTTGTACCTCAATTCCTTGTGGATGGAACACCTCAACAACAAAAAATGTCCAGCCTTGCCGACTTTCTAACTTGAATCTACGAAAAGACAACCGTAGTAAAATATCAGGTATTACCACATACTTACAAATAATATAATCATAAAAAAGTTCAGGACCACTGATTTTAAAAGTCATACAATTGTTTGTTTCAATTTAAAACTACATCTGAAACTAGATTATGAACAATGTTACTTTTTCATGCAATTTAAATTCAAAATTATAAGGTTTTTTCAAATTTCCATAAGGGTTCCCCAATATCAAATTAAGTGGTCCTAAACTTTTACACTTGCATAAAGGACATTCAGCAACCAACAATCAATCAATAAATCAATCATAAAGGACATTCTGAAATTACATACATGATGTCTTCACTTGATATGAACTTTTGACACCTTCACAATAATTTGATGTTTTACCAGTGTATGGGAGATAACTCTCGTTCATTTTCTTGTACTTACAAAAAAAAAGAGGACGAAGATCTGAATTGAATATTTAATGTAACATTAAGATTTATCATTAACAAACAACATACATAGCACATACCAATATAATGATATACCAGAAATCTATCAGATGCTAATACATTAATTGATTGTTTTGAATCAAATCTATACACCTATTATCTATTAAAACAGTAATGTCAGTATGAGTATATCTGTTTTAACATTTTGGTATACCTTTTAACTCTGTATATTTGCTTTTCAGGAGCCACTATTGAAGCAGCAGATGTAAATTTTGACTTCAAGCTGAAGTATGACCCCAGAAGAGAAGACCATAAATCTGTCTCAGATGCAGATATTTCAAATTTATATTCATCTCTACATAAAGTAAAGCCAAAAGCTGTCCTCTTTACTGGTTTTCCAACATCTAAATCTACCAATACAAGCTGTCCGAAATCAGTAGTTGATGCAGGGGAATTTTTTAAGGAAGATGGTGATTCTGATAGAATCAGTTTTATTGATAATTTAGTTCTTACCAATGACCAATCTATTGTTATTGAACAATGCACACGAGGACAAAGCAACAATGAAGTTTGGGTAGAACAGCGTAAAGGTAGATTGACTGCTTCAATACTACACGAAGTAAGCAATAAAATGGAAGATATTGTAAAAAATAAAATTACAAAAACAACACCCTTGGTAGCCAAAGTTTTGGGTAAATCTCAGAGTATTGACCATGTACCAGCTATTAAATATGGTCGTGCGAACGAAAACACTGCTAGAAACTTGTTTTTCGCCCTGGAGTCTCAAAAACACAGAAATTTAAAAGTGGAGCAGTGTGGCCTATTTGTAAAATCTGATCGCCCTTACATCGCAGGTAGTCCTGATGGAATAGTTTCATGCAATTGCTGTCCTAAAGCTGTATTAGAAATAAAGTGTCCATTTACATTAGCGGACAAGTCAGTTAAAGATGGATGGAACAATTTGGATTATTTAAATATGAATGACAATCAAATCTTAGAACTTAACCAGAAACACCCATATTATACGCAATTGCAAGGGCAAATGGCAGTGACAGGTCTAAAAATGGGACATTTCTTTGTATGGTCTCCAAAAGGGTCATTACAAACCATTGTCAACTTTGATCCAATGTTTTGGGTTCATTTGCAGGAAAAACTTTCAACCTTTTTCAAGGCATACAGTGCCTGAAATGAGGGCTAGCCTTTGGCTGGCCCGAAATTTTTTTTTGGGCCAGTAAAAAATTAGAGTCACTGGTCCAAATGTCATAATGGTGGCCCAATCATTTTGTGACATTTTTTTTTTAAAAAAAGACATCAGATATCAATATATAAACAGTTCAAATTAATTAATTTTTATTAATAACATTAAAATTAATTCTTTCACTAGTCTTACGAGGGTTGGGGGGGGGGGGGGGGACTGGACATCTCGGTACTGGAAATTTCGGTACTGAATAATGAAAATAATTTGATTGAATTTAAAAACTTTTTTAATTTTTTTTTACATGTAGACGTTATTTATTTCGGTACTAAATAATAAAAATGATTTGATTGAATTTAAAAACTTTTTTAATTTTTTTTTTACATGTAGACGTTGTTTATACAAATTTTTATGTGTTTTTTTTTTAATCATCTTTTATTAAATGGACATCAAAGAGGCAATTCATTAATATTTGTAAATAACTTTTGTTTTGATAACTAAGTCCCTTTATCAATAAATAACAGATAAACTTAACGGGATGATTATTTTCATTTGTTTGACTTCAAAAGACGATACAAGCTAAATTTTATTTGAGAAATATTTGCCAAGCCGAAAACACCCCAATGCATATATTGCTATCTAATGAAAGCTGAATTTACTTGTTATAACCTTTTTGACAACCTTGACGCCATTGGCTAGGGTGTTCTTAAGAAACGATGCTAGTCCATTGGATGGGGACAATAGAAGGCTGGTTTGTGTAAGGGGAGATCAATGCCATGATCACATTAAAGATAAAATAACCTCTCAGTTCGGGGTAATGTCAGTTGGTTATTCATTCCAAACAAGTATCTCACCAGTTTGTTGAAATAACAAACGGTGCTGTCATTTTCTGTTATATATTAAACTTTTCCTGTTTTTTTTTATTTGTAAACAAAAGTTCTTGTTCCAAAAAAGAAAACCACTCCCAATTGTCATTAAAATGTAGCAGTGTACACATGAACTATGAAAAGTTTAAAAGAAGTGACAGGCCAGATCGTTTCCTTAGTTTGACATTACTGTCAACGATTTTCTCTCCGTTGTTGGGGAAAAGTTTTTCAATGATTACCTAAGGATTGACACAAAAAGGTTTCCGATTTCTGTAAAATGAAATTCGTACATGTTGTATGATGTACATTTTGCAGCAGATTGAATGAATAAATTTCCGAACCGTGGTCGTGGATACCAGATCGCAAACATTATAAGTTGACAGAATTCTCTTTATTGTTCACAACTTTCCACTTCGTCCGTGATTTTTAACAATTTTAATAATTAAATCATAAAGAAACAAAAAACATGTTTCTTTTCTAATATTTAGTGAATACTTGTGTATTACATGAAAACTTGTAGGAAACGTGTATTGATTGGCTCGATAAAAATACATAGTTGGGGAGAACAGTAAATTACATTAGCTGTGTATTCATTGGCTACAAAAATGTATTTGGACCAATCGCTGTGCTCGAAACAAACTGTTTTCGACTAGAACAGAAGAGTTATCTACCGTTACAGTTTTGTCGGGTTTCGGAAAAACAACAATTTTTAACGGTCTAATAGGCAATCGCCCAAACGTTTTTTGTTGGGCAAGTGACTACCTAATTTGGAGCAGCTTTCGGTCGCCCGAATAAGATATTAGTCGCATTTGGCGACTGGGCGACCGTCCATTTCAGGCACTGGCATACATTGTTCCCTATTTGCTAAGTGCAAAACAACTGTGCATATGTCCAAAGTGTGAGAAAGTATGCTGTGAACCAGATGAAATCAATAACCCGCTAGAAAACAGTGTCTTGTGTGACTGTTGTGACTTGTGGTACCACTGGAAGTGTGTTGGCATTAAGGGTAGCCCCTCCGACGATGCATGGGTTTGTGCTGACTGTCTTATGAATGCTGTTGATTTGTAAATTACAACTGAAATAACATTATGTAGATGAGGCAACACAAATTTGATTTTTACTTGTCATGATTAATTTTAGCTGCGGAACCGTAGACCTTTATGGTCCTTTTTTTTTGGCGGACCATAGTTTATATATGTCCGCCAAAAAAAAGGACCATCATGAAAGGGCTACGGTTCCGCAGCTAGGTTATTTTAAGAAATTAGATTTTTCATTAAATTAATAGTCCTTATAAATTTCTTCAGAATATTAGTAATGGGAAATATACATAAAGTTCTCTCTAAAAAATAAGATTTTGTGTGGCCTTATCATTAAATTTATCAATAGCTTATGAAACTGTTGTTATTTAAAATATCTATTCTAGCTCTACATCTAAAATTGCATGCAAGACTTCCTATAAGTAAAAGTGAGAAAATAGTGTTTCTATTTGTCATGCTTGTATGGCATAGTTTTTGTAAAAAGGTTAATAATTGAATGATCCAGAATGTTATCCTCTTTAGCTATTTCTAATAGTGACACTTTCTGAAAATATAATTGATATGTGTATTATTTATAGGAAGTCAGGATGCACAGACAAAGATGAGCATTATACATTGTCAATATGACAACACAGAAATGAACAACAAAATGTTACTAATTTAAATTAATCAGTCTTTTCAGATAATCAAATTTTGTTGCTATAATTTGCTATTTTGAAAGTAAATACAACATGTAATGATGTATGGCATAAAGAACTTTTTTGTTGTTCATTTTTTGCAGCATTTGGTAATTAAATGATTTATTGCTCTTTCAGTATGAATCTGTATCAATATTAATAAAGTAACATTTTTCCAAAACTTTTGATATATACACATCAAACTCGAGAATATTTTGATATATTTTGGATAATACCTAATAAATTAATTTTAGAGTCACATGTCATTTTATACATGTTTTGATTGGTTTAAAAAGTTGAGTACAATTTTGTATGTACTGAATCTGAAAATAGACGTCGTTCCCAAGGCGTAGCATGCCGTTGTCATCAGGCGATTTTCTTTAAATGAGGCACCTTTGGGGTTATTTAAATTTATTTCCGATTATTTGCCTTATTTTGAAAAAATAAATATATTTTTCAATATCATAGCAAAAAAGTTTGAATTAATTTATAAGGATTGATCGAAATTATTTGTTCGGTTCATTTGAAATAATCTCAATCAGGTTGTACATACCCTTGTGTAACCCGCTATGCAGGTTTACACGGTGTGTACAACCTGATTGAGGTTATTTCTTCATGAACCGAACAAAAATTGTGATCAATCCTTAATTATATTATAATCATTTAATTACCATTTTTAATATCAACTTGTGAATTTTAGTATACAAATATACCAGTGCTAAGCAATAAAATTGTTTCATTGAACAAAAGCTTCTTTTCTGAACCATTAATAAAAAGGAACAAATTACAACAAATTTTTATAATACCATACAAATTTTCTTCCTTTTTTGAAAAATTACTATATGTTGGAGGCTTATGAATCTTAGGCAACAATTTAGCATAATGGGTCCAACAGATTGCAAACAGAACAACATACAACTACAATATCGTCATACACAGACAAACAGGATATTGGAATTTCATTCTTCAGGAAACGAAATGTTTTTAACCGCCCTATTGCCTGCTCAACATATATCCTAACATTGGCTATTTTAGAGGTTTCGGATACATCTCCTGATGACATAGCTAGATTCCCGCAAGTGCTCGGAGGAATAGCTAATCTAGCCTGTACCATCATTAAATCCTCCTTAACCTTAAACTCCCTGTCTGCCATAACTTGGTCATTCGGTTCTAACCGCGATACAAAGGCACAGTTGTTGAAGATAAATTTGTCAGATGCTCTCCCTCCGTAGCATGGCGATACATAAGAAAACATTCCATTCGGAGTTATTGCAACTAGGAATTTCAGAGTGCAATGATGTTTATAGTCTGACCAACACTGAGCCTGAGTGTCAAGGCTTGACGGGGTTTCAATACTGCAATCAATACTGCAACGAACATGTGGATACAACTTTTTGAAGCACAGTGGAAGGTTTTCTTTAATGACATGTTTTGCAGGCCATACAATAAGATGGCTTAGCTCTAACCTCATAAGTTTTATCCATGTTATAAAAATGGAACTTATAAGTGAGTCTGATATTTGGAAGCGGCATGCCAAGTCATGTACTAAAAGTCCTAACCTCAAACGCATCATGACCAACAACAATTCCAATTCAAGTTTCAGTTTTCTACCCGAACCTGGTTTAAAAAATAAGTTTGGATCATCGTCCATGGAATACCTCATTGGTGCCTCCTTCAAAGTTTGTCGTGGTCCTTTCCAATAATGCATTACATATGCCTTAGGACTTAAATGATCAAATAAGGTCTTATAAACATTTGTATTACTAAGGCCTGTATAAAATTGAACATCTGCATCTCTGGTTAATTGTACAGAGGCCAAAGAAAGAGAATAAGTTTGATCATATAAACTTGTTTAAGATTTTACAACTTTTCTTTTTTTCTTTCCACTATCTTCTGGTGTTCTTAATGTCTGACAACGTTTATGTGGTGATTGTTGTGTATTCACATCACTTTTTGTCAAAAAAAAGTGTTGGGACAGAACACCAAAGGTACGTTCTCCATCCTCAAAATGATTGGAACATATTTTGATACAGGCACTTTCAATATAATTTTGTCGACCTTGTCGGATTTTGTCATGCCAAATTTTTCGCAGTTTTTGATCTTTCGGTAAACCATGAAACTGGAAGTTAGAAACATGTGATCTGACAAGAATTTTCTCGGGATATCTGTCATTATTGCAGACACCAATACTACATCTGTTACCACCACCCATTGTTAGTAGAGTTAATATGCTAGGCTACATGATTATACAGTTACTAAGCTAGCTGGCATGCAAAGTTAAGCAGTGGAAGAAATCAGAAGCATGATAAGGCCAAAAAAAAATATATGTGTGTTTACTGTCACATGTCAAAAAAATCTAGGGTCGGTCGGTCGGCTTCAATTTTTTTTTTTTTTTTTTTTTTTTTTTTTTAACTATCGGCAAAACCGGAAATAGTCGTGCCCGATTCCGGAATCCGTTTCCGGTACTCCATTTTCGAAATTTCCGGTAAGCCGTCATTTGTTTTATGACGAGTTACACAGTTTTTCTACCTTCTTTGCTCTGAATTTCGACAAAAAGCTAGCGGTTGAATAAATAAAACATTGCTGCTGATTAAACAACACAAATGGTTATCCAAATTCTGTGTAAAAATTGATAGGGTCGTTACTGACGACGTTAGCAAAAATTAGGGTGGAATAATTGCTGATTAAAAAGGTTAGGGTCGGCGGCTGAAAAATAGGGTGGGTCGGGTGACCGTAAACACACATATATTTTTTTTTGGCCTAAGTATGTTACAAAGCATGTAAACATCAAAGCAGGTACATGTATATAAACATCAAAGCTGAACTGTTCTACCTGAAAGTACAAACATACTTTTAATAACTTTCAGTTTATAGAACAGTTTATTGTTAAGGGACCGACCATTTTACTAAGGGAGGTTAGGTTTTTCCAAAAAATTGGACAACAGTTTTGTTTATGTCGAGTGTTTTGATAGCATTCAATCATGTTGTTTATTTTGTATTGGCTCAAGTTTTTTTTAATGTTGTTTGTATTCAACTAATTTAAGTGTTTCTGATGTCATTTACATTTCTTCATGTTTAATGACAGTAAGTTTTTCTTACTTGGAGTGGGAAATAAGAACACAACAGGTACTGCCAAATTAGAGTTCACAAGAAAAACATTCCCATTACTTTCTATGTTAAACCAACATTTTTCAAAAAATTATTCTGAAGTCATTTGTGGTTCGATTTTAATAAAACTAAATATCATTAGACTGAGAAATGTCTGTAATTGTATGTCATAATTTGAAATAATTTTAAGATACCCCATTTACAAATTATGGTGAGTTGAAGTCAACTCAACTTTTTCGGTAAAAATACCCTATATATACAACTAAATATTAATCAACAAAAATTACATTTGTGTTTAACTTATATTTCAGTTTAGGATGATAGTACAATTATTTCAAAATTATGGCATTAAACTACAAACATTTCTAAATCTAATAAAATAAGTTTCATCAAAATCGGACTACCAATGGCTTCAGAATATTATTTTCAAAAATGTTGGTTTGACAGATAACTGTAGCAAGATACGTGTTCTAAGACAAGAGAACACCAAAAATTGAGATAAAAGGCTTACATCGTGAATAAATATGTATCTGTCAACCCATTTTCAGTTAAAATAAAGATTTGTGACGAAATAGAATCGATATTTCACATTTTGCATTCTTCAAATTGCGCCTTCATCAAATCGGCGCCATATTGTTTACGTTCTGATTTTTGCCCCCTATCCAAGATGGCGCCAATAACCGTAAAGTCACGTATTTGTGCCATTGAACAGTTTCTTCCGAGGATAGTTGCACCCGTTGCACGAATTGAGTGGTTGGTGTGGATATCTTTTTTGTTCATAAAACCGTTTTGAGTTTAAAAACAGCATTTAATTTGGTAAAAATACATTTATTATTCCGTATTATGATATTGATTCAGTGAAGCGTAAATATTTCTGTTTTTGTCAACCACGTTGTTATTGTTTTTTTGGGGCCCAAATGAGGGAGACCGAAAACGTACATATATACATGTATACCCCGTCTGTTTTCCGAATATATGCTGACATACAGGGTTGAATAGCCAATGAAAATATGTGTAACAAACTAAATTCGTAATATTTAATAATATTCATTATATTTTTCTGATAGGGGACTCTTTACAGTGTGTACTGTTCACGCTGTGGAGTGATGAAGCTTTTCATATGGGATATGATTTCTCATTTTAGAGTTAAAAGTTTAGTTCATGATTGATATTCCTTCTTTCATGCTAGCTTTTCATTTAGTTTATGCTTGATTTTCTTTCCTGAATAATAAATTTATTTAATTTGAATTTTTATTATATTTTAATCTTATTATTATTTCGCATGTGTGCGTTTAAATATTCACATATAGACAAGTTTTATTTATTTTTTATTACATTGCTGTTGGATTAATTATTTTCTTTCTTGGTGGCCTTTGGCTTGGTAGCTTTCAAATGTTTACATTTGATGTTTATGCTTATACATAAGTATTAATTAAGAATATTTGCATTTAATAGAGGACGTTTAGTCCTCATAACTGTAGACCACCCCGGTAGACCACAAACTGATGCTCTATTTCTCGCGTTGGTCTCGTGTCTATACTGATCGCGAGAGTTGGGGCGCCATTTAAACCCGGATGTGTAAACCAGCATAGATACGAAAGTATCTACTGTCATAACAAGAAAACTGCAGCAGAGCTGCGAAAGGAGTCGATTAAGAAATAAACATAAATTAAATCAAAGTATCCAATATCTCATTTTATTTAACTAAAGATTTTTCGTCGTATTTCAAGATTATATAGGATTAAACACTGTTTTTTAGGAAATTATCTATGCATAAACTGCGGCAGCTCACTCACAAACATAATTTCCTAAAAACACAGTGTTTAATCCTTATAATTCTTATTCTTGGACATCGTGTTTGTTTTCGACGCTAAATACTATTAAAGAAATACCCAAGGAGAGCCTCAAACAATGGACATACAATACACATACGATTGCGAGTAAACTGAAAAAAATCCGCGAAATGTTATTGACGACTTTGGAACATAACCAACATGACGTCATTGACGTCATATGAAGACTTCCAGTTTGAAACGTAAAGATTAGACGTTATTTGGTAATTTACGATAAAGTAGATAGAACTCCACAAATATTAAACGAAAAATAGTCTTTTTGATGACTTTAAACATTTAACGAATTTGAAAAAGTCAATGTAATTTGCGTCTTGCCATGTCAAGTTTATGATGGAAAATGTGTTTTACTAAACTCATTCAGATTCCCTGATATATATTTCGACTTTCTGAAGAAATGTTCTGCTCTGCATCTCCAGATTGGAAAGTTTGAGTTGTTTGGCATGCATGCACTTATGCATTTTTCTGGTCCAGTATTACCTAGAAGGCTAGATTTTGTTGCTATCCATCATTCCATGAAGTTTGTAAAAACAATATGTACAACAGATATTGTCAATATTTTTTATTCTTATACACTGCTTCTTCAAATGTACAGTTTGTGCCAAAAAACATTTTGACAAACTAGCCCGAACAGTATTTTAGAAGAATTTTTTCTATTTGACACAAGTACATTTTATGCAATTTTTACTAGGACAGGGGCATAGTTCTACTGGTTTTTGGCGCAGACTGTAATGTGTATCACAAAATATACAATGAATCGTTCACAATAAAACTATACAAAAAATATCCATTTACACCCTCAAAACTAAAAAATAAGTATATTTCAACATTGAAGTACTGTGAATACATGTGTCCTGGGTTTGCATGGTCAGAATGTATGAACTACAAAATGTACCTCCTTGAATGTAATGCCAAGTTGTATGTTTTAGTTACTGTATGGGAAATGATTATGTATGCATAGATTAGCATGGGTGGGACTAAAAAATTCAGAGCGAGTTAGTTTTAGTCCCATCCATGGTGTATCTATACTGATCGACTATTTCTGGAGTCCTCACAGGAGACTAATAATCTGTAGGCGCTGACATTTAAACCCACATGTGTAAAACAAACATAGATACAAAAGTAAATACTTTCATGAAAAAGATTTAAATAATAGCAATTTTGTTTTGTTTTTATTATATAAAATATTGTATTTTCGTTCAATAAATTATAAAAACTACTTCTATGTCAATTTCGCATACAATTGTTGCATCTTGTGTAAACACAAACTTGTATCACTGTCGCCAGCTTGAGCAATTTTTTTCCTAATTTCCTCCTACGCAAAAAATTGTGGATGGTATTTGATAATGCTTTACATCTAATAATGTGTCAATATTTTTATTCTTCACATGTGTACAAACTATAAGTAGATTTAGTTCTCAAGTGTAACCAGAAGCAGGGAAAATGTTTAATAGGTTGAAGAGCTTCTGTTGTATAAAGTATTACATCTACTTACAAGCTAGAAGATGTTAGTTCAAGTCTAACAAGAATCAGAAAAGTGTTTAATAGGTATATAAAGGTATTTTTAGTATCATTTAATTTCAAATACTAACGTCCTCTCTATAGGCCATGCCTACTCATATTAAATGCATGCATATAAATTGAAATAATTGAACAAATTTAAAGTATTTGTCTTATTACTTAGTTATTGCATTTCTCACAATATTAATCATTATTTAAAATCATTGTATTGATTGAAAGAATCAAAGTTGTAATATATTAATATTGCCATAATAAAATTATGTATTTGGACATTGTTCTTTGTGATAAGTCCATGAATATCGGTCTTGTTGTCAAAATACGACACAACGTTATCCCGGATGATGTTGTCGCGATATGTTTGCCCTGTCATGGATCCATCCAGAACATAAAGGTTCATTTTACAATCGAACGAAAAACATTCCCCCACAGTAACACCTCCGCCACCATCCATAAGATGTGCTGTTCCTTATATGTCATATTCTTATGTCGCCACACCCGCATGCAGCCATCAATATGGAGAAGAAGCAACCTGCTCTCGTCTGACCAGTCAACTCTACGCCACTGTCTCAATGTCGAATTCCGGTGCTCACATGACCACTGGTGTCGTACCTGACGAAGACTACGATTCAACAATTCTCTTTTGATTGGTCTGTGAGTTTGTAAACAACCACAATTAAGTCTGCGGTCAACAGTTCGCACACTCACACGGCCATGTAGTTCCCAGTTGTCACGTAAGCGACGAGCAGCAGGAAATGGACGCCCTACTCTCACTGCGGCGCTTTAATAACCTTGAAATAACAGTGTGTGGCACGCCAAACTGATTGGCTATTTTGTGCAGACTCAAACCAGCGTTGTGCATACCAATGACTTGCCATTTTTGTGCAATTAGTAACCTAGAATATGAATGGTCTATTCTGACAAAAACAGCATGGTAAAGAGGTTACGTTTAATTAAACGAAATTTGTTTGTCGTAAGCTGATGGGTTTTTTTTTTTTTTTTCGCACACGAATAAATTTAATCCACAGATCAAAATTTACCTGTCGATTATACAAAACAACAATATACAAAACATTTCACTGAAAACCAAAGTTCGAGCAACACAAACCCCACTAAAAACTTGTGGTGAACTCAGGTGCTCCGGAATGGGGAACCTGCTCTGCATGCGACACCTGCCGTGTTACTGATAACAAATACGAACATCATCTGATATGGAAATCGTGATGGACACCAACCAGTACACGTAAATATATGTAAATACCATAAATAAAACATGAACCTCATACAAAGCAAATGGGAGTCGAGATATCGTTTTTATGCAGAAATCGTAGCGGATATCACTACACGGAACTAAATACATGAAGACATATATATAAACTAAAGATCGAGGAACACTAAGACCCGCGGTGAACTTTTGCTTTAGCAGCTGAGCTCTGTCCAGAAAATGTCTGTACAAGCCCTAGAATAATGTATGATCTGTGAAATGTAAACTATATAGGCTGGAGCTGCTGGAATATTGGGCTTTTAATGGGAAGTTGACTATTGAAAAAGTGAAGTCCTGGCGTTTGTCGTATAGTCTTGTTTTTAATCTTCCTTTCTAATGTCAAGTTAAGAATGTGACCTTTGTGTATCCGTTACTTCAAGGTCATTCGGACGATGGGAAGCAGATAATGACTGAATCAAGAATTGGTCATTGAACATCATCTCGCCATGAAAAAGCTGAAAATTACTGAGTTGGTGTTAGACAACAATCACTCACTCACTCCCTCACTCACTATATAGCGGATTCTGGAATTAAAAGTTTGAGATAATTTGCTATCTTTATTAAATGACGTAAACCCCCGATTTTTGGTGGGTTCCTGTTACTCGATCTTTAGTTTTCTGTGTAGTGTTTTGTAGATTGTTATTTGTCCCTTTGTGCTTTTTCTTTTGACCATTGTGTTGTCTGTTCTTCTTCAAAATACGGATTATGATTACCCCTTTGGTGTCTTGGTATCTTTAAACTCTTCTAACCATATAAAAGGCTATGGATGAAACGAAATCCTGGTTAAACCAAATGTTTTTATAATATTATATACGCCTAATTCTGCATAAACCATAAACCACGAATAACCCCAAACCTGTATATGTCTGTTCTTCTTCGATTTACGGATTCTGATTACCAATTTGTTATCTTCAAACTCTTCTTATAACACAAATTATTATAGAGGGTCCAGTAGTGTTAACATCTTCCTAGTGAGGCACAAGCCGCAATTTTCCCATTGTCAAACAGAATGATTTTCAAAGCTATAATTAGCATCCATAACGAATCAACATTAACGAGTTTGATGAAAAATCCTTTATTTTTTTTTAAATATACAAAAATGGCGCCAATTTGGAAAAAAAAAGTTTGATAAAATCAAATCCTAGCAATATCAGCATACACATACATTGTATATAAAAGTCCTGGATTCAGTGGCACTAGTGAACCGGACATTGTCTAGCAGGTGGTGCATACTTGGTGGCTGGTTCACGAATATGGAAAACATCTTGAGCATACTATAAAACAAAAGAATTCATAATATTCAGGTACAAGATTTGGTTACATTTGCTTTAGTTAAAAATGGAATATGAGAATTTCGTTTTGAAAATGTTTCTTATAAACAACCGTATTCAAGAAACTGGAATTGGTCATCACAGTTCTGGATCACCTGACTACACCCCGTGTTTATGTTCATATTTTTAGTCAACTGTAATAATGGCTACGTTCCCCCTAACATCGGACAAAACCATTTTAGAGGTCATATCCAGATGAACTTTCTTCTATGAATACATTTTTTAATCAACCAATCAGAAAACTTTACGTTTGTGATGCAATAATTCAAAAGCGTGAAAGTTGTTGTTAAGATTTTACGGTTCGTGTTGCTCATTCTTTAGGTTTCTGTGTAATATTTTGTAGATCATTGTTTGTCCTTTTGTTATTGTCTCTTTTTGTCTTTTTTGTCATTATATTGTATGTTCTTTTTGGTCATTATATTGTATGTTCTCTTTGATCATTATATTGTATGTTCTTTTTTGTCATTATATTGTATGTTCTTTTTGGTCATTATATTGTATGTTCTCTTTGGTCATTATATTGTATGTTCTTTTTGGTCATTATATTGTATGTTCTTTTTGGTCATTATATTGTATGTTCTTTTTGGTCATTATATTGTATGTTCTTTTTGGTCATTATATTGTATGTTCTCTTTGGTCATTATATTGTATGTTCTTTTTGGTCATTATATTGTATGTTCTCTTTGGTCATTATATTGTATGTTCTTTTTGGTCATTATATTGTATGTTCTTTTTGGTCATTATATTGTATGTTCTTTTTGGTCATTATATTGTATGTTCTTTTTGGTCATTATATTGAATGTTCTTTTTGGTCATTATATTGTATGTTCTTTTTGGTCATTATATTGTATGTTCTCTTTGGTCATTATATTGAATGTTCTCTTTGGTCATTATATTGTATGTTCTTTTTGGTCATTATATTGTATGTTCTTTTTGGTCATTATATTGTATGTTCTTTTTGGTCATTATATTGAATGTTCTTTTTGGTCATTATATTGTATGTTCTTTTTGGTCATTATATTGTATGTTCTCTTTGGTCATTATATTGAATGTTCTTTTTGGTCATTATATTGAATGTTCTTTTTGGTCATTATATTGTAAGTTCTTTTTGGTCATTATATTGTATGTTCTTTTTGGTCATTATATTGTATGTTCTTTTTGGTCATTATATTGTATGTTCTTTTTGATCATTATATTGTATGTTCTTTTTGGTCATTATATTGTATGTTCTTTTTGTTCATTATATTGTATGTTCTTTTTGGTCATTATATTGTATGTTCTTTTTGGTCATTATATTGTATGTTCTTTTTGGTCATTATATTGTGTGTTCTTTTTGGTCATTACATTGTATGTTCTTTTTGGTCATTATATTGTATGTTCTTTTTGGTCATTATATTGTATGTTCTTTTTGGTCATTATATTGTATGTTCTTTTTGGTCATTATATTGTATGTTCTTTTTGGTCATTATATTGTATGTTCTTTTTGGTCATTATATTGAATGTTCTTTTTGGTCATTATATTGTATGTTTTTTTTGTCATTATATTGAATGTTCTCTTTGATCATTATATTGTATGTTCTCTTTGGTCATTATATTGTATGTTCTCTTTGGTCATTATATTGTATGTTCTTTTTGGTCATTATATTGTATGTTCTCTTTGGTCATTATATTGTATGTTCTCTTTGGTCATTATATTGTATGTTCTCTTTGGTCATTATATTGTATGTTCTTTTTGGTCATTATATTGTATGTTCTTTTTGGTCATTATATTGAATGTTCTCTTTGGTCATTATATTTTATGTTCTCTTTGGTCATTATATTGTATGTTCTCTTTGGTCATTATATTGTATGTTCTTTTTGGTCATTATATTGTATGTTCTCTTTGGTCATTATATTGTATGTTCTCTTTGGTCATTATATTGTATGTTCTCTTTGGTCATTATATTGTATGTTCTTTTTGGTCATTATATTGTATGTTCTTTTTGGTCTTTATATTGTATGTTCTTTTTGGTCATTATATTGTATGTTCTTTTTGGTCATTATATTGTATGTTCTCTTTGGTCATTATATTGTATGTTCTCTTTGGTCATTATATTGTATGTTCTCTTTGGTCATTATATTGTATGTTCTTTTTGGTCATTATATTGTATGTTCTCTTTGGTCATTATATTGTATGTTCTCTTTGGTCATTATATTGTATGTTCTTTTTGGTCATTATATTGTATGTTCTCTTTGGTCATTATATTGTATGTTCTCTTTGGTCATTATATTGTATGTTCTTTTTGGGCATTATATTGTATGTTCTCTTTGGTCATTATATTGAATGTTCTCTTTGGTCATTATATTGTATGTTCTCTTTGGTCATTATATTGTATGTTCTTTTTGGTCATTATATGGTATGTTCTCTTTGGTCATTATATTGTATGTTCTCTTTGGTCATTATATTGAATGTTCTCTTTGGTCATTATATTGTATGTTCTTTTTGGTCATTATATTGTATGTTCTCTTTGGTCATTATATTGAATGTTCTCTTTGGTCATTATATTGTATGTTCTTTTTGGTCATTATATTGTATGTTCTCTTTGGTCATTATATTGTATGTTCTTTTTGGTCATTATATTGTATGTTCTTTTTGGTCATTATATTGTATGTTCTCTTTGGTCATTATATTGAATGTTCTCTTTTGTCATTATATTGTATGTTCTTTTTGGTCATTATATTGTATGTTCTCTTTGGTCATTATATTGAATGTTCTCTTTGGTCATTATATTGTATGTTCTCTTTGGTCATTATATTGAATGTTCTCTTTGGTCATTATATTGTATGTTCTCTTTGGTCATTATATTGTATGTTCTTTTTGGTCATTATATTGTATGTTCTCTTTGGTCATTATATTGTATGTTCTCTTTAGTCATTATATTGAATGTTCTCTTTGGTCATTATATTGTATGTTCTTTTTGGTCATTATATTGTATGTTCTCTTTGGTCATTATATTGAATGTTCTCTTTGGTCATTATATTGTATGTTCTTTTTGGTCATTATATTGTATGTTCTCTTTGGTCATTATATTGAATGTTCTCTTTGGTCATTATATTGTATGTTCTTTTTGGTCATTATATTGTATGTTCTCTTTGGTCATTATATTGAATGTTCTCTTTGGTCATTATATTGTATGTTCTTTTTGGTCATTATATTGTATGTTCTCTTTGGTCATTATATTGTATGTTCTTTTTGGTCATTATATTGTATGTTCTTTTTGGTCATTAGATTGTATGTTCTCTTTGGTCATTATATTGAATGTTCTCTTTGGTCATTATATTGTATGTTCTTTTTGGTCATTATATTGTATGTTCTCTTTGGTCATTATATTGAATGTTCTCTTTGGTCATTATATTGTATGTTCTTTTTGGTCATTATATTGTATGTTCTCTTTGGTCATTATATTGAATGTTCTCTTTGGTCATTATATTGTATGTTCTCTTTGGTCATTATATTGAATGTTCTCTTTGGTCATTATATTGTATGTTCTTTTTGGTCATTATATTGTATGTTCTCTTTGGTCATTATATTGAATGTTCTCTTTGGTCATTATATTGTATATTCTTTTTGGTCATTATATTGTATGTTCTCTTTGGTCATTATATTGTATGTTCTCTTTGGTCATTATATTGTATGTTCTCTTTGGTCATTATATTGTATGTTCTCTTTGGTCATTATATTGTATGTTCTCTTTGGTCATTATATTGTATGTTCTTTTTGGTCATTATATTGTATGTTCTTTTTGGTCATTATATTGAATGTTCTCTTTGGTCATTATATTTTATGTTCTCTTTGGTCATTATATTGTATGTTCTCTTTGGTCATTATATTGTATGTTCTTTTTGGTCATTATATTGTATGTTCTCTTTGGTCATTATATTGTATGTTCTCTTTGGTCATTATATTGTATGTTCTCTTTGGTCATTATATTGTATGTTCTTTTTGGTCATTATATTGTATGTTCTTTTTGGTCTTTATATTGTATGTTCTTTTTGGTCATTATATTGTATGTTCTTTTTGGTCATTATATTGTATGTTCTCTTTGGTCATTATATTGTATGTTCTCTTTGGTCATTATATTGTATGTTCTCTTTGGTCATTATATTGTATGTTCTTTTTGGTCATTATATTGTATGTTCTCTTTGGTCATTATATTGTATGTTCTCTTTGGTCATTATATTGTATGTTATTTTTGGTCATTATATTGTATGTTCTCTTTGGTCATTATATTGTATGTTCTCTTTGGTCATTATATTGTATGTTCTTTTTGGGCATTATATTGTATGTTCTCTTTGGTCATTATATTGAATGTTCTCTTTGGTCATTATATTGTATGTTCTTTTTGGTCATTATATTGTATGTTCTCTTTGGTCATTATATTGAATGTTCTCTTTGGTCATTATATTGTATGTTCTTTTTGGTCATTATATTGTATGTTCTCTTTGGTCATTATATTGAATGTTCTCTTTGGTCATTATATTGTATGTTCTTTTTGGTCATTATATTGTATGTTCTCTTTGGTCATTATATTGTATGTTCTTTTTGGTCATTATATTGTATGTTCTTTTTGGTCATTATATTGTATGTTCTCTTTGGTCATTATATTGAATGTTCTCTTTTGTCATTATATTGTATGTTCTTTTTGGTCATTATATTGTATGTTCTCTTTGGTCATTATATTGAATGTTCTCTTTGGTCATTATATTGTATGTTCTCTTTGGTCATTATATTGAATGTTCTCTTTGGTCATTATATTGTATGTTCTCTTTGGTCATTATATTGTATGTTCTTTTTGGTCATTATATTGTATGTTCTCTTTGGTCATTATATTGTATGTTCTCTTTAGTCATTATATTGAATGTTCTCTTTGGTCATTTATTGTATGTTCTTTTTGGTCATTATATTGTATGTTCTCTTTGGTCATTATATTGAATGTTCTCTTTGGTCATTATATTGTATGTTCTTTTTGGTCATTATATTGTATGTTCTCTTTGGTCATTATATTGAATGTTCTCTTTGGTCATTATATTGTATGTTCTTTTTGGTCATTATATTGTATGTTCTCTTTGGTCATTATATTGAATGTTCTCTTTGGTCATTATATTGTATGTTCTCTTTGGTCATTATATTGAATGTTCTCTTTGGTCATTATATTGTATGTTCTTTTTGGTCATTATATTGTATGTTCTCTTTGGTCATTATATTGAATGTTCTCTTTGGTCATTATATTGTATATTCTTTTTGGTCATTATATTGTATGTTCTCTTTGGTCATTATATTGTATGTTCTCTTTGGTCATTATATTGTATGTTCTCTTTGGTCATTATATTGTATGTTCTCTTTGGTCATTATATTGTGTGTTCTTTTTGGTCATTATATTGTATGTTCTTTTTGGTCATTATATTGTATGTTCTCTTTGGTCATTATATTGAATGTTCTCTTTGGTCATTATATTGTATGTTCTCTTTGGTCATTATATTGTATGTTCTCTTTGGTCATTATATTGTATGTTCTCTTTGGTCATTATATTGAATGTTCTCTTTGGTCATTATATTGTATGTTCTTTTTGGTCATTATATTGTATGTTCTCTTTGGTCATTATATTGTATGTTCTCTTTGGTCATTATATTGTATGTTCTTTTTGGTCATTATATTGTATGTTCTCTTTGGTCATTATATTGTATGTTCTTTTTGGTCATTATATTGTATGTTCTTTTTGGTCATTATATTGTATGTTCTTTTTGGTCATTATATTGTAGTTTCTTTTTGGTCATTATATTGTATGTTCTCTTTGGTCATTATATTGTATGTTCTTTTTGGTCATTATATTGTATGTTCTCTTTGGTCATTATATTGAATGTTCTCTTTGGTCATTATATTGTATGTTCTTTTTGGTCATTATATTGTATGTTCTCTTTGGTCATTATATTGAATGTTCTCTTTGGTCATTATATTGTATGTTCTCTTTGGTCATTATATTGAATGTTCTCTTTGGTCATTATATTGTATGTTCTTTTTGGTCATTATATTGTATGTTCTCTTTGGTCATTATATTGAATGTTCTCTTTGGTCATTATATTGTTTGTTCTTTTTGGTCATTATATTGTATGTTCTCTTTGGTCATTATATTGTATGTTCTCTTTGGTCATTATATTGTATGTTCTTTTTGGTCATTATATTGTATGTTCTCTTTGGTCATTATATTGTATGTTCTTTTTGGTCATTATATTGTATGTTCTTTTTGGTCATTATATTGTATGTTCTTTTTGGTCATTATATTGTATGTTCTTTTTGGTCATTATATTGTATGTTCTCTTTGGTCATTATATTGTATGTTCTTTTTGGTCATTATATTGTATGTTCTTTTTGGTCATTATATTGTATGTTCTCTTTGGTCATTATATTGAATGTTCTCTTTGGTCATTATATTGTATGTTCTCTTTGGTCATTATATTGAATGTTCTCTTTGGTCATTATATTGTATGTTCTCTTTGGTCATTATATTGTATGTTCTTTTTGGTCATTATATTGTATGTTCTCTTTGGTCATTATATTGTATGTTCTCTTTAGTCATTATATTGAATGTTCTCTTTGGTCATTATATTGTATGTTCTTTTTGGTCATTATATTGTATGTTCTCTTTGGTCATTATATTGAATGTTCTCTTTGGTCATTATATTGTATGTTCTTTTTGGTCATTATATTGTATGTTCTCTTTGGTCATTATATTGAATGTTCTCTTTGGTCATTATATTGTATGTTCTTTTTGGTCATTATATTGTATGTTCTCTTTGGTCATTATATTGAATGTTCTCTTTGGTCATTATATTGTATGTTCTTTTTGGTCATTATATTGTATGTTCTCTTTGGTCATTATATTGTATGTTCTTTTTGGTCATTATATTGTATGTTCTTTTTGGTCATTAGATTGTATGTTCTCTTTGGTCATTATATTGAATGTTCTCTTTGGTCATTATATTGTATGTTCTTTTTGGTCATTATATTGAATGTTCTTTTTGGTCATTATATTGTATGTTCTTTTTGGTCATTATATTGTATGTTCTCTTTGGTCATTATATTGAATGTTCTCTTTGGTCATTATATTGTATGTTCTTTTTGGTCATTATATTGTATGTTCTTTTTGGTCATTATATTGTATGTTCTTTTTGGTCATTATATTGAATGTTCTTTTTGGTCATTATATTGTATGTTCTTTTTGGTCATTATATTGTATGTTCTCTTTGGTCATTATATTGAATGTTCTTTTTGGTCATTATATTGAATGTTCTTTTTGGTCATTATATTGTAAGTTCTTTTTGGTCATTATATTGTATGTTCTTTTTGGTCATTATATTGTATGTTCTTTTTGGTCATTATATTGTATGTTCTTTTTGATCATTATATTGTATGTTCTTTTTGGTCATTATATTGTATGTTCTTTTTGTTCATTATATTGTATGTTCTTTTTGGTCATTATATTGTATGTTCTTTTTGGTCATTATATTGTATGTTCTTTTTGGTCATTATATTGTGTGTTCTTTTTGGTCATTACATTGTATGTTCTTTTTGGTCATTATATTGTATGTTCTTTTTGGTCATTATATTGTATGTTCTTTTTGGTCATTATATTGTATGTTCTTTTTGGTCATTATATTGTATGTTCTTTTTGGTCATTATATTGTATGTTCTTTTTGGTCATTATATTGAATGTTCTTTTTGGTCATTATATTGTATGTTTTTTTTGTCATTATATTGAATGTTCTCTTTGATCATTATATTGTATGTTCTCTTTGGTCATTATATTGTATGTTCTCTTTGGTCATTATATTGTATGTTCTTTTTGGTCATTATATTGTATGTTCTCTTTGGTCATTATATTGTATGTTCTCTTTGGTCATTATATTGTATGTTCTCTTTGGTCATTATATTGTATGTTCTTTTTGGTCATTATATTGTATGTTCTTTTTGGTCATTATATTGAATGTTCTCTTTGGTC
>OY804588.1:8287523-8509544 GCA_963680875.1 Bathymodiolus brooksi | reverse complement strand
TGTTCTTTTTGGTCATTATATTGTATGTTCTTTTTGGTCATTATATTGTATGTTCTTTTTGGTCATTATATTGTATGTTCTTTTTGGTCATTATATTGTATGTTCTTTTTGGTCATTATATTGTATGTTCTTTTTGGTCATTATATTGTATGTTCTTTTTGGTCATTATATTGTATGTTCTTTTTGGTCATTATATTGTATGTTCTATTATATTGTATGTTCTTTTTGGTCATTATATTGTATGTTCTTTTTGGTCATTATATTGTATGTTCTTTTTGGTCATTATATTGTATGTTCTTTTTGGTCATTATATTGTATGTTCTTTTTGGTCATTATATTGTATGTTCTTTTTGGTCATTATATTGTATGTTCTTTTTGGTCATTATATTGTATGTTCTTTTTGGTCATTATATTGTATGTTCTTTTTGGTCATTATATTGTATGTTCTTTTTGGTTATTATATTGTATGTTCTTTTTGGTCATTATATTGTATGTTCTTTTTTGTCATTATATTGTATGTTCTTTTTGGTTATTATATTGTATGTTCTTTTTGGTCATTATATTGTATGTTCTTTTTGGTCATTATATTGTATGTTCTTTTTGGTCATTATATTGTATGTTCTTTTTGGTCATTATATTGTATGTTCTTTTTGGTCATTATATTGTATGTTCTTTTTGGTCATTATATTGTATGTTCTTTTTGGTCATTATATTGTATGTTCTTTTTGGTCATTATATTGTATGTTCTTTTTGGTCATTATATTGTATGTTCTTTTTGGTCATTATATTGTATGTTCTTTTTGGTTATTATATTGTATGTTCTTTTTGGTTATTATATTGTATGTTCTTTTTTGTCATTATATTGTATGTTCTTTTTGGTTATTATATTGTATGTTCTTTTTGGTCATTATATTGTATGTTCTTTTTGGTCATTATATTGTATGTTCTTTTTGGTCATTATATTGTATGTTCTTTTTGGTCATTATATTGTATGTTCTTTTTGGTCATTATATTGTATGTTCTTTTTGGTCATTATATTGTATGTTCTTTTTGATCATTATATTGTATGTTCTTTTTTGTCATTATATTGTATGTTCTTTTTGGTTATTATATTGTATGTTCTTTTTGGTCATTATATTGTATGTTCTTTTTGGTCATTATATTGTATGTTCTTTTTGGTCATTATATTGTATGTTCTTTTTTGTCATTATATTGTATGTTCTTTTTGGTTATTATATTGTATGTTCTTTTTGGTCATTATATTGTATGTTCTTTTTGGTCATTATATTGTATGTTCTTTTTGGTCATTATATTGTATGTTCTTTTTGGTCATTATATTGTATGTTCTTTTTGGTCATTATATTGTATGTTCTTTTTGGTCATTATATTGTATGTTCTTTTTGGTCATTATATTGTATGTTCTTTTTGGTCATTATATTGTATGTTCTTTTTGGTCATTATATTGTATGTTCTTTTTGGTCATTATATTGTATGTTCTCTTTGGTCATTATATTGTATGTTCTTTTTGGTCATTATATTGAATGTTCTCTTTGGTAATTATATTGTATGTTCTCTTTGGTCATTATATTGTATGTTCTTTTTGGTCATTATATTGTATGTTCTTTTTGGTCATTATATTGTATGTTCTCTTTGATCATTATATTGTATGTTCTCTTTGGTCATTATATTGTATGTTCTCTTTGGTCATTATATTGTATGTTCTTTTTGGTCATTATATTGTATGTTCTCTTTGGTCATTATATTGTATGTTCTCTTTGGTCATTATATTGTATGTTCTCTTTGGTCATTATATTGTATGTTCTTTTTGGTCATTATATTGTATGTTCTTTTTGGTCATTATATTGAATGTTCTCTTTGGTCATTATATTTTATGTTCTCTTTGGTCATTATATTGTATGTTCTCTTTGGTCATTATATTGTATGTTCTTTTTGGTCATTATATTGTATGTTCTCTTTGGTCATTATATTGTATGTTCTCTTTGGTCATTATATTGTATGTTCTCTTTGTACATTATTTTGTATGTTCTTTTTGGTCATTATATTGTATGTTCTTTTTGGTCTTTATATTGTATGTTCTTTTTGGTCATTATATTGTATGTTCTTTTTGGTCATTATATTGTATGTTCTCTTTGGTCATTATATTGTATGTTCTCTTTGGTCATTATATTGTATGTTCTCTTTGGTCATTATATTGTATGTTCTCTTTGGTCATTATATTGTATGTTCTCTTTGGTCATTATATTGTATGTTCTTTTTGGTCATTATATTGTATGTTCTCTTTGGTCATTATATTGTATGTTCTTTTTGGTCATTATATTGTATGTTCTTTTTGGTCATTATATTGTATGTTCTTTTTGGTCATTATATTGTATGTTCTTTTTGGTCATTATATTGTATGTTCTCTTTGGTCATTATATTGTATGTTCTTTTTGGTCATTATATTGTATGTTCTCTTTGGTCATTATATTGAATGTTCTCTTTGGTCATTATATTGTATGTTCTTTTTGGTCATTATATTGTATGTTCTCTTTGGTCATTATATTGAATGTTCTCTTTGGTCATTATATTGTATGTTCTCTTTGGTCATTATATTGAATGTTCTCTTTGGTCATTATATTGTATGTTCTTTTTGGTCATTATATTGTATGTTCTCTTTGGTCATTATATTGAATGTTCTCTTTGGTCATTATATTGTTTGTTCTTTTTGGTCATTATATTGTATGTTCTCTTTGGTCATTATATTGTATGTTCTTTTTGGTCATTATATTGTATGTTCTTTTTGGTCATTATATTGTATGTTCTTTTTGGTCATTATATTGTATGTTCTTTTTGGTCATTATATTGTATGTTCTTTTTGGTCATTATATTGTATGTTCTCTTTGGTCATTATATTGTATGTTCTTTTTGGTCATTATATTGTATGTTCTCTTTGGTCATTATATTGTATGTTCTTTTTGGTCATTATATTGTATGTTCTTTTTTGGTCATTATATTGTATGTTCTTTTTGGTCATTATATTGTATGTTCTTTTTGGTCATTATATTGAATGTTCTTTTTGGTCATTATATTGTATGTTCTTTTTGGTCATTATATTGTATGTTCTCTTTGGTCATTATATTGAATGTTCTCTTTGGTCATTATATTGTATGTTCTTTTTGATCATTATATTGTATGTTCTTTTTGGTCATTATATTGTATGTTCTTTTTGGTCATTATATTGTATGTTCTTTTTGGTCATTATATTGTATGTTCTTTTTGGTCATTATATTGAATGTTCTTTTTGGTCATTATATTGTATGTTCTTTTTGGTCATTATATTGTATGTTCTCTTTGGTCATTATATTGAATGTTCTTTTTGGTCATTATATTGAATGTTCTTTTTGGTCATTATATTGAATGTTCTTTTTGGTCATTATATTGTAAGTTCTTTTTGGTCATTATATTGTATGTTCTCTTTGGTCATTATATTGAATGTTCTCTTTGGTCATTATATTGTATGTTCTTTTTGGTCATTATATTGTATGTTCTCTTTGGTCATTATATTGAATGTTCTCTTTGGTCATTATATTGTATGTTCTTTTTGGTCATTATATTGTATGTTCTCTTTGGTCATTATATTGTATGTTCTTTTTGGTCATTATATTGTATGTTCTTTTTGGTCATTATATTGTATGTTCTCTTTGGTCATTATATTGAATGTTCTCTTTGGTCATTATATTGTATGTTCTTTTTGGTCATTATATTGTATGTTCTCTTTGGTCATTATATTGAATGTTCTCTTTGGTCATTATATTGTATGTTCTTTTTGGTCATTATGTTGTATGTTCTCTTTGGTCATTATATTGAATGTTCTCTTTGGTCATTATATTGTATGTTCTCTTTGGTCATTATATTGTATGTTCTTTTTGGTCATTATATTGTATGTTCTCTTTGGTCATTATATTGTATGTTCTCTTTAGTCATTATATTGAATGTTCTCTTTGGTCATTATATTGTATGTTCTTTTTGGTCATTATATTGTATGTTCTCTTTGGTCATTATATTGAATGTTCTCTTTGGTCATTATATTGTATGTTCTTTTTGGTCATTATATTGTATGTTCTCTTTGGTCATTATATTGAATGTTCTCTTTGGTCATTATATTGTATGTTCTTTTTGGTCATTATATTGTATGTTCTCTTTGGTCATTATATTGAATGTTCTCTTTGGTCATTATATTGTATGTTCTTTTTGGTCATTATATTGTATGTTCTCTTTGGTCATTATATTGTATGTTCTATTTGGTCATTATATTGTATGTTCTTTTTGGTCATTAGATTGTATGTTCTCTTTGGTCATTATATTGAATGTTCTCTTTGGTCATTATATTGTATGTTCTTTTTGGTCATTATATTGTATGTTCTCTTTGGTCATTATATTGAATGTTCTCTTTGGTCATTATATTGTATGTTCTTTTTGGTCATTATATTGTATGTTCTTTTTGGTCATTATATTGTATGTTCTTTTTGGTCATTATATTGTATGTTCTTTTTGGTCATTATATTGTATGTTCTTTTTGATCATTATATTGTATGTTCTTTTTTGTCATTATATTGTATGTTCTTTTTGGTTATTATATTGAATGTTCTCTTTGGTCATTATATTGTATGTTCTTTTTGGTCATTATATTGTATGTTCTCTTTGGTCATTATATTGAATGTTCTCTTTGGTCATTATATTGTATGTTCTTTTTGGTCATTATATTGTATGTTCTTTTTGGTCATTATATTGTATGTTCTTTTTGGTCATTATATTGTATGTTCTTTTTGGTCATTATATTGTATGTTCTTTTTGGTCATTATATTGTATGTTCTTTTTGGTCATTATATTGTATGTTCTTTTTGATCATTATATTGTATGTTCTTTTTTGTCATTATATTGTATGTTCTTTTTGGTTATTATATTGTATGTTCTTTTTGGTCATTATATTGTATGTTCTTTTTGGTCATTATATTGTATGTTCTTTTTGGTCATTATATTGTATGTTCTTTTTTGTCATTATATTGTATGTTCTTTTTGGTTATTATATTGTATGTTCTTTTTGGTCATTATATTGTATGTTCTTTTTGGTCATTATATTGTATGTTCTTTTTGGTCATTATATTGTATGTTCTTTTTGGTCATTATATTGTATGTTCTTTTTGGTCATTATATTGTATGTTCTTTTTGGTCATTATATTGTATGTTCTTTTTGGTCATTATATTGTATGTTCTTTTTGGTCATTATATTGTATGTTCTCTTTGGTCATTATATTGTATGTTCTTTTTGGTCATTATATTGAATGTTCTCTTTGGTAATTATATTGTATGTTCTCTTTGGTCATTATATTGTATGTTCTTTTTGGTCATTATATTGTATGTTCTTTTTGGTCATTATATTGTATGTTCTCTTTGGTCATTATATTGTATGTTCTTTTTGGTCATTAAATTGAATGTTCTCTTTGATCATTATATTGTATGTTCTCTTTGGTCATTATATTGTATGTTCTCTTTGGTCATTATATTGTATGTTCTTTTTGGTCATTATATTGTATGTTCTCTTTGATCATTATATTGTATGTTCTCTTTGGTCATTATATTGTATGTTCTCTTTGGTCATTATATTGTATGTTCTTTTTGGTCATTATATTGTATGTTCTTTTTGGTCATTATATTGAATGTTCTCTTTGGTCATTATATTTTATGTTCTCTTTGGTCATTATATTGTATGTTCTCTTTGGTCATTATATTGTATGTTCTTTTTGGTCATTATATTGTATGTTCTCTTTGGTCATTATATTGTATGTTCTCTTTGGTCATTATATTGTATGTTCTCTTTGGTCATTATATTGTATGTTCTTTTTGGTCATTATATTGTATGTTCTTTTTGGTCTTTATATTGTATGTTCTTTTTGGTCATTATATTGTATGTTCTTTTTGGTCATTATATTGTATGTTCTCTTTGGTCATTATATTGTATGTTCTCTTTGGTCATTATATTGTATGTTCTCTTTGGTCATTATATTGTATGTTCTCTTTGGTCATTATATTGTATGTTCTCTTTGGTCATTATATTGTATGTTCTTTTTGGTCATTATATTGTATGTTCTCTTTGGTCATTATATTGTATGTTCTTTTTGGTCATTATATTGTATGTTCTTTTTGGTCATTATATTGTATGTTCTTTTTGGTCATTATATTGTATGTTCTTTTTGGTCATTATATTGTATGTTCTCTTTGGTCATTATATTGTATGTTCTTTTTGGTCATTATATTGTATGTTCTCTTTGGTCATTATATTGTATGTTCTCTTTAGTCATTATATTGAATGTTCTCTTTGGTCATTATATTGTATGTTCTTTTTGGTCATTATATTGTATGTTCTCTTTGGTCATTATATTGAATGTTCTCTTTGGTCATTATATTGTATGTTCTTTTTGGTCATTATATTGTATGTTCTCTTTGGTCATTATATTGAATGTTCTCTTTGGTCATTATATTGTATGTTCTTTTTGGTCATTATATTGTATGTTCTCTTTGGTCATTATATTGAATGTTCTCTTTGGTCATTATATTGTATGTTCTTTTTGGTCATTATATTGTATGTTCTCTTTGGTCATTATATTGTATGTTCTATTTGGTCATTATATTGTATGTTCTTTTTGGTCATTAGATTGTATGTTCTCTTTGGTCATTATATTGAATGTTCTCTTTGGTCATTATATTGTATGTTCTTTTTGGTCATTATATTGTATGTTCTCTTTGGTCATTATATTGAATGTTCTCTTTGGTCATTATATTGTATGTTCTTTTTGGTCATTATATTGTATGTTCTTTTTGGTCATTATATTGTATGTTCTTTTTGGTCATTATATTGTATGTTCTTTTTGGTCATTATATTGTATGTTCTTTTTGATCATTATATTGTATGTTCTTTTTTGTCATTATATTGTATGTTCTTTTTGGTTATTATATTGAATGTTCTCTTTGGTCATTATATTGTATGTTCTTTTTGGTCATTATATTGTATGTTCTCTTTGGTCATTATATTGAATGTTCTCTTTGGTCATTATATTGTATGTTCTTTTTGGTCATTATATTGTATGTTCTTTTTGGTCATTATATTGTATGTTCTTTTTGGTCATTATATTGTATGTTCTTTTTGGTCATTATATTGTATGTTCTTTTTGGTCATTATATTGTATGTTCTTTTTGGTCATTATATTGTATGTTCTTTTTGATCATTATATTGTATGTTCTTTTTTGTCATTATATTGTATGTTCTTTTTGGTTATTATATTGTATGTTCTTTTTGGTCATTATATTGTATGTTCTTTTTGGTCATTATATTGTATGTTCTTTTTGGTCATTATATTGTATGTTCTTTTTTGTCATTATATTGTATGTTCTTTTTGGTTATTATATTGTATGTTCTTTTTGGTCATTATATTGTATGTTCTTTTTGGTCATTATATTGTATGTTCTTTTTGGTCATTATATTGTATGTTCTTTTTGGTCATTATATTGTATGTTCTTTTTGGTCATTATATTGTATGTTCTTTTTGGTCATTATATTGTATGTTCTTTTTGGTCATTATATTGTATGTTCTTTTTGGTCATTATATTGTATGTTCTCTTTGGTCATTATATTGTATGTTCTTTTTGGTCATTATATTGAATGTTCTCTTTGGTAATTATATTGTATGTTCTCTTTGGTCATTATATTGTATGTTCTTTTTGGTCATTATATTGTATGTTCTTTTTGGTCATTATATTGTATGTTCTCTTTGGTCATTATATTGTATGTTCTTTTTGGTCATTAAATTGAATGTTCTCTTTGATCATTATATTGTATGTTCTCTTTGGTCATTATATTGTATGTTCTCTTTGGTCATTATATTGTATGTTCATTTTGGTCATTATATTGTATGTTCTCTTTGATCATTATATTGTATGTTCTCTTTGGTCATTATATTGTATGTTCTCTTTGGTCATTATATTGTATGTTCTTTTTGGTCATTATATTGTATGTTCTTTTTGGTCATTATATTGAATGTTCTCTTTGGTCATTATATTTTATGTTCTCTTTGGTCATTATATTGTATGTTCTCTTTGGTCATTATATTGTATGTTCTTTTTGGTCATTATATTGTATGTTCTCTTTGGTCATTATATTGTATGTTCTCTTTGGTCATTATATTGTATGTTCTCTTTGGTCATTATATTGTATGTTCTTTTTGGTCATTATATTGTATGTTCTTTTTGGTCTTTATATTGTATGTTCTTTTTGGTCATTATATTGTATGTTCTTTTTGGTCATTATATTGTATGTTCTCTTTGGTCATTATATTGTATGTTCTCTTTGGTCATTATATTGTATGTTCTCTTTGGTCATTATATTGTATGTTCTTTTTGGTCATTAGATTGTATGTTCTCTTTGGTCATTATATTGAATGTTCTCTTTGGTCATTATATTGTATGTTCTTTTTGGTCATTATATTGTATGTTCTCTTTGGTCATTATATTGTATGTTCTCTTTGGTCATTATATTGTATGTTCTCTTTGGTCATTATATTGTATGTTCTTTTTGGTCATTATATTGTATGTTCTCTTTGGTCATTATATTGTATGTTCTTTTTGGTCATTATATTGTATGTTCTTTTTGGTCATTATATTGTATGTTCTTTTTGGTCATTATATTGTATGTTCTTTTTGGTCATTATATTGTATGTTCTCTTTGGTCATTATATTGTATGTTCTTTTTGGTCATTATATTGTATGTTCTCTTTGGTCATTATATTGTATGTTCTCTTTAGTCATTATATTGAATGTTCTCTTTGGTCATTATATTGTATGTTCTTTTTGGTCATTATATTGTATGTTCTCTTTGGTCATTATATTGAATGTTCTCTTTGGTCATTATATTGTATGTTCTTTTTGGTCATTATATTGTATGTTCTCTTTGGTCATTATATTGAATGTTCTCTTTGGTCATTATATTGTATGTTCTTTTTGGTCATTATATTGTATGTTCTCTTTGGTCATTATATTGAATGTTCTCTTTGGTCATTATATTGTATGTTCTTTTTGGTCATTATATTGTATGTTCTCTTTGGTCATTATATTGTATGTTCTATTTGGTCATTATATTGTATGTTCTTTTTGGTCATTAGATTGTATGTTCTCTTTGGTCATTATATTGAATGTTCTCTTTGGTCATTATATTGTATGTTCTTTTTGGTCATTATATTGTATGTTCTCTTTGGTCATTATATTGAATGTTCTCTTTGGTCATTATATTGTATGTTCTTTTTGGTCATTATATTGTATGTTCTTTTTGGTCATTATATTGTATGTTCTTTTTGGTCATTATATTGTATGTTCTTTTTGGTCATTATATTGTATGTTCTTTTTGGTCATTATATTGTATGTTCTTTTTGGTCATTATATTGTATGTTCTCTTTGGTCATTATATTGTATGTTCTTTTTGGTCATTATATTGAATGTTCTCTTTGGTAATTATATTGTATGTTCTCTTTGGTCATTATATTGTATGTTCTTTTTGGTCATTATATTGTATGTTCTTTTTGGTCATTATATTGTATGTTCTCTTTGATCATTATATTGTATGTTCTCTTTGGTCATTATATTGTATGTTCTCTTTGGTCATTATATTGTATGTTCTTTTTGGTCATTATATTGTATGTTCTCTTTGGTCATTATATTGTATGTTCTCTTTGGTCATTATATTGTATGTTCTCTTTGGTCATTATATTGTATGTTCTTTTTGGTCATTATATTGTATGTTCTTTTTGGTCATTATATTGAATGTTCTCTTTGGTCATTATATTTTATGTTCTCTTTGGTCATTATATTGTATGTTCTCTTTGGTCATTATATTGTATGTTCTTTTTGGTCATTATATTGTATGTTCTCTTTGGTCATTATATTGTATGTTCTCTTTGGTCATTATATTGTATGTTCTCTTTGGTCATTATATTGAATGTTCTCTTTGGTCATTATATTGTATGTTCTTTTTGGTCATTATATTGTATGTTCTCTTTGGTCATTATATTGAATGTTCTCTTTGGTCATTATATTGTATGTTCTTTTTGGTCATTATATTGTATGTTCTCTTTGGTCATTATATTGAATGTTCTCTTTGGTCATTATATTGTATGTTCTTTTTGGTCATTATATTGTATGTTCTCTTTGGTCATTATATTGTATGTTCTATTTGGTCATTATATTGTATGTTCTTTTTGGTCATTAGATTGTATGTTCTCTTTGGTCATTATATTGAATGTTCTCTTTGGTCATTATATTGTATGTTCTTTTTGGTCATTATATTGTATGTTCTCTTTGGTCATTATATTGAATGTTCTCTTTGGTCATTATATTGTATGTTCTTTTTGGTCATTATATTGTATGTTCTTTTTGGTCATTATATTGTATGTTCTTTTTGGTCATTATATTGTATGTTCTTTTTGGTCATTATATTGTATGTTCTTTTTGGTCATTATATTGTATGTTCTTTTTGGTCATTATATTGTATGTTCTCTTTGGTCATTATATTGTATGTTCTTTTTGGTCATTATATTGAATGTTCTCTTTGGTAATTATATTGTATGTTCTCTTTGGTCATTATATTGTATGTTCTTTTTGGTCATTATATTGTATGTTCTCTTTGGTCATTATATTGAATGTTCTCTTTGGTCATTATATTGTATGTTCTTTTTGGTCATTATATTGTATGTTCTTTTTGGTCATTATATTGTATGTTCTTTTTGGTCATTATATTGTATGTTCTTTTTGGTCATTATATTGTATGTTCTTTTTGGTCATTATATTGAATGTTCTTTTTGGTCATTATATTGTATGTTCTTTTTGGTCATTATATTGTATGTTCTCTTTGGTCATTATATTGAATGTACTTTTTGGTCATTATATTGAATGTTCTTTTTGGTCATTATATTGTAAGTTCTTTTTGGTCATTATATTGTATGTTCTTTTTGGTCATTATATTGTATGTTCTTTTTGGTCATTATATTGTATGTTCTTTTTGATCATTATATTGTATGTTCTTTTTGGTCATTATATTGTATGTTCTTTTTGTTCATTATATTGTATGTTCTTTTTGGTCATTATATTGTATGTTCTTTTTGGTCATTATATTGTATGTTCTTTTTGGTCATTATATTGTATGTTCTTTTTGGTCATTATATTGTATGTTCTTTTTGGTCATTATATTGTATGTTCTTTTTGGTCATTATATTGAATGTTCTTTTTGGTCATTATATTGTATGTTTTTTTTGTCATTATATTGTATGTTCTTTTTGGTCATTATATTGAATGTTCTTTTTGGTCATTATATTGTATGTTCTTTTTGGTCATTATATTGTATGTTCTTTTTGGTCATTATATTGTAGGTTCTTTTTCGTCATTATGTTGTATGTTCTTTTCTCCATATGAGGTTACTGATTACTGCTTTGGTATCTTTAAGCTTAGGGCCCGGGTGGCTCAATGAGTTAGGTAGTTGTAGGGCCCGGGTGGCTCAATGAGTTAGGTAGTTGTATGGCCTGGGTGGATCAATGAGTTAGGTAGTTGTAGGGTCTGGGTGGCTCAATGAGTTAGGTAGTTGTAGGGTCTGGGTGGCTCAATGAGTTAGGTAGTTGTAGGGTCTGGGTGGCTCAATGAGTTAGGTAGTTGTAGGGCCCGGGTGGCTCAATGAGTTAGGTAGTTGTAGGGCCCGGGTGGCTCAATGAGTTAGGTAGTTGTAGGACCAGGGTGGCTCAAAGAGTTAGGTAGTTGTAGGATCTGGGTGGCTCAATGAGTTAGGTAGTTGTAAGGCTCGGGTGGCTCAATGAGTTAGGTAGTTGTAGGACCCGGATGGCTCAATGAGTTAGGTATTTGTAGGGCCCGGGTGGCTCAATGAGTTAGGTATTTGTAGGGCCCGGGTGGCTCAATGAGTTAGGTAGTTGGATTACCTAATAACTCATACAAGCCTATCACCAATACGGCGTTGGTTCGCGTCCAGCTTTGTAAATTACAAAAAAGGGTGCACTCGACTCGCAGCCGCAAGTGATAAGGTTTACCAGTAGCTTGCCCATGTCCGGTGGTTCTTTCCGGATACTCCGGCTTCTTCCACCACTAAAACTGGTCGCCATGATATAGCTGAAATATTGCTAAAAGTGGCGTTTAAACACCAAAAATTAAAAAAAAAACCATTTCTTTGGCAATACACTAACATATATGCTATCGACATCCCGTCTGTAGTCACGGTCAGGGTTCATATTTTCAACTGCCAATCAGCTATGAGCCTAGGAAAGCATTGGGTATCAAAACCAAATACACACCAAGAGCTGTATTGCATATGATTGGACGATCAAAGATGAATGAAAGGTTATTCATAACCCTAATCGTGAGGTCGATAGATGCTGGCGTATCGCGAAAGGGAAAAAGGGGAGGGGACAACAAATATTAAAATTTAATTAGATTGTATACTCACATTTGTACTTGCTGGGTTGTTGAATCCACTGCAGGCATGGTAATATGTAGAATTTTCCAAAACTCCTTTAAATTTATCTCTAACACCTTTTTCGTTCCAGTTCCAGGAGTATATGTGGTCGACGTTCTTAAAGGGATCAGAGCCATACTGTGGGAATAATGGTTCACTCAAGCATTTAGAAATGGTAGTCTTGGGGTAGTAAAACAGAAATGCTAAACACATTTCAGCGGTAGTTGGAAGTCCTCCCTGTAAATAAATAAAGTTAGTTTAATGAACCGTCAACATTCATAGCTATTAATCATTAAATAAATAAATAAATAAATAAATAAATAAATAAATAAATAAATAAATAAATAAATAAATAAATAAATAACAGAAGACGTAGACGATGTGGAAAGTCTTAATAATACAAATAATCCTCCAAGCTCGAGTGTAATGCATGAGTTGTGAAATATAAACTCCATACGCGGGAGGGTGGTTGGTATGTTAGTTCTATCAAAGTGTGAAAAAGTGATAATAGCAAAGTTGAAGTCGTCTCTATTGTCATAAAATCGAGAAGAAAGATGACTACTGGTGTCAAATGTCAGGCAGGTCTCAAGATATGAGGCAGAGCAGGGGCGGATCCAAGAGGCAGAGGAAGCTAGTACTGTTGGGGTTTTGTGTGTGTGTGTGTGTTTTTTTTATCTCGAGGTCGTTTGGTGTATATTAGTGGAATCCAATCAGTAAAGTTTAGATTATACATCGACAAAACATCCATCATCTATGTACCTAAATACAATGAGAAACAAAACAATACGATGTAGGAATGTGATATTAACACCAGTCGATTATATAATTAGTTTGTCTTTGTTAAGTTTTTGAATAAGGGGGAAAGGGTCACAGCTTGGTCCCAAGGGGATGTCGATGATTTGTTGAAGAATGTGCTCTCCTATTTCGACAAATAAACACACTGGTGACCTCACATTTTGTTTAGCATATTTTGACGTTTGCTTGGTACTGGACAAAATAAGTTAATTCGTGATCATAAGCAATAAACTAGCAAAGTTGATTCCCATTTTAAAGCATAATGCGTTGTGAATGATTTCTTTTAAACGTATTTTAATTTGTCATATGGAATGGGAGTGGAAAATAAATAAAATTCAAATTATAAGATCAAGCTATATAGTTATTGAACAAGTGTCCACTTTCCTGACTTAGTACAGGGACTTCAATAAAAGTGGCGGGGTTAAGCTGGTTATTTTGGAACCAATCTCCATCTCAGTTATATTGCATGGTCATACAGATGCTTTCCACGTGTAGCGAATGTGTACTTAAAATGTAAAATGATGGCCCCATTCATCATATCTTTGATAACACATTATCATACCAGTGTAGGTTTTGTCCTTCCTGTAGAGTCATATGTACACTCCACTGTCAAGCTGTCGCCCTATAATAAAGGAATATTAATGTTGATTACATGTATAGTAATAACAGATCTACCAGTGTAGGCTTTGTCCTTCCTGTAGAGTCCTATGTACACTCCACTGTCAAGCTGTCGCCCTATAATAAAGGAATATTAATGTTCATTACATGTATAGTAATACCAGATCTACCAGTGTAGGTTTTGTCCTTCCTGTAGAGTCATATGTACACTCCACTGTCAAGCTGTCGCCCTATAATAAAGGAATATTAATGTTCATTACATGTATAGTAATAACAGATCTACCAGTGTAGGCTTTGTCCTTCCTGTAGAGTCATATGTACACTACACTGTCAAGCTGTCGCCCTATAATAAAGGAATATTAATGTTGATTACATGTATAATAATAACAGATCAGATATTAGAATATCATCTAACAATAAATAATATAAACCCGGTTTGTGTAGCTTTTAAGTTTCAATAAATAGAGGTTATGTAATATCAGCAGATTTACCCTAGCTTAAGTAAAGTAATCGTAATACTTAATTCTAAACAATTATTTAGAATAACTAAAACAAAAACAAACAAAATACAATATATATATAGCCTTACGTATTTGATTTCTCGTTCTTTTGTTAGAACTCTGACATCTTGATAGTCAAAATCATAGGTCTTATCTTCTGAGATGGGCTCTAATTCTACATCTCCACGGATATGGCGGGCTTTGATTCCAGCTCCCAGTAAGTGGGCGTGTAAGAGAATACCAAACACTTTGATACTGTTTGTTGAGGTTTGTAAAGCCTGAAATTATACATTTACTATGTTAGTACACATTAGTCAAACCTGCCCATGTGGTCACCTCTATTAAGCAGTCACCTCTATTAAGCAGGCACCTCTATTAAGCAGTCACCTATATTAAGCAGTCACCTCTATTAAGCAGTCACCTCTATTAAGCAGTCACCTATATTAAGCAGTCACCTATATTAAGCAGTCATCTCTATTAAGCAGTCACCTCTATTAAGCAGTCACCTCTATTACGCAGCCACCTGTGTTAAAAGGTCACATTTTTATAGTCCTGTCATAGAAAATTTTATATGAATTGAACCTCTTGTAAAAAGTCATCAGTGTTATAGGGTCATTTTTTCTTTGTCCCAATGGTGACCTCTTAATACAGGTTTGACTGTATTTAGCTTTTAAGCATTGAGTTTGATTTAGTCAACATTTAAATACGGATTGCTGTTACTGTTATGTAGAAGAGCAATATAAGGACTGTTCCTTTACTTTATTGTGTGTCTATGTAGAAGAGTAATACAAGTACTGTTCCTTTACTTTATTGTGTGTCTATGTAGAAGAGTAATACACGGACTGTTCCTTTACTTTATTGTGTGTCTATGTAGAAGAGCAATACACGGACTGTTCCTTTACTTTATTGTGTGTCTATGTAGAAGAGTAATACAAGTACTGTTCCTTTACTTTATTGTGTGTCTATGTAGAAGAGCAATACACGGACTGTTCCTTTACTTTATTGTGTGTCTATGTAGAAGAGCAATACAAGGACTGTTCCTTTACTTTATTGTGTGTCTATGTAGAAGAGTAATACAAGGACTGTTCCTTTACTTTATTGTGTGTCTATGTAGAAGAGTAATACACGGACTGTTCCTTTACTTTATTGTGTGTCTATGTAGAAGAGTAATGCACGGACTGTTCCTTTACTTTATTGTATGTCTATGTAGAAGAGCAATACACGGACTGTTCCTTTACTTTATTGTGTGTCTATGTAGAAGAGCAATACAAGGACTGTTCCTTTACTTTATTGTGTGTCTATGTAGAAGAGTAATACAAGGACTGTTCCTTTACTTTATTGTGTGTCTATGTAGAAGAGTAATACACGGACTGTTCCTTTACTTTATTGTGTGTCTATGTAGAAGAGTAATGCACGGACTGTTCCTTTACTTTATTGTGTGTCTATGTAGAAGAGCAATACAAGAACTGTTCCTTTACTTTATTGTGTGTCTATGTAGAAGAGTAATACACGGACTGTTCCTTTACTTTATTGTGTGTCTAAGTAGAAGAGTAATACACGGACTGTTCCTTTACTTTATTGTATGTCTATGTAGAAGAGCAATACAAGAACTGTTCCTTTACTTTATTGTGTGTCTATGTAGAAGAGTAATACACGGACTGTTCCTTTACTTTATTGTATGTCTATGTAGAAGAGCAATACAAGAACTGTTCCTTTACTTTATTGTGTGTCTATGTATAAGAGCAATACAAGGACTGTTCCTTTACTTTATTGTATGTCTATGTAGAAGAGCAATACAAGGACTGTTCCTTTACTTTATTGTGTGTCTATGTAGAAGAGTAATACACGGACTGTTCCTTTACTTTATTGTGTGTCTATGTAGAAGAGGAATACAAGGACTGTTCCTTTACTTTATTGTGTGTCTATGTGTAATGTTGGATAGTCTCTAATGTTCCTTTATATCTATGTCTCTCTGACTAAAAGGGTCCTTCATGGCCGTGATCGCATGGTAGTTGGATTTACAACTACCTATGCAATAAGTGTTTATCACCACTGATGTTGTGAGTTCAAATCACGATCAGGGCGATGTATATAACATTATGTGATCAAGTTTTTCAGTGACTTGCGACAGGTCTGTGGTTTTCTCCGGGTCCTCCGGTTTCCTCCACCAATAAAACTGACCGACACGATATAACTGAAATATTATTGAAAGTGGCGTTAAACACCATCAACGAAACAAACCCTCTGACTAACTGATTCAATTACCGATCGATCGAAAGGTACCCCTGCACATAGGGTAGGTATATCTTTGGAACTAAAAAGGCGTGATTTACATAACCAAGTGATAATACTTTTTTTACACAATAATTATAATTATGATCCTAACCCGGTATAAGTCAGTTGTTGATCTTATTCTTTAACACTGCATGTTTGGTAGAGGAGCTGCAAATACCTATTGCATAGTCTTTAGTGTGACCCACCCGGGGATCGAGCACACGAGTGTCAACAATTCTTATTCACAGAGACCATTGTGGAACAATATTGTAGCTTCAAATTAGCGGAAGATGACAATATTCAAGAAACTGAGAGGATCCGGAAGGGTAAACAGTTTCTGCTCCACAAGGCACCCGCAGTGCTATTCTTGTTAAAAATAATCCGTTGATAATAAAACAAAGTTTAAAGATACTATTCGGAAGCCCTATGTCGAAGAAGGACAACATACAATGTCCAGAAGGACAACATACAATATCCGGAAGGAGAAAACAATGGTCTACAAAACACTACACAGAAAACTAAAAAATGAACAGCACGAATCACACAAAAAACGGAGGTAAACTCAGGTGTTTCCCAAGAGAAAGCAGGTTATGTGCCACTTTTGTCATCCTTTGTCTTACTCTTAATATTCTGGTGATAAGTCATGAAAGAGGACAGAAGAACACGATGCTACGACAAACATATCACGATGTCAAACATAATCCTACCCTCTGTAAGCATTCCTTATTGCAGTAAGACTTTGATACGAAGGCTTTCTCATGTGGAGGTACAAGTTGTAGTCTGTTAACAAGTGCTCCTGTCTCTATGATTCCTGCGTCATACTGACGTATTGTGGGCGTGGCTGTAATTCTTATTCCGGAACTATCAACAATTCCTATAAAGATATCAGATCACACAATCAATGTTAACTGTCTATACCATAGAACTATTAAAACGGTAGATAAAGATATCATATCACACAATCAATTTTAACTGTCTATAAGGGTAATAATAGAACTATTAAAACGGTAGGTAATACGCACTATTTAAATTTCAAAACCATCTGCACGTTTTTACGTTTTGTGTATCTAATGAACAATATTACAAACACTTCGTCAACATTTCTCTGTTTCCTTAAGATATTTGTTGTGAAAGAAACGTAAGAGAAAACCGAAGTGGCAATCAAGAATGGACAATCCAGAGAAACTGACAACATTGGGTACACAATGAAATATCATTTGCATTACTAATATATTTATTGACATTTACAGTTGTTGAATAATGTAATTATTATTAAGACAAAGGTTCTTCTGATTTGATTTCGGTGGTGTAATGGTTACAGTGCTGACATACAGTGCATTATATCGTAGGTTCAAATCCTGGAACGGGTCAAGCAGAAATCTATAAATTTGTATTTCTTCTCCAGCAAAGACGCATATCGTTAGAGAGTAAGGACAACGTGTGTTTGGTCGTAGTCAAGATAATATGTCTGAATAGAACGACAAATCAAAGATATCTAATGTAGCACCAATGAATAGACCAGAACAACTGTTTTGTTTATGCTTACGTTATTGAGGTATAGTCTAACCCCGCCACTTTCTTTTATTTAAGTTTCTGTACCAAACCAGTAAAATGAGCAGTCATCCATTTATGTGCTTGTGGTATTGATTTTGCCTGTTTCTGTGATTATTTTCTATTAGATTTTGGAACTGTTCCGAAGATGCGATATCTATTTTTTCTTTCTTTTTTTTTGGTGCAATTTTATTACTATGTTATTTCCTTGAGGTGGTACCATATACTTCAGGTAAAATTTGATCTGCTCGCTTAATTTTCTTATTTTTTTGGCAGTGTGTTTGAATATATCCACTGTAATAAATATCAAAATTTTAACAAATTCCAACCAACAGACTCAAAGCTATAAATTCACTAGCCACATAGCAGCGTTTCTCTCTGTGGTTTTGATCACCCAGATGCTTGAAATCTGCATACAAACATCATATGATCAAAGCGTACAACTGATTTTAAAGAGTTATCTCCCTGTAGTGTATGGTACATCCTTGATAGAGGGTTGCTGCTAACAAGGAAGTTACTGAACTAAGGTTTCCTCTTAGTTAATTTGAAGTCATCATTTTACGGTCGCCACCATGACTTGGTTGACCGTTATGAAATATCTGTGTCACAAATGACCACAGATATGTTCCACTTGTCGTAAGCACTCCCCGGTCCTTTCCTCGTTCGTGACTTATCACCGGGTTTGTAACAAGATTAACACGACTGGTGTCACTAGTGGTGCAGGAACGGCTTACCCTTCCGGAGCACCTGAGTTCACCCTCGGTTTTTAGTGGGGTTCGTGTTACTCGTTTTATATGTATGTTTTGTAGATCGTTGCTTGTCCTTTTGTACTTTTTTCTTTCGGGCATTGTGTTGTCTGTTCTTCTTCGATATGCATATTCTGATTACCTCCCTTTGGTATCTTCAAACTCTTCTTATTATAACATTGTGTTTATTTATTTCAAAGAAGAAAACACCAACGTAATAACTACATTATTTTGATTCCAGTGAGCATGCGCAATGAAATAAATAACAAACAAGGTTTAATTTCTTCATTGATCTTACCGGATTTCATAGTTGGATTGTTGAAATGAGTTTCCATGAGGAGATACTTGGGATCTCCGTCTGTACCGAAAGAAAATCCGGCGTTCGGTGGGAAGTTGAAGGCCTACAAACATACAATTATGACTTTACAAGTAAACAGAAAACAGGTTCTACCAAAGTTGACATATAGCTTTGTCAGTTTCAGAATATGTACATATATGAATTATGTAATAACACTCTGAAGTGTCAATTGGCTTCGGAAATTACAGTGATTAAAAGATTAAAAAAGAACACATAATCTAAATTAATACAAATAAACAAAAACAGGTTATGTTAAAGTTGACGATTAGATTAACTTTTTGAATATGTGTATGAATTATGTATTCGTACTCTCAAAGATTTTGTTGTACATCCAAATGTAAATTGGTTTCAGTAATTACTGGGATTAGAAGATTGCAAAAACAAACAGAATCTAAATTAAAAATTAACTCGCAACTCCTCTCGCTGCCCAATCTAAATTAAAAGATAACTCACAACTCCTCCCACTGTCCAATCTAAATTAAAGTTAACTCACAACTCCTCCCACTGCCCAATCTAAATTAAAGTTAACTCACAACTCCTCCCACTGCTCAATATAAATTAAAAGTTAACTCACAACTCTTCCCACTGCCCAATCTTAATAAAAAGTTAACTCACAACTCCTCCCACTGCCCAATATAAATTAAAATTTAACTCACAACTCCTCCCACTACCCAATCTAGATTAAAGGTTAAATCACAACTCCTCCCACTGCTCAAAATAAATTAAAAGTTAACTCACAACTCTTCCCACTGCCCAATCTTAATTAAAAGTTAACTCACAACTCCTCCCACTGCCCAATCTAAATTAAATGTTAACTCACAACTCCTCCCACTGCCCAAATCTAAATTAAAAGTTAACTCACAACCCCTCCCACTGCACAATCTAAATTAACGGTTAACTCACAACTCCTCCCACTGCCCAATATCAATTAAAAGTTAACTCACAACTCCGACTGCCCAATCTAAATTAAATGTTAGCTCCCAACTCCTCCCACTGCCCAATATAAATTAAAAGTTCACTCATAACTCCTCCCACTGCCCAATCTAGGTTAAAGGTTAACTCACAACTCCTCCCACTGCCCAAATCTTAAATAAAAGTTAACTCATAACTCTTTCCACTGTCCAATATAAATTAAACGTTAAACTACAACTCCTCCCACTGCCAATCTAAATTAAAAGTTAACTCACAACTCCTCCCACTGACCAATATAAATTAAAAGTTAACTCACAACTCCTCCCACTACCCAATCTAGATTAAAGGTTAAATCACAACTCCTCCCACTGCTCAATATAAATTAAAAGTTAACTCACAACTCTTCCCACTGCCCAATCTTAATTAAAAGTTAACTCACAACTCCTCCCACTGCCCAATATAAATTAAAATTTAACTCACAACTCCTCCCACTACCCAATCTAGATTAAAGGTTAACCCACAACTCCTTCCACTGCCCAATCTAAATTAAATGTTAACTCACAACTCCTCCCACGGCCCAAATCTAAATTAAAAGTTAACTCACAACCCCTCCCACTGCACAATCTAAATTAACGGTTAACTCACAACTCCTCCCACTGCCCAATATCAATTAAAAGTTAACTCACAACTCCGACTGCCCAATCTAAATTAAATGTTAACTCCCAACTCCTCCCACTACCCAATATAAATTAAAAGTTCACTCTTAGCTCCTCCCACTGCCCAATCTAGGTTAAAGGTTAACTCACAACTCCTCCCACTGCCCAAATCTTAATTAAAAGTTAACTCATAACTCTTTCCACTGTCCAATATAAATTAAACGTTAAACTACAACTCCTCCCACTGCCAATCTAAATTAAATGTTAACTCACAACTCCTCCCACTGACCAATATAAATTAAAAGTTAACTCACAACTCCTCTCACTGCCCAGTCTTAATTAAAAGTTAACTCACAACTCTTCCCACTGTCCAATCTAAATAAAAAGTTAAATTACAACTCCTCCCACTGTCCAATATAAATTAAAAGTTAAGTCACAACACCTCCCACTGCCCAATCTAAATTAAAAGTTAACTCACGACTCCTCCCACTGCCCAATATAAATTAAAGGTTAACTTACAACTCCTCCCACTGCATAATCTAAATTAAAAGTTAACTCACAACTCCTCTCACTGCCCAATATTAATTAAAAGTTGACTCACAACTCCTCCCACTGCCCAATCTAAATTAAAGATAAACTCACAACTCCCCCCACTGCCCAATTTAAATTAAAAGTTAACTCACAACTCCTCCCACTGCCCAATCTAAATTAAAAATTAACTCACAACTCCTCCCACTGCCCAAGCAATAACGACATCACTACAACCGTGCAAGTTCTTTGGTCTTCTCCCATAGCAGTTAAACACAGATCCTACGTCTGCATCTGTAGCTGTAGGACAGTTGTAGACTAACACGTGGTGCACGTGGTTCTCGTTTCCAGGAGTGATGATTGGTTCATACTGTAAATAGACGTCACAGTCTTCATGTCAATCAAATTAAGATCAAATCATTAATAAGTATGCAACTGTGTATCACCCAATAGTATCAGAGGGTGGAACTTATGTGTCTTATGTCTTATGTTTATGTATATATTACATACACTGATTTAAATAGTGTCTTCTTAGATTATAACAGAAGGTTGTCTGGTATCATTAAAGATCCCCGGTTTTTAGTGGGGTTCGTGTTACTCGATCTTTATATGTATGTTTTGTAGATCGTTGTTTGTCCTTTTGTACTTTTTCTTTTGGCCATTGTGTTGTCTGTTCTTCTTCGATATACGGATTCTGATTAACCCTTTGGTATCTTCACAATCTTCTAAATACGTGCTAGGGTAAACCATGTATGGAAAATCGAGAGACACAGGCAACATTGAACACAAGACATGGAACAAAGACAAACACAAAAACCACATATACAAAATATACAATACAATACAGAAAACGAACACGATGTCCAGCACGGACACACAACACGATGTCCAGCACGGACACACAACACGATGTCCAGCACGGACACACAACACGATGTCCAGCACGGACACACAACACGATGTCCAGCACGGACCACACAACACGATGTCCAGCACGGACACACAACACGATGTCCAGCACGGACACACAACACGATGTCCAGCACGGGCACAAAACACGATGTTCAGCACGGACCACACAAGTGCTAGTGAAAGGTAAGCATTTCCTTTTTCTTATAAGATACTCACCCTGGGATGAAACATTCTGATATACATAACGGAATGACTTGTTTATTTTTTTGTGAATGGCGTCTTATAATGTTACAACTGGTCAATGAACCGTATTTTGTGTCATATGTTTAATAGTTTGGTTGTAAAATGTGTCCCCTTTTTTTACTTAGGTTACCTTAGATGCAATTAGAAAATGAATACAATGGGGATAAGATCTTGGGTTGGAAAGAGTTAAATTTACAAATCTGCAAAATTGCATGAATTTATTGAAAATCGATGCTCGAATCGGCAAACAACAGATGCTGAAAAATCAACCAATGAAAATATTTGTTCTATGGGCTTACCTGTAACTATGACAACTTAGTCTATTTAAAATCTGAAGTGTTTGTTAGATCGTTGTATGCAAAGCTTTGTTAACGAACGCCCAACTAACATCTGACAACACATGGTATCGGATCATGTGAAAGGTCCCATGTTCAATGACCAATCAGCAACTAGCTTGGAAAATATTGTTTTGTTAACTATAAAAACTGACGCTGACTATAATTATATGATATTTGCTATGTAAGTAGGGTACTTATCCTAGTCAAACTGACGCTGACTATAATTATATGATATTTGTTATGTAAGTAGGGTACTTATCCTAGTCAAACTGACGCTGACTATAATTATATGATATTTGCTATGTAAGTAGGGTACTTATCCTAGTCAAACTGACGCTGACTATAATTATATGATATTTGCTATGTAAGTAGGGTACTTATCCTAGTCAAACTGACGCTGACTATAATTATATGATATTTGTTATGTAAGTAGGGTACTTATCCTAGTCAAACTGACGCTGACTATAATTATATGATATTTTCTATGTAAGTAGGGTACTTATCCTAGTCAAACCGACGCTGACTATAAATATATGATATTTGCTATGTAAGTAGGGTACTTATCCTAGTCAAACTGACGCTGACTATAATTATATGATATTTGCTATGTAAGTAGGGTACTTATCCTAGTCAAACTGACGCTGACTATAATTATATGATATTTGCTATGTAAGTAGGGTACTTATCCTAGTCAAACTGACACTGACTATAATTATATGATATTTGCTATGTAAGTAGGGTACTTATCCTAGTCAAACTGACGCTGACTATAATTATATGATATTTGCTATGTAAGTAGGGTACTTATCCTAGTCAAACTGACGCTGACTATAATTATATGATATTTGTTATGTAAGTAGGGTACTTATCCTAGTCAAACTGACGCTGACTATAATTATATGATATTTTCTATGTAAGTAGGGTACTTATCCTAGTCAAACTGACGCTGACTATAATTATATGATATTTGCTATGTAAGTAGGGTACTTATCCTAGTCAAACTGACGCTGACTATAATTATATGATATTTGCTATGTAAGTAGGGTACTTATCCTAGTCAAACTGACGCTGACTATAATTATATGATATTTGTTATGTAAGTAAGGTACTTATCCTAGTCAAACTGACGCTGACTATAATTATATGATATTTGTTATGTAAGTAGGGTACTTATCCTAGTCAAACTTACGCTGACTATAATTATATGATATTTGCTATGTAAGTAGGGTACTTATCCTAGTCAAACTGACGCTGACTATAATTATATGATATTTTCTATGTAAGTAGGGTACTTATCCTAGTCAAACCGACGCTGACTATAATTATATGATATTTGCTATGTAAGTAGGGTACTTATCCTAGTCAAACTAACGCTGACTATAATTATATGATATTTGTTATGTAAGTAGGGTACTTATCCTAGTCAAACTGACGCTGACTATAATTATATGATATTTTCTATGTAAGTAGGGTACTTATCCTAGTCAAACTGACGCTGACTATAATTATATGATATTTTCTATGTAAGTAGGGTACTTATCCTAGTCAAACTGACGCTGACTATAATTATATGATATTTGCTATGTAAGTAGGGTACTTATCCTAGTCAAACTGACGCTGACTATAATTATATGATATTTGTTATGTAAGTAGGGTACTTATCCTAGTTAAACTGACGCTGACTATAATTATATGATATTTGCTATGCATGTAGGGTACTTATCCTAGTTAAACTGACGCTGACTATAATTATATGATATTTGTTATGTAAGTAGGGTACTTATCCTAGTCAAACTGACGCTGACTATAATTATATGATATTTGCTATGTAAGGAGGGTACTTATCCTAGTCAAACTGACGCTGACTATAATTATATGATATTTGCTATGTAAGTAGGGTACTTATCCTAGTCAAACTGACGCTGACTATAATTATATGATATTTGCTATGTCAGTAGGGTACTTATCCTAGTCAAACTGACGCTGACTATAATTATATGATATTTGCTATGTAAGTAGGGTACTTATCCTAGTCAAACTGACGCTGACTATAATTATATGATATTTGCTATGTAAGTAGGTTACTTATCCTAGTCAAACTGACGCTGACTATAATTATATGATATTTGCTATGTCAGTAGGGTACTTATCCTAGTCAAACTGACAATGACTATAATTATATGATATTTTCTATGTAAGTAGGGTACTTATCCTAGTCAAACTGACGTTGACTATAATTATATGATATTTGCTATGTAAGTAGGGTACTTATCCTAGTCAAACTGACGCTGACTATAATTATATGATATTTGTTATGTAAGTAGGGTACTTATCCTAGTCAAACTGACGCTGACTATAATTATATGATATTTGTTATGTAAGTAGGGTACTTATCCTAGTCAAACTGACGCTGACTATAATTATATGATATTTTCTATGTAAGTAGGGTACTTATCCTAGTCAAACTGACGCTGACTATAATTATATGATATTTTCTATGTAAGTAGGGTACTTATCCTAGTTAAACTGACGCTGACTATAATTATATGATATTTGTTATGTAAGTAGGGTACTTATCCTAGTCAAACTAACGCTGACTATAATTATATGATATTTTCTATGTAAGTAGGGTACTTATCCTAGTCAAACTGACGCTGACTATAATTATATGATATTTGTTATGTAAGTAGGGTACTTATCCTAGTCAAACTGACGCTGACTATAATTATATGATATTTTCTATGTAATTAGGGTACTTATCCTAGTCAAACTGACGCTGACTATAATTATATGATATTTTCTATGTAAGTAGGGTACTTATCCTAGTCAAACTAACACTGACTATAATTATATGATATTTTCTATGTAAGTAGGGTACTTATCCTAGACAAACTGACGCTGACTATAATTATATGATATTTGTTATGTAAGTAGGGTACTTATCCTAGTCAAACTGACAATGACTATAATTATATGATATTTGCTATGTCAGTAGGGTACTTATCCTAGTCAAACTGACAATGACTATAATTATATGATATTTGCTATGTCAGTAGGGTACTTATCCTAGTCAAACTGACAATGACTATAATTATATGATATTTTCTATGTAAGTAGGGTACTTATCCTAGTCAAACTGACGTTGACTATAATTATATGATATTTGCTATGTAAGTAGGGTACTTATCCTAGTCAAACTGACGCTGACTATAATTATATGATATTTGTTATGTAAGTAGGGTACTTATCCTAGTCAAACTAACGCTGACTATAATTATATGATATTTTCTATGTAAGTAGGGTACTTATCCTAGTTAAACTAACGCTGACTATAATTATATGATATTTGTTATGTAAGTAGGGTACTTATCCTAGTCAAACTAACGCTGACTATAATTATATGATATTTTCTATGTATGTAGGGTACTTATCCTAGTCAAACTGACGCTGACTATAATTATATGATATTTGTTATGTAAGTAGGGTACTTATCCTAGTCAAACTGACGCTGACTATAATTATATGATATTTGCTATGTAAGTAGGGTACTTATCCTAGTCAAACTGACGCTGACTATAATTATATGATATTTGTTATGTAAGTAGGGTACTTATCCTAGTCAAACTGACGCTGACTATAATTATATGATATTTGTTATGTAAGTAGGGTACTTATCCTAGTCAAACTGACGCTGACTATAATTATATGATATTTGTTATGTAAGTAGGGTACTTATCCTAGTTAAACTGACGCTGACTATAATTATATGATATTTTCTATGTAAGTAGGGTACTTATCCTAGTTAAACTGACGCTGACTATAATTATATGATATTTGTTATGTAAGTAGGGTACTTATCCTAGTCAAACTAACGCTGACTATAATTATATGATATTTTCTATGTATATAGGGTACTTATCCTAGTCAAACTGACACTGACTATAATTATATGATATTTGTTATGTAAGTAGGGTACTTATCCTAGTCAAACTGACGCTGACTATAATTATATGATATTTGCTATGTAAGTAGGGTACTTATCCTAGTCAAACTGACGCTGACTATAATTATATGATATTTGTTATGTAAGTAGGGTACTTATCCTAGTCAAACTGACGCTGACTATAATTATATGATATTTGTTATGTAAGTAGGGTACTTATCCTAGTCAAACTGACGCTGACTATAATTATATGATATTTTCTATGTAAGTAGGGTACTTATCCTAGTTAAACTGACGCTGACTATAATTATATGATATTTGTTATGTAAGTAGGGTACTTATCCTAGTCAAACTAACGCTGACTATAATTATATGATATTTTCTATGTAAGTAGGGTACTTATCCTAGTCAAACTTACGCTGACTATAATTATATGATATTTGCTATGTAAGTAGGGTACTTATCCTAGTCAAACTGACGCTGACTATAATTATATGAAATTTGCTATGTAAGTAGGGTACTTATCCTAGTCAAACTGACGCTGACTATAATTATATGATATTTGTTATGTAAGTAGGGTACTTATCCTAGTCAAACTGACGCTGACTATAATTATATGATATTTTCTATGTAATTAGGGTACTTATCCTAGTCAAACTGACGCTGACTATAATTATATGATATTTTCTATGTAAGTAGGGTACTTATCCTAGTCAAACTAACACTGACTATAATTATATGATATTTTCTATGTAAGTAGGGTACTTATCCTAGTCAAACTGACGCTGACTATAATTATATGATATTTGCTAAGTAAGTAGGGTACTTATCCTAGTCAAACTGATGCTGACTATAATTATATGATATTTTCTATGTAAGTAGGGTACTTATCCTAGTCAAACTGACGCTGACTATAATTATATGATATTTTCTATGTAAGTAGGGTACTTATCCTAGTCAAACTGACGCTGACTATAATTATATGATATTTGCTATGTAAGTAGGGTACTTATCCTAGTCAAATTGACGCTGACTATAATTATATGATATTTGCTATGCAAGTAGGGTACTTATCCTAGTTAAACTAACGCTGACTATAATTATATGATATTTGTTATGTAAGTAGGGTACTTATCCTAGTCAAACTGACAATGACTATAATTATATGATATTTGCTATGTAAGTAGGGTACTTATCCTAGTCAAACTGACGCTGACTATAATTATATGATATTTGTTATGTAAGTAGGGTACTTATCCTAGTCAAACTGACGCTGACTATAATTATATGATATTTTCTATGTAAGTAGGGTACTTATCCTAGTTAAACTGACGCTGACTATAATTATATGATATTTGTTATGTAAGTAGGGTACTTATCCTAGTCAAACTGACGCTGACTATAATTATATGATATTTTCTATGTAAGTAGGGTACTTATCCTAGTCAAACTGACGCTGACTATAATTATATGATATTTTCTATGTAAGTAGGGTACTTATCCTAGTCAAACTGACGCTGACTATAATTATATGATATTTGTTATGTAAGTAGGGTACTTATCCTAGTCAAACTGACGCTGACTATAATTATATGATATTTGTTATGTAAGTAGGGTACTTATCCTAGTCAAACTGACTCTGACTATAATTATATGATATTTTCTATGTAATTAGGGTACTTATCCTAGTCAAACTGACGCTGACTATAATTATATGATATTTTCTATGTAAATAGGGTACTTATCCTAGTCAAACTGACGCTGACTATAATTATATGATATTTGTTATGTAAGTAGGGTACTTATCCTAGTCAAACTAACGCTGACTATAATTATATGATATTTTCTATGTAATTAGGGTACTTATCCTAGTCAAACTGACGCTGACTATAATTATATGATATTTTCTATGTAAGTAGGGTACTTATCCTAGTCAAACTGACACTGACTATAATTATATGATATTTTCTATGTAAGTAGGGTACTTATCCTAGACAAACTGACGCTGACTATAATTATATGATATTTGTTATGTAAGTAGGGTACTTATCCTAGTCAAACTGACGCTGACTATAATTATATGATATTTGTTATGTAAGTAGGGTACTTATCCTAGTCAAACTGACGCTGACTATAATTATATGATATTTGCTATGTAAGTAGGGTACTTATCCTAGTCAAACTGACGCTGACTATAATTATATGATATTTGTTATGTAAGTAGGGTACTTATCCTAGTCAAACTGACGCTGACTATAATTATATGATATTTGTTATGTAAGTAGGGTACTTATCCTAGTCAAACTGACGCTGACTATAATTATATGATATTTGTTATGTAAGTAGGGTACTTATCCTAGTCAAACTGACGCTGACTATAATTATATGATATTTTCTATGTAAGTAGGGTACTTATCCTAGTTAAACTGACGCTGACTATAATTATATGATATTTGTTATGTAAGTAGGGTACTTATCCTAGTCAAACTAACGCTGACTATAATTATATGATATTTTCTATGTAAGTAGGGTACTTATCCTAGTCAAACTTACGCTGACTATAATTATATGATATTTGCTATGTAAGTAGGGTACTTATCCTAGTCAAACTGACGCTGACTATAATTATATGAAATTTGCTATGTAAGTAGGGTACTTATCCTAGTCAAACTGACGCTGACTATAATTATATGATATTTGTTATGTAAGTAGGGTACTTATCCTAGTCAAACTGACGCTGACTATAATTATATGATATTTGTTATGTAATTAGGGTACTTATCCTAGTCAAACTGACGCTGACTATAATTATATGATATTTTCTATGTAATTAGGGTACTTATCCTAGTCAAACTGACGCTGACTATAATTATATGATATTTTCTATGTAAGTAGGGTACTTATCCTAGTCAAACTAACACTGACTATAATTATATGATATTTTCTATGTAAGTAGGGTACTTATCCTAGTCAAACTGACGCTGACTATAATTATATGATATTTACTAAGTAAGTAGGGTACTTATCCTAGTCAAACTGACGCTGACTATAATTATATGATATTTTCTATGTAAGTAGGGTACTTATCCTAGTCAAACTGACGCTGACTATAATTATATGATATTTTCTATGTAAGTAGGGTACTTATCCTAGTCAAACTGACGCTGACTATAATTATATGATATTTGCTATGTAAGTAGGGTACTTATCCTAGTCAAACTGACGCTGACTATAATTATATGATATTTGCTATGCAAGTAGGGTACTTATCCTAGTTAAACTAACGCTGACTATAATTATATGATATTTGTTATGTAAGTAGGGTACTTATCCTAGTCAAACTGACGCTGACTATAATTATATGATATTTGCTATGTAAGTAGGGTACTTATCCTAGTCAAACTGACGCTGACTATAATTATATGATATTTGTTATGTAAGTAGGGTACTTATCCTAGTCAAACTGACGCTGACTATAATTATATGATATTTTCTATGTAAGTAGGGTACTTATCCTAGTTAAACTGACGCTGACTATAATTATATGATATTTGTTATGTAAGTAGGGTACTTATCCTAGTCAAACTGACGCTGACTATAATTATATGATATTTGTTATGTAAGTAGGGTACTTATCCTAGTCAAACTGACGCTGACTATAATTATATGATATTTGCTATGTAAGTAGGGTACTTATCCTAGTCAAACTGACGCTGACTATAATTATATGATATTTGTTATGTAAGTAGGGTACTTATCCTAGTCAAACTGACGCTGACTATAATTATATGATATTTGCTATGTAAGTAGGGTACTTATCCTAGTCAAACTGACGCTGACTATAATTATATGATATTTGCTATGTAAGTAGGGTACTTATCCTAGTCAAACTGACGCTGACTATAATTATATGATATTTGTTATGTAAGTAGGGTACTTATCCTAGTCAAACTGACGCTGACTATAATTATATGATATTTGTTATGTAAGTAGGGTACTTATCCTAGTCAAACTGACGCTGACTATAATTATATGATATTTTCTATGTAAGTAGGGTACTTATCCTAGTTAAACTGACGCTGACTATAATTATATGATATTTGTTATGTAAGTAGGGTACTTATCCTAGTCAAACTAACGCTGACTATAATTATATGATATTTTCTATGTAAGTAGGGTACTTATCCTAGTCAAACTTACGCTGACTATAATTATATGATATTTGCTATGTAAGTAGGGTACTTATCCTAGTCAAACTGACGCTGACTATAATTATATGAAATTTGCTATGTAAGTAGGGTACTTATCCTAGTCAAACTGACGCTGACTATAATTATATGATATTTGTTATGTAAGTAGGGTACTTATCCTAGTCAAACTGACGCTGACTATAATTATATGATATTTGTTATGTAATTAGGGTACTTATCCTAGTCAAACTGACGCTGACTATAATTATATGATATTTTCTATGTAATTAGGGTACTTATCCTAGTCAAACTGACGCTGACTATAATTATATGATATTTTCTATGTAAGTAGGGTACTTATCCTAGTCAAACTAACACTGACTATAATTATATGATATTTTCTATGTAAGTAGGGTACTTATCCTAGTCAAACTGACGCTGACTATAATTATATGATATTTACTAAGTAAGTAGGGTACTTATCCTAGTCAAACTGACGCTGACTATAATTATATGATATTTTCTATGTAAGTAGGGTACTTATCCTAGTCAAACTGACGCTGACTATAATTATATGATATTTTCTATGTAAGTAGGGTACTTATCCTAGTCAAACTGACGCTGACTATAATTATATGATATTTGCTATGTAAGTAGGGTACTTATCCTAGTCAAACTGACGCTGACTATAATTATATGATATTTGCTATGCAAGTAGGGTACTTATCCTAGTTAAACTAACGCTGACTATAATTATATGATATTTGTTATGTAAGTAGGGTACTTATCCTAGTCAAACTGACGCTGACTATAATTATATGATATTTGCTATGTAAGTAGGGTACTTATCCTAGTCAAACTGACGCTGACTATAATTATATGATATTTGTTATGTAAGTAGGGTACTTATCCTAGTCAAACTGACGCTGACTATAATTATATGATATTTTCTATGTAAGTAGGGTACTTATCCTAGTTAAACTGACGCTGACTATAATTATATGATATTTGTTATGTAAGTAGGGTACTTATCCTAGTCAAACTGACGCTGACTATAATTATATGATATTTTCTATGTAAGTAGGGTACTTATCCTAGTCAAACTGACGCTGACTATAATTATATGATATTTTCTATGTAAGTAGGGTACTTATCCTAGTCAAACTGACGCTGACTATAATTATATGATATTTTCTATGTAAGTAGGGTACTTATCCTAGTCAAACTGACGCTGACTATAATTATATGATATTTGTTATGTAAGTAGGGTACTTATCCTAGTCAAACTGACTCTGACTATAATTATATGATATTTTCTATGTAATTAGGGTACTTATCCTAGTCAAACTGACGCTGACTATAATTATATGATATTTTCTATGTAAATAGGGTACTTATCCTAGTCAAATTGACGCTGACTATAATTATATGATATTTGTTATGTAAGTAGGGTACTTATCCTAGTCAAACTAACGCTGACTATAATTATATGATATTTTCTATGTAATTAGGGTACTTATCCTAGTCAAACTGACGCTGACTATAATTATATGATATTTTCTATGTAAGTAGGGTACTTATCCTAGTCAAACTGACACTGACTATAATTATATGATATTTGCTATGTAAGTAGGGTACTTATCCTAGTCAAACTGACGCTGACTATAATTATATGATATTTGTTATGTAAGTAGGGTACTTATCCTAGTCAAACTGACGCTGACTATAATTATATGATATTTGTTATGTAAGTAGGGTACTTATCCTAGTCAAACTGACGCTGACTATAATTATATGATATTTTCTATGTAAGTAGGGTACTTATCCTAGTTAAACTGACGCTGACTATAATTATATGATATTTGTTATGTAAGTAGGGTACTTATCCTAGTCAAACTAACGCTGACTATAATTATATGATATTTTCTATGTAAGTAGGGTACTTATCCTAGTCAAACTTACGCTGACTATAATTATATGATATTTGCTATGTAAGTAGGGTACTTATCCTAGTCAAACTGACGCTGACTATAATTATATGAAATTTGCTATGTAAGTAGGGTACTTATCCTAGTCAAACTGACGCTGACTATAATTATATGATATTTGTTATGTAAGTAGGGTACTTATCCTAGTCAAACTGACGCTGACTATAATTATATGATATTTGTTATGTAATTAGGGTACTTATCCTAGTCAAACTGACGCTGACTATAATTATATGATATTTTCTATGTAATTAGGGTACTTATCCTAGTCAAACTGACGCTGACTATAATTATATGATATTTTCTATGTAAGTAGGGTACTTATCCTAGTCAAACTAACACTGACTATAATTATATGATATTTTCTATGTAAGTAGGGTACTTATCCTAGTCAAACTGACGCTGACTATAATTATATGATATTTACTAAGTAAGTAGGGTACTTATCCTAGTCAAACTGACGCTGACTATAATTATATGATATTTTCTATGTAAGTAGGGTACTTATCCTAGTCAAACTGACGCTGACTATAATTATATGATATTTTCTATGTAAGTAGGGTACTTATCCTAGTCAAACTGACGCTGACTATAATTATATGATATTTGCTATGTAAGTAGGGTACTTATCCTAGTCAAACTGACGCTGACTATAATTATATGATATTTGCTATGCAAGTAGGGTACTTATCCTAGTTAAACTAACGCTGACTATAATTATATGATATTTGTTATGTAAGTAGGGTACTTATCCTAGTCAAACTGACGCTGACTATAATTATATGATATTTGCTATGTAAGTAGGGTACTTATCCTAGTCAAACTGACGCTGACTATAATTATATGATATTTGTTATGTAAGTAGGGTACTTATCCTAGTCAAACTGACGCTGACTATAATTATATGATATTTTCTATGTAAGTAGGGTACTTATCCTAGTTAAACTGACGCTGACTATAATTATATGATATTTGTTATGTAAGTAGGGTACTTATCCTAGTCAAACTGACGCTGACTATAATTATATGATATTTTCTATGTAAGTAGGGTACTTATCCTAGTCAAACTGACGCTGACTATAATTATATGATATTTTCTATGTAAGTAGGGTACTTATCCTAGTCAAACTGACGCTGACTATAATTATATGATATTTTCTATGTAAGTAGGGTACTTATCCTAGTCAAACTGACGCTGACTATAATTATATGATATTTGTTATGTAAGTAGGGTACTTATCCTAGTCAAACTGACTCTGACTATAATTATATGATATTTTCTATGTAATTAGGGTACTTATCCTAGTCAAACTGACGCTGACTATAATTATATGATATTTTCTATGTAAATAGGGTACTTATCCTAGTCAAATTGACGCTGACTATAATTATATGATATTTGTTATGTAAGTAGGGTACTTATCCTAGTCAAACTAACGCTGACTATAATTATATGATATTTTCTATGTAATTAGGGTACTTATCCTAGTCAAACTGACGCTGACTATAATTATATGATATTTTCTATGTAAGTAGGGTACTTATCCTAGTCAAACTGACACTGACTATAATTATATGATATTTTCTATGTAAGTAGGGTACTTATCCTAGACAAACTGACGCTGACTATAATTATATGATATTTGTTATGTAAGTAGGGTACTTATCCTAGTCAAACTGACGCTGACTATAATTATATGATATTTGCTATGTAAGTAGGGTACTTATCCTAGTCAAACTGACGCTGACTATAATTATATGATATTTGTTATGTAAGTAGGGTACTTATCCTAGTCAAACTGACGCTGACTATAATTATATGATATTTTCTATGTAAGTAGGGTACTTATCCTAGTCAAACTGACGCTGACTATAATTATATGATATTTTCTATTTAAGTAGGGTACTTATCCTAGTCAAACTGACGCTGACTATAATTATATGATATTTTCTATGTAAGTAGGGTACTTATCCTAGTCAAACTGACGCTGACTATAATTATATGATATTTGCTATGTAAGTAGGGTACTTATCCTAGTCAAACTGACGCTGACTATAATTATATGATATTTGCTATGCAAGTAGGGTACTTATCCTAGTTAAACTGACGCTGACTATAATTATATGATATTTGTTATGTAAGTAGGGTACTTATCCTAGTCAAACTGACGCTGACTATAATTATATGATATTTGCTATGTAAGTAGGGTACTTATCCTAGTCAAACTGACGCTGACTATAATTATATGATATTTGTTATGTAAGTAGGGTACTTATCCTAGTCAAACTGACGCTGACTATAATTATATGATATTTGCTATGTAAGTAGGGTACTTATCCTAGTAAAACTGACGCTGACTATAATTATATGATATTTGCTATGTAAGTAGGTTACTTATCCTAGTCAAACTGACGCTGACTATAATTATATGATATTTGCTATGTCAGTAGGGTACTTATCCTAGTCAAACTGACAATGACTATAATTATATGATATTTTCTATGTAAGTAGGGTACTTATCCTAGTCAAACTGACGCTGACTATAATTATATGATATTTGCTATGTAAGTAGGGTACTTATCCTAGTCAAACTGACGCTGACTATAATTATATGATATTTGTTATGTAAGTAGGGTACTTATCCTAGTCAAACTGACGCTGACTATAATTATATGATATTTGTTATGTAAGTAGGGTACTTATCCTAGTCAAACTGACGCTGACTATAATTATATGATATTTTCTATGTAAGTAGGGTACTTATCCTAGTCAAACTGACGCTGACTATAATTATATGATATTTGCTATGTAAGTAGGGTACTTATCCTAGTCAAACTGACGCTGACTATAATTATATGATATTTGCTATGTAAGTAGGGTACTTATCCTAGTCAAACTGACGCTGACTATAATTATATGATATTTGTTATGTAAGTAGGGTATTTATCCTAGTCAAACTGACGCTGACTATAATTATATGAAATTTGCTATGTAAGTAGGGTACTTATCCTAGTCAAACTGACGCTGACTATGATTATATGATATTTGTTATGTAAGTAGGGTACTTATCCTAGTCAAACTGACGCTGGCTATAATTATATGAAATTTGCTATGTAAGTAGGGTACTTATCCTAGTCAAACTGACGCTGACTATAATTATATGATATTTTCTATGTAAGTAGGGTACTTATCCTAGTCAAACTGACGCTGACTATAATTATATGATATTTGTTATGTAAGTAGGGTTCTTATCCTAGTCAAACTGACGCTGAATATAATTATATGATATTTGTTATGTAAGTAGGGTACTTATCCTAGTCAAACTGACGCTGACTATAATTATATGATATTTGTAATGTAAGTATGGTACTTATCCTAGTCAAACTGACGCTGACTATAATTATATGATATTTTCTATATAATTAGGGTACTTATCCTAGTCAAACTGACGCTGACTATAATTATATGATATTTTCTATGTAAGTAGGGTACTTATCCTAGTCAAACTGACGCTGACTAATTATATGATATTTTCTATGTAAGTAGGGTACTTATCCTAGTCAAACTGACGTTGACAATAATTATATGATATTTGTTATGTAAGTAGGGTACTTATCCTAGTCAAACTGACGCTGACTATAATTATATGATATTTTCTATGTAAGTAGGGTACTTATCCTAGTCAAACTGACGCTGACTATAATTATATGATATTTGTTATGTAAGTAGGGTACTTATCCTAGTCAAGCTGACGCTGACTATAATTATATGATATTTTCTATGTAAGTAGGGTACTTATCCTAGTCAAACTGACGCTGACTATAATTATATGATATTTGCTATGTAAGTAGGGTACTTATCCTAGTCAAACTGACGCTGACTATAATTATATGATATTTGCTATGTAAGTAGGGTACTTATCCTAGTCAAGCTGACGCTGACTATAATTATATGATATTTGCTATGTAAGTAGGGTACTTATCCTAGTCAAACTGACGCTGACTATAAATATATGATATTTTCTATGTAAGTATGATACTTGTCCTAGTCAAACTGACGCTGACTATAATTATATGATATTTGCTATGTAAGTAGGGTACTTATCCTAGTCAAACTGACGCTGACTATAATTATATGATATTTGCTATGTAAGTAGGGTACTTATCCTAGTCAAACTGACGCTGACTATAATTATATGATATTTGCTATGTAAGTAGGGTACTTATCCTAGTCAAACTGACGCTGACTATAATTATATGATATTTTCTATGTAAGTAGGGTACTTATCCTAGTCAAACTGACGCTGACTATAATTATATGATATTTGCTATGTAAGTAGGGTACTTATCCTAGTCAATCTGACGCTGACTATAATTATATGATATTTGCTATGTAAGTAGGGTACTTATCCTAGTCAAACTGACGCTGACTATAATTATATGATATTTGTTATGTAAGTAGGGTACTTATCCTAGTCAAACTGACGCTGACTATAATTATATGATATTTGTTATGTAAGTAGGGTACTTATCCTAGTCAAACTGACGCTGACTATAATTATATGATATTTGCTATGTAAGTAGGGTACTTATCCTAGTCAAACTGACGCTGACTATAATTATATGATATTTGCTATGTAAGTAGGGTACTTATCCTAGTCAAACTGACGCTGACTATAATTATATGATATTTGCTATGTAAGTAGGGTACTTATCCTAGTCAAACTGACGCTGACTATAATTATATGATATTTGTTATGTAAGTAGGGTACTTATCCTAGTCAAACTGACGCTGACTATAATTATATGATATTTTCTATGTAAGTAGGGTACTTATCCTAGTCAAACTGACGCTGACTATAATTATATGATATTTGCTATGTAAGTAGGGTACTTATCCTAGTTAAACTGACGCTGACTATAATTATATGATATTTGTTATGTAAGTAGGGTACTTATCCTAGTCAAACTGACGCTGTCTATAATTATATGATATTTTCTATGTAAGTAGGGTACTTATCCTAGTTAAACTGACGCTGACTATAATTATATGATATTTGTTATGTAAGTAGGGTACTTATCCTAGTCAAACTGACGCTGACTATAATTATATGATATTTTCTATGTAAGTAGGGTACTTATCCTAGTCAAACTGACGCTGACAATAATTATATGATATTTTCTATGTAAGTAGTGTACTTATCCTAGTCAAACTGACGCTGACTATAATTATATGATATTTGCTATGTAAGTAGGGTACTTATCCTAGTCAAACTGACGCTGACTATAATTATATGATATTTGTTATGTAAGTAGGGTACTTATCCTAGTCAAACTGACGCTGACTATAATTATATGATATTTGCTATGTAAGTAGGGTACTTATCCTAGTCAAACTGACGCTGACTATAATTATATGATATTTGCTATGTAAGTAGGGTACTTATCCTAGTCAAACTGACGCTGACTATAATTATATGATATTTGCTATGTAAGTAGGGTACTTATCCTAGTCAAACTGACGCTGACTATAATTATATGATATTTGTTATGTAAGTAGGGTACTTATCCTAGTCAAACTGACGCTGACTATAATTATATGATATTTTCTATGTAAGTAGGGTACTTATCCTAGTCAAACTGACGCTGACTATAATTATATGATATTTGCTATGTAAGTAGGGTACTTATCCTAGTTAAACTGACGCTGACTATAATTATATGATATTTGTTATGTAAGTAGGGTACTTATCCTAGTCAAACTGACGCTGTCTATAATTATATGATATTTTCTATGTAAGTAGGGTACTTATCCTAGTTAAACTGACGCTGACTATAATTATATGATATTTGTTATGTAAGTAGGGTACTTATCCTAGTCAAACTGACGCTGACTATAATTATATGATATTTTCTATGTAAGTAGGGTACTTATCCTAGTCAAACTGACGCTGACAATAATTATATGATATTTTCTATGTAAGTAGTGTACTTATCCTAGTCAAACTGACGCTGACTATAATTATATGATATTTGCTATGTAAGTAGGGTACTTATCCTAGTCAAACTGACGCTGACTATAATTATATGATATTTGTTATGTAAGTAGGGTATTTATCCTAGTCAAACTGACGCTGACTATAATTATATGAAATTTGCTATGTAAGTAGGGTACTTATCCTAGTCAAACTGACGCTGACTATAATTATATGATATTTGCTATGTAAGTAGGGTACTTATCCTAGTCAAACTGACGCTGGCTATAATTATATGAAATTTGCTATGTAAGTAGGGTACTTATCCTAGTCAAACTGACGCTGACTATAATTATATGATATTTTCTATGTAAGTAGGGTACTTATCCTAGTCAAACTGACGCTGACTATAATTATATGATATTTGTTATGTAAGTAGGGTACTTATCCTAGTCAAACTGACGCTGGCTATAATTATATGAAATTTGCTATGTAAGTAGGGTACTTATCCTAGTCAAACTGACGCTGACTATAATTATATGATATTTTCTATGTAAGTAGGGTACTTATCCTAGTCAAACTGACGCTGACTATAATTATATGATATTTGCTATGTAAGTAGGGTACTTATCCTAGTCAAACTGACGCTGACTATAATTATATGATATTTTCTATGTAAGTAGGGTACTTATCCTAGTCAAACTGACGCTGACTATAATTATATGATATTTGCTATGTAAGTAGGGTACTTATCCTAGTCAAACTGACGCTGACTATAATTATATGATATTTGCTATGTAAGTAGGGTACTTATCCTAGTCAAACTGACGCTGACTATAATTATATGATATTTGCTATGTAAGTAGGGTACTTATCCTAGTCAAACTGACGCTGACTATAATTATATGATATTTTCTATGTAAGTAGGGTACTTATCTTAGTCAAACTGACGCTGACTATAATTATATGATATTTGCTATGTAAGTAGGGTACTTATCCTAGTCAAACTGACGCTGACTATAATTATATGATATTTTCAATGTAAGTAGGGTACTTATCCTAGTCAAACTGACGCTGACTATAATTATATGATATTTTCTATGTAGGTAGGGTACTTATCCTAGTTAAACTGACGCTGACTATAATTATATGATATTTGTTATTTAAGTAGGGTACTTATCCTAGTCAAACTGACGCTGACTATAATTATATGATATTTTCTATGTAAGTAGGGTACTTATCCTAGTCAAACTGACGCTGACTATAATTATATGATATTTTCTATGTAAGTAGGGTACTTATCCTAGTCAAACTGACGCTGACTATAATTATATGATATTTGTTATGTAAGTAGGGTACTTATCCTAGTCAAACTGACGCTGACTATAATTATATGTTATTTGTTATGTAAGTAGGGTACTTATCCTAGTCAAACTGACGCTGACTATAATTATATGAAATTTGCTATGTAAGTAGGGTACTTATCCTAGTCAAACTGACGCTGACTATAATTATATGATACTTTCTATGTAAGTAGGGTACTTATCCTAGTCAAACTGACGCTGACTATAATTATATGATATTTGTTATGTAAGTAGGGTACTTATCCTAGTCAAACTGACGCTGGCTATAATTATATGAAATTTGCTATGTAAGTAGGGTACTTATCCTAGTCAAACTGACGCTGACTATAATTATATGATATTTTCTATGTAAGTAGGGTACTTATCCTAGTCAAACTGACGCTGACTAATTATATGATATTTTCTATGTAAGTAGGGTACTTATCCTAGTCAAACTGACGTTGACAATAATTATATGATATTTGTTATGTAAGTAGGGTACTTATCCTAGTCAAACTGACGCTGACTATAATTATATGATATTTTCTATGTAAGTAGGGTACTTATCCTAGTCAAACTGACGCTGACTATAATTATATGATATTTGTTATGTAAGTAGGGTACTTATCCTAGTCAAGCTGACGCTGACTATAATTATATGATATTTTCTATGTAAGTAGGGTACTTATCCTAGTCAAACTGACGCTGACTATAATTATATGATATTTGCTATGTAAGTAGGGTACTTATCCTAGTCAAACTGACGCTGACTATAATTATATGATATTTGCTATGTAAGTAGGGTACTTATCCTAGTCAAGCTGACGCTGACTATAATTATATGATATTTGCTATGTAAGTAGGGTACTTATCCTAGTCAAACTGACGCTGACTATAAATATATGATATTTTCTATGTAAGTATGATACTTGTCCTAGTCAAACTGACGCTGACTATAATTATATGATATTTGCTATGTAAGTAGGGTACTTATCCTAGTCAAACTGACGCTGACTATAATTATATGATATTTGCTATGTAAGTAGGGTACTTATCCTAGTCAAACTGACGCTGACTATAATTATATGATATTTGCTATGTAAGTAGGGTACTTATCCTAGTCAAACTGACGCTGACTATAATTATATGATATTTTCTATGTAAGTAGGGTACTTATCCTAGTCAAACTGACGCTGACTATAATTATATGATATTTGCTATGTAAGTAGGGTACTTATCCTAGTCAATCTGACGCTGACTATAATTATATGATATTTGCTATGTAAGTAGGGTACTTATCCTAGTCAAACTGACGCTGACTATAATTATATGATATTTGTTATGTAAGTAGGGTACTTATCCTAGTCAAACTGACGCTGACTATAATTATATGATATTTGTTATGTAAGTAGGGTACTTATCCTAGTCAAACTGACGCTGACTATAATTATATGATATTTGCTATGTAAGTAGGGTACTTATCCTAGTCAAACTGACGCTGACTATAATTATATGATATTTGCTATGTAAGTAGGGTACTTATCCTAGTCAAACTGACGCTGACTATAATTATATGATATTTGCTATGTAAGTAGGGTACTTATCCTAGTCAAACTGACGCTGACTATAATTATATGATATTTGTTATGTAAGTAGGGTACTTATCCTAGTCAAACTGACGCTGACTATAATTATATGATATTTTCTATGTAAGTAGGGTACTTATCCTAGTCAAACTGACGCTGACTATAATTATATGATATTTGCTATGTAAGTAGGGTACTTATCCTAGTTAAACTGACGCTGACTATAATTATATGATATTTGTTATGTAAGTAGGGTACTTATCCTAGTCAAACTGACGCTGTCTATAATTATATGATATTTTCTATGTAAGTAGGGTACTTATCCTAGTTAAACTGACGCTGACTATAATTATATGATATTTGTTATGTAAGTAGGGTACTTATCCTAGTCAAACTGACGCTGACTATAATTATATGATATTTTCTATGTAAGTAGGGTACTTATCCTAGTCAAACTGACGCTGACAATAATTATATGATATTTTCTATGTAAGTAGTGTACTTATCCTAGTCAAACTGACGCTGACTATAATTATATGATATTTGCTATGTAAGTAGGGTACTTATCCTAGTCAAACTGACGCTGACTATAATTATATGATATTTGTTATGTAAGTAGGGTACTTATCCTAGTCAAACTGACGCTGACTATAATTATATGATATTTGCTATGTAAGTAGGGTACTTATCCTAGTCAAACTGACGCTGACTATAATTATATGATATTTGCTATGTAAGTAGGGTACTTATCCTAGTCAAACTGACGCTGACTATAATTATATGATATTTGCTATGTAAGTAGGGTACTTATCCTAGTCAAACTGACGCTGACTATAATTATATGATATTTGTTATGTAAGTAGGGTACTTATCCTAGTCAAACTGACGCTGACTATAATTATATGATATTTTCTATGTAAGTAGGGTACTTATCCTAGTCAAACTGACGCTGACTATAATTATATGATATTTGCTATGTAAGTAGGGTACTTATCCTAGTTAAACTGACGCTGACTATAATTATATGATATTTGTTATGTAAGTAGGGTACTTATCCTAGTCAAACTGACGCTGTCTATAATTATATGATATTTTCTATGTAAGTAGGGTACTTATCCTAGTTAAACTGACGCTGACTATAATTATATGATATTTGTTATGTAAGTAGGGTACTTATCCTAGTCAAACTGACGCTGACTATAATTATATGATATTTTCTATGTAAGTAGGGTACTTATCCTAGTCAAACTGACGCTGACAATAATTATATGATATTTTCTATGTAAGTAGTGTACTTATCCTAGTCAAACTGACGCTGACTATAATTATATGATATTTGCTATGTAAGTAGGGTACTTATCCTAGTCAAACTGACGCTGACTATAATTATATGATATTTGTTATGTAAGTAGGGTATTTATCCTAGTCAAACTGACGCTGACTATAATTATATGAAATTTGCTATGTAAGTAGGGTACTTATCCTAGTCAAACTGACGCTGACTATAATTATATGATATTTGTTATGTAAGTAGGGTACTTATCCTAGTCAAACTGACGCTGGCTATAATTATATGAAATTTGCTATGTAAGTAGGGTACTTATCCTAGTCAAACTGACGCTGACTATAATTATATGATATTTTCTATGTAAGTAGGGTACTTATCCTAGTCAAACTGACGCTGACTATAATTATATGATATTTGTTATGTAAGTAGGGTACTTATCCTAGTCAAACTGACGCTGGCTATAATTATATGAAATTTGCTATGTAAGTAGGGTACTTATCCTAGTCAAACTGACGCTGACTATAATTATATGATATTTTCTATGTAAGTAGGGTACTTATCCTAGTCAAACTGACGCTGACTATAATTATATGATATTTGCTATGTAAGTAGGGTACTTATCCTAGTCAAACTGACGCTGACTATAATTATATGATATTTTCTATGTAAGTAGGGTACTTATCCTAGTCAAACTGACGCTGACTATAATTATATGATATTTGCTATGTAAGTAGGGTACTTATCCTAGTCAAACTGACGCTGACTATAATTATATGATATTTGCTATGTAAGTAGGGTACTTATCCTAGTCAAACTGACGCTGACTATAATTATATGATATTTGCTATGTAAGTAGGGTACTTATCCTAGTCAAACTGACGCTGACTATAATTATATGATATTTTCTATGTAAGTAGGGTACTTATCTTAGTCAAACTGACGCTGACTATAATTATATGATATTTGCTATGTAAGTAGGGTACTTATCCTAGTCAAACTGACGCTGACTATAATTATATGATATTTTCAATGTAAGTAGGGTACTTATCCTAGTCAAACTGACGCTGACTATAATTATATGATATTTTCTATGTAGGTAGGGTACTTATCCTAGTTAAACTGACGCTGACTATAATTATATGATATTTGTTATTTAAGTAGGGTACTTATCCTAGTCAAACTGACGCTGACTATAATTATATGATATTTTCTATGTAAGTAGGGTACTTATCCTAGTCAAACTGACGCTGACTATAATTATATGATATTTTCTATGTAAGTAGGGTACTTATCCTAGTCAAACTGACGCTGACTATAATTATATGATATTTGTTATGTAAGTAGGGTACTTATCCTAGTCAAACTGACGCTGACTATAATTATATGTTATTTGTTATGTAAGTAGGGTACTTATCCTAGTCAAACTGACGCTGACTATAATTATATGAAATTTGCTATGTAAGTAGGGTACTTATCCTAGTCAAACTGACGCTGACTATAATTATATGATACTTTCTATGTAAGTAGGGTACTTATCCTAGTCAAACTGACGCTGACTATAATTATATGATATTTGTTATGTAAGTAGGGTACTTATCCTAGTCAAACTGACGCTGGCTATAATTATATGAAATTTGCTATGTAAGTAGGGTACTTATCCTAGTCAAACTGACGCTGACTATAATTATATGATATTTTCTATGTAAGTAGGGTACTTATCCTAGTCAAACTGACGCTGACTATAATTATATGATATTTGTTATGTAAGTAGGGTTCTTATCCTAGTCAAACTGACGCTGAATATAATTATATGATATTTGCTATGTAAGTAGGGTACTTATCCTAGTCAAACTGACGCTGACTATAATTATATGATATTTTCTATATAATTAGGGTACTTATCCTAGTCAAACTGACGCTGACTATAATTATATGATATTTTCTATGTAAGTAGGGTACTTATCCTAGTCAAACTGACGCTGACTAATTATATGATATTTTCTATGTAAGTAGGGTACTTATCCTAGTCAAACTGACGTTGACAATAATTATATGATATTTGTTATGTAAGTAGGGTACTTATCCTATTCAAACTGACGCTGACTATAATTATATGATATTTTCTATGTAAGTAGGGTACTTATCCTAGTCAAACTGACGTTGACAATAATTATATGATATTTGCTATGTAAGTAGGGTACTTATCCTAGTCAAACTGACGCTGACTATAATTATATGATATTTGTTATGTAAGTAGGGTACTTATCCTAGTCAAGCTGACGCTGACTATAATTATATGATATTTTCTATGTAAGTAGGGTACTTATCCTAGTCAAACTGACGCTGACTATAATTATATGATATTTGCTATGTAAGTAGGGTACTTATCCTAGTCAAACTGACGCTGACTATAATTATATGATATTTGCTATGTAAGTAGTGTACTTATCCTAGTCAAGCTGACGCTGACTATAATTATATGATATTTGCTATGTAAGTAGGGTACTTATCCTAGTCAAACTGACGCTGACTATAAATATATGATATTTTCTATGTAAGTAGGATACTTGTCCTAGTCAAACTGACGCTGACTATAATTATATGATATTTGCTATGTAAGTAGGGTACTTATCCTAGTCAAACTGACGCTGACTATAATTATATGATATTTGCTATGTAAGTAGGGTACTTATCCTAGTCAAACTGACGCTGACTATAATTATATGATATTTGCTATGTAAGTAGGGTACTTATCCTAGTCAAACTGACGCTGACTATAATTATATGATATTTTCTATGTAAGTAGGGTACTTATCCTAGTCAAACTGACGCTGACTATAATTATATGATATTTGCTATGTAAGTAGGGTACTTATCCTAGTCAATCTGACGCTGACTATAATTATATGATATTTGCTATGTAAGTAGGGTACTTATCCTAGTCAAACTGACGCTGACTATAATTATATGATATTTGTTATGTAAGTAGGGTACTTATCCTAGTCAAACTGACGCTGACTATAATTATATGATATTTGTTATGTAAGTAGGGTACTTATCCTAGTCAAACTGACGCTGACTATAATTATATGATATTTGCTATGTAAGTAGGGTACTTATCCTAGTCAAACTGACGCTGACTATAATTATATGATATTTGCTATGTAAGTAGGGTACTTATCCTAGTCAAACTGACGCTGACTATAATTATATGATATTTGCTATGTAAGTAGGGTACTTATCCTAGTCAAACTGACGCTGACTATAATTATATGATATTTGTTATGTAAGTAGGGTACTTATCCTAGTCAAACTGACGCTGACTATAATTATATGATATTTTCTATGTAAGTAGGGTACTTATCCTAGTCAAACTGACGCTGACTATAATTATATGATATTTGCTATGTAAGTAGGGTACTTATCCTAGTTAAACTGACGCTGACTATAATTATATGATATTTGTTATGTAAGTAGGGTACTTATCCTAGTCAAACTGACGCTGTCTATAATTATATGATATTTTCTATGTAAGTAGGGTACTTATCCTAGTTAAACTGACGCTGACTATAATTATATGATATGTGTTATGTAAGTAGGGTACTTATCCTAGTCAAACTGACGCTGACTATAATTATATGATATTTTCTATGTAAGTAGGGTACTTATCCTAGTCAAACTGACGCTGACAATAATTATATGATATTTTCTATGTAAGTAGGGTACTTATCCTAGTCAAACTGACGCTGACTATAATTATATGATATTTGCTATGTAAGTAGGGTACTTATCCTAGTCAAACTGACGCTGACTATAATTATATGATATTTGTTATGTAAGTAGGGTATTTATCCTAGTCAAACTGACGCTGACTATAATTATATGAAATTTGCTATGTAAGTAGGGTACTTATCCTAGTCAAACTGACGCTGACTATAATTATATGATATTTGTTATGTAAGTAGGGTACTTATCCTAGTCAAACTGACGCTGGCTATAATTATATGAAATTTGCTATGTAAGTAGGGTACTTATCCTAGTCAAACTGACGCTGACTATAATTATATGATATTTTCTATGTAAGTAGGGTACTTATCCTAGTCAAACTGACGCTGACTATAATTATATGATATTTGTTATGTAAGTAGGGTACTTATCCTAGTCAAACTGACGCTGGCTATAATTATATGAAATTTGCTATGTAAGTAGGGTACTTATCCTAGTCAAACTGACGCTGACTATAATTATATGATATTTTCTATGTAAGTAGGGTACTTATCCTAGTCAAACTGACGCTGACTATAATTATATGATATTTGCTATGTAAGTAGGGTACTTATCCTAGTCAAACTGACGCTGACTATAATTATATGATATTTTCTATGTAAGTAGGGTACTTATCCTAGTCAAACTGACGCTGACTATAATTATATGATATTTGCTATGTAAGTAGGGTACTTATCCTAGTCAAACTGACGCTGACTATAATTATATGATATTTGCTATGTAAGTAGGGTACTTATCCTAGTCAAACTGACGCTGACTATAATTATATGATATTTGCTATGTAAGTAGGGTACTTATCCTAGTCAAACTGACGCTGACTATAATTATATGATATTTTCTATGTAAGTAGGGTACTTATCTTAGTCAAACTGACGCTGACTATAATTATATGATATTTGCTATGTAAGTAGGGTACTTATCCTAGTCAAACTGACGCTGACTATAATTATATGATATTTTCAATGTAAGTAGGGTACTTATCCTAGTCAAACTGACGCTGACTATAATTATATGATATTTTCTATGTAGGTAGGGTACTTATCCTAGTTAAACTGACGCTGACTATAATTATATGATATTTGTTATGTAAGTAGGGTACTTATCCTAGTCAAACTGACGCTGACTATAATTATATGATATTTTCTATGTAAGTAGGGTACTTATCCTAGTCAAACTGACGCTGACTATAATTATATGATATTTTCTATGTAAGTAGGGTACTTATCCTAGTCAAACTGACGCTGACTATAATTATATGATATTTGTTATGTAAGTAGGGTACTTATCCTAGTCAAACTGACGCTGACTATAATTATATGTTATTTGTTATGTAAGTAGGGTACTTATCCTAGTCAAACTGACGCTGACTATAATTATATGAAATTTGCTATGTAAGTAGGGTACTTATCCTAGTCAAACTGACGCTGACTATAATTATATGATACTTTCTATGTAAGTAGGGTACTTATCCTAGTCAAACTGACGCTGACTATAATTATATGATATTTTCTATGTAAGTAGGGTACTTATCCTAGTCAAACTGACGCTGACTATAATTATATGATATTTGTTATGTAAGTAGGGTACTTATCCTCGTCAAACTGACGCTGAATATAATTATATGATATTTGCTATGTAAGTATGGTACTTATCCTAGTCAAACTGACGCTGACTATAATTATATGATATTTGTTATGTAAGTAGGGTACTTATCCTAGTCAAACTGACGCTGACTATAATTATATGATATTTTCTATATAATTAGGGTACTTATCCTAGTCAAACTGACGCTGACTATAATTATATGATATTTTCTATGTAAGTAGGGTACTTATCCTAGTCAAACTGACGCTGACTATAATTATATGATATTTGTTATGTAAGTAGGGTACTTATCCTAGTCAAACTGACGCTGACTATAATTATATGATATTTTCTATATAATTAGGGTACTTATCCTAGTCAAACTGACGCTGACTATAATTATATGATATTTTCTATGTAAGTAGGGTACTTATCATAGTCAAACTGACGCTGACTATAATTATATGATATTTGTTATGTAAGTAGGGTACTTATCCTAGTCAAACTGACGCTGACTATAATTATATGATATTTTCTATGTAAGTAGGGTACTTATCCTAGTCAAACTGACGCTGACTATAATTATATGATATTTTCTATGTAAGTAGGGTACTTATCCTGGTCAAACTGACGCTGACTATAATTATATGATATTTTCTATGTAAGTAGGGTACTTATCCTAGTCAAACTGACGCTGACTATAATTATATGATATTTTCTATGTAAGTAGGGTACTTATCCTAGTCAAACTGACGCTGACTATAATTATATGATATTTGCTATGTAAGTAGGGTACTTATCCTAGTCAAACTGACGCTGACTATAATTATATGATATTTGCTATGTAAGTAGGGTACTTATCCTAGTCAAACTGACGCTGACTATAATTATATGATATTTGCAATGTAAGTAGGGTACTTATCCTAGTCAAACTGACGCTGACTATAATTATATGATATTTGCTATGTAAGTAGGGTACTTATCCTAGTCAAACTGACGCTGACTATAATTATATGATATTTGCTATGTAAGTAGGGTACTTATCCTAGTCAAACTGACGCTGACTATAATTATATGATATTTGCTATGTAAGTAGGGTACTTATCCTAGTCAAACTGACGCTGACTATAATTATATGATATTTTCTATGTAAGTAGGGTATTTATCCTAGTGAAACTGACGCTGACTATAATTATATGATATTTGCTATGTAAGTAGGGTACTTATCCTAGTCAATCTGACGCTGACTATAATTATATGATATTTGCTATGTAAGTAGGGTACTTATCCTAGTCAAACTGACGCTGACTATAATTATATGATATTTGCTATGTAAGTAGGGTACTTATCCTAGTCAAACTGACGCTGACTATAATTATATGATATTTGTTATGTAAGTAGGGTACTTATCCTAGTCAAACTGACGCTGTCTATAATTATATGATATTTGTTATGTAAGTAGGGTACTTATCCTAGTCAAACTGACGCTGACTATAATTATATGATATTTGTTATGTAAGTAGGGTACTTATCCTAGTCAAACTGACGCTGACTATAATTATATGATATTTGTTATGTAAGTAGGGTACTTATCCTAGTCAAACTGACGCTGACTATAATTATATGATATTTGTTATGTAAGTAGGGTACTTATCCTAGTCAAACTGACGCTGACTATAATTATATGATATTTGTTATGTAAGTAGGGTACTTATCCTAGTCAAACTGACGCTGACTATAATTATATGATATTTGTTATGTAAGTAGGGTACTTATCCTAGTCAAACTGACGCTGACTATAATTATATGATATTTGTTATGTAAGTAGGGTACTTATCCTAGTCAAACTGACGCTGACTATAATTATATGATATTTGTTATGTAAGTAGGGTACTTATCCTAGTCAAACTGACGCTGACTATAATTATATGATATTTGCTATGTAAGTAGGGTACTTATCCTAGTCAAACTGACGCTGACTATAATTATATGATATTTGTTATGTAAGTAGGGTACTTATCCTAGTCAAACTGACGCTGACTATAATTATATGATATTTGTTATGTAAGTAGGGTACTTATCCTAGTCAAACTGACGCTGACTATAATTATATGATATTTGCTATGTAAGTAGGGTACTTATCCTAGTCAAACTGACGCTGACTATAATTATATGATATTTGTTATGTAAGTAGGGTACTTATCCTAGTCAAACTGACGCTGACTATAATTATATGATATTTGCTATGTAAGTAGGGTACTTATCCTAGTTAAACTGACGCTGACTATAATTATATGATATTTGCTATGTCAGTAGGGTACTTATCCTAGTCAAAACTGACGCTGACTATAATTATATGATATTTGCTATGTAAGTAGGGTACTTATCCTAGTTAAACTGACGCTGACTATAATTATATGATATTTGTTATGTGAGTAGGGTACTTATCCTAGTCAAACTGACGCTGACTATAATTATATGATATTTGCTATGTAAGTAGGGTACTTATCCTAGTTAAACTGACGCTGACTATAATTATATGATATTTGTTATGTAAGTAGGGTACTTATCCTAGTCAAACTGACGCTGACTATAATTATATGATATTTGCTATGTAAGTAGGGTACTTATCCTAGTCAAACTGACGCTGACTATAATTATATGATATTTTCTATGTAAGTAGGGTACTTATCCTAGTTAAGCTGACGCTGACTATAATTATATGATATTTGTTATGTAAGTAGGGTACTTATCCTAGTCAAACTGACGCTGACTATAATTATATGATATTTTCTATATAATTAGGGTACTTATCCTAGTCAAGCTGACGCTGACTATAATTATATGATATTTGTTATGTAAGTAGGGTACTTATCCTAGTCAAACTGACGCTGGCTATAATTATATGAAATTTGCTATGTAAGTAGGGTACTTATCCTAGTCAAACTGACGCTGACTATAATTATATGATATTTTCTATATAATTAGGGTACTTATCCTAGTCAAACTGACGCTGACTATAATTATATGATATTTTCTATGTAAGTAGGGTACTTATCCTAGTCAAACTGACGCTGACTATAATTATATGATATTTGTTATGTAAGTAGGGTACTTATCCTAGTCAAACTGACGCTGACTATATAATTATATGATATTTTCTATGTAAGTAGGGTACTTATCCTAGTCAAACTGACGCTGACTATAATTATATGATATTTTCTATGTAAGTAGGGTACTTATCCTAGTCAAACTGACGCTGACTATAATTATATGATATTTTCTATGTAAGTAGGGTACTTATCCTAGTCAAACTGACGCTGACTATAATTATATGATATTTTCTATGTAAGTAGGGTACTTATCCTAGTCAAACTGACGCTGACTATAATTATATGATATTTGCTATGTAAGTAGGGTACTTATCCTAGTCAAACTGACGCTGACTATAATTATATAATATTTGTTATGTAAGTAGGATACTTATCCTAGTCAAACTGACGCTGACTATAATTATATGATATTTGTTATGTAAGTAGGGTACTTATCCTAGTCAAACTGACGCTGACTATAATTATATGATATTTGCTATGTAAGTAGGGTACTTATCCTAGTCAAACTGACGCTGACTATAATTATATGATATTTGCTATGTAAGTAGGGTACTTATCCTAGTCAAACTGACGCTGACTATAATTATATGATATTTGCTATGTAAGTAGGGTACTTATCCTAGTCAAACTGACGCTGACTATAATTATATGATATTTGCTATGTAAGTAGGGTACTTATCCTAGTCAAACTGACGCTGACTATAATTATATGATATTTGTTATGTAAGTAGGGTACTTATCCTAGTCAAACTGACGCTGTCTATAATTATATGATATTTGTTATGTAAGTAGGGTACTTATCCTAGTCAAACTGACGCTGACTATAATTATATGATATTTGTTATGTAAGTAGGGTACTTATCCTAGTCAAACTGACGCTGACTATAATTATATGATATTTGTTATGTAAGTAGGGTACTTATCCTAGTCAAACTGACGCTGACTATAATTATATGATATTTGTTATGTAAGTAGGGTACTTATCTTAGTCAAACTGACGCTGACTATAATTATATGATATTTGTTATGTAAGTAGGGTACTTATCCTAGTCAAACTGACGCTGACTATAATTATATGATATTTGTTATGTAAGTAGGGTACTTATCCTAGTCAAACTGACGCTGACTATAATTATATGATATTTGTTATGTAAGTAGGGTACTTATCCTAGTCAAACTGACGCTGACTATAATTATATGATATTTGTTATGTAAGTAGGGTACTTATCCTAGTCAAACTGACGCTGACTATAATTATATGATATTTGCTATGTAAGTAGGGTACTTATCCTAGTCAAACTGACGCTGACTATAATTATATGATATTTGTTATGTAAGTAGGGTACTTATCCTAGTCAAACTGACGCTGACTATAATTATATGATATTTGCTATGTAAGTAGGGTACTTATCCTAGTTAAACTGACGCTGACTATAATTATATGATATTTGCTATGTCAGTAGGGTACTTATCCTAGTCAAAACTGACGCTGACTATAATTATATGATATTTGCTATGTAAGTAGGGTACTTATCCTAGTTAAACTGACGCTGACTATAATTATATGATATTTGTTATGTGAGTAGGGTACTTATCCTAGTCAAACTGACGCTGACTATAATTATATGATATTTGCTATGTAAGTAGGGTACTTATCCTAGTTAAACTGACGCTGACTATAATTATATGATATTTGTTATGTAAGTAGGGTACTTATCCTAGTCAAACTGACAATGACTATAATTATATGATATTTGCTATGTAAGTAGGGTACTTATCCTAGTTAAACTGACGCTGACTATAATTATATGATATTTGTTATGTAAGTAGGGTACTTATCCTAGTCAAACTGACGCTGTCTATAATTATATGATATTTTCTATGTAAGTAGGGTACTTATCCTAGTTAAACTGACGCTGACTATAATTATATGATATGTGTTATGTAAGTAGGGTACTTATCCTAGTCAAACTGACGCTGACTATAATTATATGATATTTTCTATGTAAGTAGGGTACTTATCCTAGTCAAACTGACGCTGACAATAATTATATGATATTTTCTATGTAAGTAGGGTACTTATCCTAGTCAAACTGACGCTGACTATAATTATATGATATTTGCTATGTAAGTAGGGTACTTATCCTAGTCAAACTGACGCTGACTATAATTATATGATATTTGTTATGTAAGTAGGGTATTTATCCTAGTCAAACTGACGCTGACTATAATTATATGAAATTTGCTATGTAAGTAGGGTACTTATCCTAGTCAAACTGACGCTGACTATAATTATATGATATTTGTTATGTAAGTAGGGTACTTATCCTAGTCAAACTGACGCTGGCTATAATTATATGAAATTTGCTATGTAAGTAGGGTACTTATCCTAGTCAAACTGACGCTGACTATAATTATATGATATTTTCTATGTAAGTAGGGTACTTATCCTAGTCAAACTGACGCTGACTATAATTATATGATATTTGTTATGTAAGTAGGGTACTTATCCTAGTCAAACTGACGCTGGCTATAATTATATGATATTTTCTATATAATTAGGGTACTTATCCTAGTCAAACTGACGCTGACTATAATTATATGATATTTTCTATGTAAGTAGGGTACTTATCCTAGTCAAACTGACGCTGACTATAATTATATGATATTTGCTATGTAAGTAGGGTACTTATCCTAGTCAAACTGACGCTGACTATAATTATATGATATTTTCTATGTAAGTAGGGTACTTATCCTAGTCAAACTGACGCTGACTATAATTATATGATATTTGCTATGTAAGTAGGGTACTTATCCTAGTCAAACTGACGCTGACTATAATTATATGATATTTGCTATGTAAGTAGGGTACTTATCCTAGTCAAACTGACGCTGACTATAATTATATGATATTTGCTATGTAAGTAGGGTACTTATCCTAGTCAAACTGACGCTGACTATAATTATATGATATTTTCTATGTAAGTAGGGTACTTATCTTAGTCAAACTGACGCTGACTATAATTATATGATATTTGCTATGTAAGTAGGGTACTTATCCTAGTCAAACTGACGCTGACTATAATTATATGATATTTTCAATGTAAGTAGGGTACTTATCCTAGTCAAACTGACGCTGATTATAATTATATGATATTTTCTATGTAGGTAGGGTACTTATCCTAGTTAAACTGACGCTGACTATAATTATATGATATTTGTTATGTAAGTAGGGTACTTATCCTAGTCAAACTGACGCTGACTATAATTATATGATATTTTCTATGTAAGTAGGGTACTTATCCTAGTCAAACTGACGCTGACTATAATTATATGATATTTGCTATGTAAGTAGGGTACTTATCCTAGTTAAACTGACGCTGACTATAATTATATGATATTTGTTATGTAAGTAGGGTACTTATCCTAGTCAAACTGACAATGACTATAATTATATGATATTTGCTATGTAAGTAGGGTACTTATCCTAGTTAAACTGACGCTGACTATAATTATATGATATTTGTTATGTAAGTAGGGTACTTATCCTAGTCAAACTGACGCTGTCTATAATTATATGATATTTTCTATGTAAGTATGGTACTTATCCTAGTTAAACTGACGCTGACTATAATTATATGATATGTGTTATGTAAGTAGGGTACTTATCCTAGTCAAACTGACGCTGACTATAATTATATGATATTTTCTATGTAAGTAGGGTACTTATCCTAGTCAAACTGACGCTGACAATAATTATATGATATTTTCTATGTAAGTAGGGTACTTATCCTAGTCAAACTGACGCTGACTATAATTATATGATATTTGCTATGTAAGTAGGGTACTTATCCTAGTCAAACTGACGCTGACTATAATTATATGATATTTGTTATGTAAGTAGGGTATTTATCCTAGTCAAACTGACGCTGACTATAATTATATGAAATTTGCTATGTAAGTAGGGTACTTATCCTAGTCAAACTGACGCTGACTATAATTATATGATATTTGTTATGTAAGTAGGGTACTTATCCTAGTCAAACTGACGCTGGCTATAATTATATGAAATTTGCTATGTAAGTAGGGTACTTATCCTAGTCAAACTGACGCTGACTATAATTATATGATATTTTCTATGTAAGTAGGGTACTTATCCTAGTCAAACTGACGCTGACTATAATTATATGATATTTGTTATGTAAGTAGGGTACTTATCCTAGTCAAACTGACGCTGGCTATAATTATATGAAATTTGCTATGTAAGTAGGGTACTTATCCTAGTCAAACTGACGCTGACTATAATTATATGATATTTTCTATGTAAGTAGGGTACTTATCCTAGTCAAACTGACGCTGACTATAATTATATGATATTTGCTATGTAAGTAGGGTACTTATCCTAGTCAAACTGACGCTGACTATAATTATATGATATTTTCTATGTAAGTAGGGTACTTATCCTAGTCAAACTGACGCTGACTATAATTATATGATATTTGCTATGTAAGTAGGGTACTTATCCTAGTCAAACTGACGCTGACTATAATTATATGATATTTGCTATGTAAGTAGGGTACTTATCCTAGTCAAACTGACGCTGACTATAATTATATGATATTTGCTATGTAAGTAGGGTACTTATCCTAGTCAAACTGACGCTGACTATAATTATATGATATTTTCTATGTAAGTAGGGTACTTATCTTAGTCAAACTGACGCTGACTATAATTATATGATATTTGCTATGTAAGTAGGGTACTTATCCTAGTCAAACTGACGCTGACTATAATTATATGATATTTTCAATGTAAGTAGGGTACTTATCCTAGTCAAACTGACGCTGACTATAATTATATGATATTTTCTATGTAGGTAGGGTACTTATCCTAGTTAAACTGACGCTGACTATAATTATATGATATTTGTTATGTAAGTAGGGTACTTATCCTAGTCAAACTGACGCTGACTATAATTATATGATATTTTCTATGTAAGTAGGGTACTTATCCTAGTCAAACTGACGCTGACTATAATTATATGATATTTTCTATGTAAGTAGGGTACTTATCCTAGTCAAACTGACGCTGACTATAATTATATGATATTTGTTATGTAAGTAGGGTACTTATCCTAGTCAAACTGACGCTGACTATAATTATATGTTATTTGTTATGTAAGTAGGGTACTTATCCTAGTCAAACTGACGCTGACTATAATTATATGAAATTTGCTATGTAAGTAGGGTACTTATCCTAGTCAAACTGACGCTGACTATAATTATATGATACTTTCTATGTAAGTAGGGTACTTATCCTAGTCAAACTGACGCTGACTATAATTATATGATATTTTCTATGTAAGTAGGGTACTTATCCTAGTCAAACTGACGCTGACTATAATTATATGATATTTGTTATGTCAGTAGGGTACTTATCCTCGTCAAACTGACGCTGAATATAATTATATGATATTTGCTATGTAAGTATGGTACTTATCCTAGTCAAACTGACGCTGACTATAATTATATGATATTTGTTATGTAAGTAGGGTACTTATCCTAGTCAAACTGACGCTGACTATAATTATATGATATTTTCTATATAATTAGGGTACTTATCCTAGTCAAACTGACGCTGACTATAATTATATGATATTTTCTATGTAAGTAGGGTACTTATCCTAGTCAAACTGACGCTGACTATAATTATATGATATTTGTTATGTAAGTAGGGTACTTATCCTAGTCAAACTGACGCTGACTATAATTATATGATATTTTCTATATAATTAGGGTACTTATCCTTGTCAAACTGACGCTGACTATAATTATATGATATTTTCTATGTAAGTAGGGTACTTATCCTAGTCAAACTGACGCTGACTATAATTATATGATATTTGTTATGTAAGTAGGGTACTTATCCTAGTCAAACTGACGCTGACTATAATTATATGATATTTTCTATGTAAGTAGGGTACTTATCCTAGTCAAACTGACGCTGACTATAATTATATGATATTTTCTATGTAAGTAGGGTACTTATCCTAGTCAAACTGACGCTGACTATAATTATATGATATTTTCTATGTAAGTAGGGTACTTATCCTAGTCAAACTGACGCTGACTATAATTATATGATATTTTCTATGTAAGTAGGGTACTTATCCTAGTCAAACTGACGCTGACTATAATTATATGATATTTGCTATGTAAGTAGGGTACTTATCCTAGTCAAACTGACGCTGACTATAATTATATGATATTTGCTATGTAAGTAGGGTACTTATCCTAGTCAAACTGACGCTGACTATAATTATATGATATTTGCTATGTAAGTAGGGTACTTATCCTAGTCAAACTGACGCTGACTATAATTATATGATATTTGCAATGTAAGTAGGGTACTTATCCTAGTCAAACTGACGCTGACTATAATTATATGATATTTGCTATGTAAGTAGGGTACTTATCCTAGTCAAACTGACGCTGACTATAATTATATGATATTTTCTATGTAAGTAGGGTACTTATCCTAGTCAAACTGACGCTGTCTATAATTATATGATATTTGTTATGTAAGTAGGGTACTTATCCTAGTCAAACTGACGCTGACTATAATTATATGATATTTGTTATGTAAGTAGGGTACTTATCCTAGTCAAACTGACGCTGACTATAATTATATGATATTTGTTATGTAAGTAGGGTACTTATCCTAGTCAAACTGACGCTGACTATAATTATATGATATTTGTTATGTAAGTAGGGTACTTATCCTAGTCAAACTGACGCTGACTATAATTATATGATATTTGTTATGTAAGTAGGGTACTTATCCTAGTCAAACTGACGCTGACTATAATTATATGATATTTGTTATGTAAGTAGGGTACTTATCCTAGTCAAACTGACGCTGACTATAATTATATGATATTTGTTATGTAAGTAGGGTACTTATCCTAGTCAAACTGACGCTGACTATAATTATATGATATTTGTTATGTAAGTAGGGTACTTATCCTAGTCAAACTGACGCTGACTATAATTATATGATATTTGCTATGTAAGTAGGGTACTTATCCTAGTCAAACTGACGCTGACTATAATTATATGATATTTGTTATGTAAGTAGGGTACTTATCCTAGTCAAACTGACGCTGACTATAATTATATGATATTTGTTATGTAAGTAGGGTACTTATCCTAGTCAAACTGACGCTGACTATAATTATATGATATTTGCTATGTAAGTAGGGTACTTATCCTAGTCAAACTGACGCTGACTATAATTATATGATATTTGTTATGTAAGTAGGGTACTTATCCTAGTCAAACTGACGCTGACTATAATTATATGATATTTGCTATGTAAGTAGGGTACTTATCCTAGTTAAACTGACGCTGACTATAATTATATGATATTTGCTATGTCAGTAGGGTACTTATCCTAGTCAAAACTGACGCTGACTATAATTATATGATATTTGCTATGTAAGTAGGGTACTTATCCTAGTTAAACTGACGCTGACTATAATTATATGATATTTGTTATGTGAGTAGGGTACTTATCCTAGTCAAACTGACGCTGACTATAATTATATGATATTTGCTATGTAAGTAGGGTACTTATCCTAGTTAAACTGACGCTGACTATAATTATATGATATTTGTTATGTAAGTAGGGTACTTATCCTAGTCAAACTGACGCTGACTATAATTATATGATATTTGCTATGTAAGTAGGGTACTTATCCTAGTCAAACTGACGCTGACTATAATTATATGATATTTTCTATGTAAGTAGGGTACTTATCCTAGTTAAGCTGACGCTGACTATAATTAATATGAAATTTGTTATGTAAGTAGGGTACTTATCCTAGTCAAATAACGCTGGCTATAATTATATGAACTTTGCTATGTAATAGGGTACTTATCCTAGTCAAACTGAACTCGTCTTATATGTAAGTAGGGCTTACTTATCCTAGTCATAATCTGATCTCGTCTGTTCTCCAATTATATGAAATTTGCTATGTAGTAGGGTACTTATCTAGTCATATCCTAGTCAAACTGACGCTGACTATAATTATATGATATTTTCTATATAATTAGGGTACTTATCCTAGTCAAACTGACGCTGACTATAATTATATGATATTTTCTATGTAAGTAGGGTACTTATCCTAGTCAAACTGACGCTGACTATAATTATATGATATTTGTTATGTAAGTAGGGTACTTATCCTAGTCAAACTGACGCTGACTATAATTATATGATATTTTCTATGTAAGTAGGGTACTTATCCTAGTCAAACTGACGCTGACTATAATTATATGATATTTTCTATGTAAGTAGGGTACTTATCCTAGTCAAACTGACGCTGACTATAATTATATGATATTTTCTATGTAAGTAGGGTACTTATCCTAGTCAAACTGACGCTGACTATAATTATATGATATTTTCTATGTAAGTAGGGTACTTATCCTAGTCAAACTGACGCTGACTATAATTATATGATATTTGCTATGTAAGTAGGGTACTTATCCTAGTCAAACTGACGCTGACTATAATTATATGATATTTGCTATGTAAGTAGGGTACTTATCCTAGTCAAATTGACGCTGACTATAATTATATGATATTTGCTATGTAAGTAGGGTACTTATCCTAGTCAAACTGACGCTGACTATAATTATATGATATTTGCTATGTAAGTAGGGTACTTATCCTAGTCAAACTGACGCTGACTATAATTATATGATATTTGCTATGTAAGTAGGGTACTTATCCTAGTCAAACTGACGCTGACTATAATTATATGATATTTTCTATGTAAGTAGGGTACTTATCCTAGTGAAACTGACGCTGACTATAATTATATGATATTTGCTATGTAAGTAGGGTACTTATCCTAGTCAATCTGACGCTGACTATAATTATATGATATTTGCTATGTAAGTAGGGTACTTATCCTAGTCAAACTGACGCTGACTATAATTATATAATATTTGTTATGTAAGTAGGATACTTATCCTAGTCAAACTGACGCTGACTATAATTATATGATATTTGTTATGTAAGTAGGGTACTTATCCTAGTCAAACTGACGCTGACTATAATTATATGATATTTGCTATGTAAGTAGGGTACTTATCCTAGTCAAACTGACGCTGACTATAATTATATGATATTTGCTATGTAAGTAGGGTACTTATCCTAGTCAAACTGACGCTGACTATAATTATATGATATTTGCTATGTAAGTAGGGTACTTATCCTAGTCAAACTGACGCTGACTATAATTATATGATATTTGCTATGTAAGTAGGGTACTTATCCTAGTCAAACTGACGCTATCTATAATTATATGATATTCGTTATGTAAGTAGGGTACTTATCCTAGTCAAACTGACGCTGACTATAATTATATGATATTTGTTATGTAAGTAGGGTACTTATCCTAGTCAAACTGACGCTGACTATAATTATATGATATTTGTTATGTAAGTAGGGTACTTATCCTAGTCAAACTGACGCTGACTATAATTATATGATATTTGTTATGTAAGTAGGGTACTTATCCTAGTCAAACTGACGCTGACTATAATTATATGATATTTGTTATGTAAGTAGGGTACTTATCCTAGTCAAACTGACGCTGACTATAATTATATGATATTTGTTATGTAAGTAGGGTACTTATCCTAGTCAAACTGACGCTGACTATTATTATATGATATTTGTTATGTAAGTAGGGTACTTATCCTAGTCAAACTGACGCTGACTATAATTATATGATATTTGTTATGTAAGTAGGGTACTTATCCTAGTCAAACTGACGCTGACTATAATTATATGATATTTGCTATGTAAGTAGGGTACTTATCCTAGTCAAACTGACGCTGACTATAATTATATGATATTTGTTATGTAAGTAGGGTACTTATCCTAGTCAAACTGACGCTGACTATAATTATATGATATTTGCTATGTAAGTAGGGTACTTATCCTAGTTAAACTGACGCTGACTATAATTATATGATATTTGCTATGTCAGTAGGGTACTTATCCTAGTCAAAACTGACGCTGACTATAATTATATGATATTTGCTATGTAAGTAGGGTACTTATCCTAGTTAAACTGACGCTGACTATAATTATATGATATTTGTTATGTGAGTAGGGTACTTATCCTAGTCAAACTGACGCTGACTATAATTATATGATATTTGCTATGTAAGTAGGGTACTTATCCTAGTTAAACTGACGCTGACTATAATTATATGATATTTGTTATGTAAGTAGGGTACTTATCCTAGTCAAACTGACAATGACTATAATTATATGATATTTGCTATGTAAGTAGGGTACTTATCCTAGTCAAACTGACGCTGACTATAATTATATGATATTTTCTATGTAAGTAGGGTACTTATCCTAGTTAAGCTGACGCTGACTATAATTATATGATATTTGTTATGTAAGTAGGGTACTTATCCTAGTCAAACTGACGCTGACTATAATTATATGATATTTTCTATATAATTAGGGTACTTATCCTAGTCAAACTGACGCTGACTATAATTATATGATATTTGTTATGTAAGTATGGTACTTATCCTAGTCAAACTGACGCTGGCTATAATTATATGAAATTTGCTATGTAAGTAGGGTACTTATCCTAGTCAAACTGACGCTGACTATAATTATATGATATTTTCTATGTAAGTAGGGTACTTATCCTAGTCAAACTGACGCTGACTATAATTATATGATATTTGTTATGTAAGTAGGGTACTTATCCTAGTCAAACTGACGCTGAATATAATTATATGATATTTGTTATGTAAGTAGGGTACTTATCCTAGTCAAACTGACGCTGACTATAATTATATGATATTTTCTATGTAAGTAGGGTACTTATCCTAGTCAAACTGACGCTGACTATAATTATATGATATTTGTTATGTAAGTAGGGTACTTATCCTAGTCAAACTGACGCTGACTATAATTATATGAAATTTGCTATGTAAGTAGGGTACTTATCCTAGTCAAACTGACGCTGACTATAATTATATGATATTTTCTATGTAAGTAGGGTACTTATCCTAGTCAAAACTGACGCTGACTATAATTATATGATATTTGCTATGTAAGTAGGGTACTTATCCTAGTCAAACTGACGCTGACTATAATTATATGAAATTTGCTATGTAAGTAGGGTACTTATCCTAGTCAAACTGACGCTGACTATAATTATATGATATTTTCTATGTAAGTAGGGTACTTATCCTAGTCAAAACTGACGCTGACTATAATTATATGATATTTGCTATGTAAGTAGGGTACTTATCCTAGTCAAACTGACGCTGACTATAATTATATGATATTTTCTATGTAAGTAGGGTACTTATCCTAGTCAAAACTGACGCTGGCTATAATTATATGAAATTTGCTATGTAAGTAGGGTACTTATCCTAGTCAAACTGACGCTGACTATAATTATATGATATTTTCTATGTAAGTAGGGTACTTATCCTAGTCAAACTGACGCTGACTATAATTATATGATATTTGTTATGTAAGTAGGGTACTTATCCTAGTCAAACTGACGCTGACTATAATTATATGTTATTTGTTATGTAAGTAGGGTACTTATCCTAGTCAAACTGACGCTGACTATAATTATATGATATTTTCAATGTAAGTAGGGTACTTATCCTAGTCAAACTGACGCTGACTATAATTATATGATATTTTCAATGTAAGTAGGGTACTTATCCTAGTCAAATTGACGCTGACTATAATTATATGATATTTTCTATGTAGGTAGGGTACTTATCCTAGTTAAACTGACGCTGACTATAATTATATGATATTTGTTATGTAAGTAGGGTACTTATCCTAGTCAAACTGACGCTGACTATAATTATATGATATTTTCTATGTAAGTAGGGTACTTATCCTAGTCAAACTGACGCTGACTATAATTATATGATATTTTCTATGTAAGTAGGGTACTTATCCTAGTCAAACTGACGCTGACTATAATTATATGATATTTGTTATGTAAGTAGGGTACTTATCCTAGTCAAACTGACGATGACTATAATTATATGTTATTTGTTATGTAAGTAGGGTACTTATCCTAGTCAAACTGACGCTGACTATAATTATATGAAATTTGCTATGTAAGTAGGGTACTTATCCTAGTCAAACTGACGCTGACTATAATTATATGATATTTTCTATGTAAATAGGGTACTTATCCTAGTCAAACTGACGCTGACTATAATTATATGATATTTGTTATGTAAGTAGGGTACTTATCCTAGTCAAACTGACGCTGACTATAATTATATGTTATTTGTTATGTAAGTAGGGTACTTATCCTAGTCAAACTGACGCTGACTATAATTATATGATATTTTCAATGTAAGTAGGGTACTTATCCTAGTCAAACTGACGCTGACTATAATTATATGATATTTTCTATGTAGGTAGGGTACTTATCCTAGTTAAACTGACGCTGACTATAATTATATGATATTTGTTATGTAAGTAGGGTACTTATCCTAGTCAAGCTGACGCTGACTATAATTATATGATATTTTCTATGTAAGTAGGGTACTTATCCTAGTCAAACTGACGCTGACTATAATTATATGATATTTTCTATGTAAGTAGGGTACTTATCCTAGTCAAACTGACGCTGACTATAATTATATGATATTTGTTATGTAAGTAGGGTACTTATCCTAGTCAAACTGACGCTGACTATAATTATATATTATTTGTTATGTAAGTAGGGTACTTATCCTAGTCAAACTGACGCTGACTATAATTATATGAAATTTGCTATGTAAGTAGGGTACTTATCCTAGTCAAACTGACGCTGACTATAATTATATGATACTTTCTATGTAAGTAGGGTACTTATCCTAGTCAAACTGACGCTGACTATAATTATATGATATTTTCTATGTAAGTAGGGTACTTATCCTAGTCAAACTGACGCTGACTATAATTATATGATATTTGTTATGTAAGTAGGGTACTTATCCTCGTCAAACTGACGCTGAATATAATTGTATGATATTTGCTATGTAAGTAGGGTACTTATCCTAGTCAAACTGACGCTGACTATAATTATATGATATTTGTTATGTAAGTAGGGTACTTATCCTAGTCAAACTGACGCTGACTATAATTATATGATATTTTCTATATAATTAGGGTACTTATCCTAGTCAAACTGACGCTGACTATAATTATATGATATTTTCTATGTAAGTAGGGTATTTATCCTAGTCAAACTGACGCTGACTATAATTATATGATATTTGTTATGTAAGTAGGGTACTTATCCTAGTCAAACTGACGCTGACTATAATTATATGATATTTTCTATATAATTAGGGTACTTATCCTAGTCAAACTGACGCTGACTATAATTATATGATATTTGCTATGTAAGTAGGGTACTTATCCTAGTCAAACTGACGCTGACTATAATTATATGATATTTTCTATGTAAGTAGGGTACTTATCCTAGTTAAACTGACGCTGACTATAATTATATGATATTTTCTATGTAAGTAGGGTACTTATCCTAGTCAAACTGACGCTGACTATAATTATATGATATTTTCTATGTAAGTAGGGTACTTATCCTAGTCAAACTGACGCTGACTATAATTATATGATATTTGCTATGTAAGTAGGGTACTTATCCTAGTCAAACTGACGCTGACTATAATTATATGATATTTTCTATGTAAGTAGGGTACTTATCCTAGTGAAACTGACGCTGACTATAATTATATGATATTTGCTATGTAAGTAGGGTACTTATCCTAGTCAAACTGACGCTGACTATAATTATATAATATTTGTTATGTAAGTAGGATACTTATCCTAGTCAAACTGACGCTGACTATAATTATATGATATTTGTTATGTAAGTAGGGTACTTATCCTAGTCAAACTGACGCTGACTATAATTATATGATATTTGCTATGTAAGTAGGGTACTTATCCTAGTCAAACTGACGCTGACTATAATTATATGATATTTGCTATGTAAGTAGGGTACTTATCCTAGTCAAACTGACGCTGACTATAATTATATGATATTTGCTATGTAAGTAGGGTACTTATCCTAGTCAAACTGACGCTGACTATAATTATATGATATTTGCTATGTAAGTAGGGTACTTATCCTAGTCAAACTGACGCTGACTATAATTATATGATATTTGTTATGTAAGTAGGGTACTTATCCTAGTCAAACTGACGCTGTCTATAATTATATGATATTTGTTATGTAAGTAGGGTACTTATCCTAGTCAAACTGACGCTGACTATAATTATATGATATTTGTTATGTAAGTAGGGTACTTATCCTAGTCAAACTGACGCTGACTATAATTATATGATATTTGTTATGTAAGTAGGGTACTTATCCTAGTTAAACTGACGCTGACTATAATTATATGATATTTGTTATGTAAGTAGGGTACTTATCCTAGTCAAACTGACGCTGACTATAATTATATGATATTTGTTATGTAAGTAGGGTACTTATCCTAGTCAAACTGACGCTGACTATAATTATATGATATTTGTTATGTAAGTAGGGTACTTATCCTAGTCAAACTGACGCTGACTATAATTATATGATATTTGTTATGTAAGTAGGGTACTTATCCTAGTCAAACTGACGCTGACTATAATTATATGATATTTGTTATGTAAGTAGGGTACTTATCCTAGTCAAACTGACGCTGACTATAATTATATGATATTTACTATGTAAGTAGGGTACTTATCCTAGTCAAACTGACGCTGACTATAATTATATGATATTTGTTATGTAAGTAGGGTACTTATCCTAGTCAAACTGACGCTGACTATAATTATATGATATTTGTTATGTAAGTAGGGTACTTATCCTAGTCAAACTGACGCTGACTATAATTATATGATATTTGCTATGTAAGTAGGGTACTTATCCTAGTCAAACTGACGCTGACTATAATTATATGATATTTGTTATGTAAGTAGGGTACTTATCCTAGTCAAACTGACGCTGACTATAATTATATGATATTTGCTATGTAAGTAGGGTACTTATCCTAGTTAAACTGACGCTGACTATAATTATATGATATTGGCTATGTCAGTAGGGTACTTATCCTAGTCAAAACTGACGCTGACTATAATTATATGATATTTGCTATGTAAGTAGGGTACTTATCCTAGTCAAACTGACGCTGACTATAATTATATGATATTTGCTATGTAAGTAGGCTACTTATCCTAGTTAAGCTGACGCTGACTATAATTATATGATATTTGTTATGTAAGTAGGGTACTTATCCTAGTCAAACTGACGCTGACTATAATTATATGATATTTTCTATATAATTAGGGTACTTATCCTAGTCAAACTGACGCTGACTATAATTATATGATATTTGCTATGTAAGTAGGGTACTTATCCTAGTCAAACTGACGCTGACTAATTATATGATATTTTCTATGTAAGTAGGGTACTTATCCTAGTCAAACTGACGTTGACAATAATTATATGATATTTGTTATGTAAGTAGGGTACTTATCCTAGTCAAACTGACGTTGACAATAATTATATGATATTTGTTATGTAAGTAGGGTACTTATCCTAGTCAAACTGACGCTGACTATAAATATATGATATTTTCTATGTAAGTAGGGTACTTATCCTAGTTAAACTGACGCTGACTATAATTATATGATATTTACTATGTAAGTAGGGTACTTATCCTAGTCAAACTGACGCTGACTATAATTATATGATATTTGTTATGTAAGTAGGGTACTTATCCTAGTCAAACTGACGCTGACTATAATTATATGATATTTGTTATGTAAGTAGGGTACTTATCCTAGTCAAACTGACGCTGACTATAATTATATGATATTTGCTATGTAAGTAGGGTACTTATCCTAGTCAAACTGACGCTGACTATAATTATATGATATTTGTTATGTAAGTAGGGTACTTATCCTAGTCAAACTGACGCTGACTATAATTATATGATATTTGCTATGTAAGTAGGGTACTTATCCTAGTTAAACTGACGCTGACTATAATTATATGATATTGGCTATGTCAGTAGGGTACTTATCCTAGTCAAAACTGACGCTGACTATAATTATATGATATTTGCTATGTAAGTAGGGTACTTATCCTAGTCAAACTGACGCTGACTATAATTATATGATATTTGCTATGTAAGTAGGCTACTTATCCTAGTTAAGCTGACGCTGACTATAATTATATGATATTTGTTATGTAAGTAGGGTACTTATCCTAGTCAAACTGACGCTGACTATAATTATATGATATTTGTTATGTAAGTAGGGTACTTATCCTAGTCAAACTGACGCTGACTATAATTATATGATATTTGCTATGTAAGTAGGGTACTTATCCTAGTCAAACTGACGCTGACTATAATTATATGATATTTGTTATGTAAGTAGGGTACTTATCCTAGTCAAACAGACGCTGACTATAATTATATGATATTTGCTATGTAAGTAGGGTACTTATCCTAGTTAAACTGACGCTGACTATAATTATATGATATTGGCTATGTCAGTAGGGTACTTATCCTAGTCAAAACTGACGCTGACTATAATTATATGATATTTGCTATGTAAGTAGGGTACTTATCCTAGTCAAACTGACGCTGACTATAATTATATGATATTTGCTATGTAAGTAGGCTACTTATCCTAGTTAAGCTGACGCTGACTATAATTATATGATATTTGTTATGTAAGTAGGGTACTTATCCTAGTCAAACTGACGTTGACAATAATTATATGATATTTGTTATGTAAGTAGGGTACTTATCCTAGTCAAACTGACGCTGACTATAAATATATGATATTTTCTATGTAAGTAGGGTACTTATCCTAGTTAAACTGACGCTGACTATAATTATATGATATTTGTTATGTAAGTAGGGTACTTATCCTAGTCAAACTGACGCTGACTATAAATATATGATATTTTCTATGTCAGTAGGGTACTTATCCTAGTCAAACTGACGCTAACTATAAATATATGATATTTGCTATGTAAGTAGGGTACTTATCCTAGTTAAACTGACGCTGACTATAATTATATGATATTTGTTATGTAAGTAGGGTACTTATCCTAGTTAAACTGACGCTGACTATAATTATATGATATTTGTTATGTAAGTAGGGTACTTATCCTAGTTAAACTGACGCTGACTAATTATATGATATTTTCTATGTAAGTAGGGTACTTATCCTAGTCAAACTGACGCTGACTAATTATATGATATTTTCTATGTAAGTAGGGTACTTATCCTAGTCAAACTGACGTTGACAATAATTATATGATATTTGTTATGTAAGTAGGGTACTCATCCTAGTCAAACTGACGTTGACAATAATTATATGATATTTGTTATGTAAGTAGGGTACTTATCCTAGTCAAACTGACGCTGACTATAATTATATGATATTTGCTATGTAAGTAGGGTACTTATCCTAGTCAAACTGACGTTGACAATAATTATATGATATTTGTTATGTAAGTAGGGTACTTATCCTAGTCAAACTGACGCTGACTATAATTATATGATATTTGTTATGTAAGTAGGGTACTTATCCTAGTCAAACTGACGTTGACAATAATTATATGATATTTGTTATGTAAGTAGGGTACTTATCCTAGTCAAACTGACGCTGACTATAAATATATGATATTTTCTATGTAAGTAGGGTACTTATCCTAGTCAAACTGACGCTGACTATAATTATATGATATTTGCTATGTAAGTAGGGTACTTATCCTAGTCAAACTGACGCTGACTATAATTATATGATATTTGCTATGTAAGTAGGGTACTTATCCTAGTCAAACTGACGCTGACTATAATTATATGATATTTGCTATGTAAGTAGGGTACTTATCCTAGTCAAACTGACGCTGACTATAATTATATGATATTTTCTATGTAAGTAGGGTACTTATCCTAGTCAAACTGACGCTGACTATAATTATATGATATTTGCTATGTAAGTAGGGTACTTATCCTAGTCAATCTGACGCTGACTATAATTATATGATATTTGCTATGTAAGTAGGGTACTTATCCTAGTCAAACTGACGCTGACTATAATTATATGATATTTGTTATGTAAGTAGGGTACTTATCCTAGTCAAACTGACGCTGACTATAATTATATGATATTTGTTATGTAAGTAGGGTACTTATCCTAGTCAAACTGACGCTGACTATAATTATATGATATTTGCTATGTAAGTAGGGTACTTATCCTAGTGAAACTGACGCTGACTATAATTATATGATATTTGCTATGTAAGTAGGGTACTTATCCTAGTCAAACTGACGCTGACTATAATTATATGATATTTGCTATGTAAGTAGGGTACTTATCCTAGTCAAACTGACGCTGACTATAATTATATGATATTTGCTATGTAAGTAGGGTACTTGTCCTAGTCAAACTGACGCTGACTATAATTATATGATATTTGTTATGTAAGTAGGGTACTTATCCTAGTCAAACTGACGCTGACTATAATTATATGATATTTGTTATGTAAGTAGGGTACTTATCCTAGTCAAACTGACGCTGACTATAATTATATGATATTTGTTATGTAAGTAGGGTACTTATCCTAGTCAAACTGACGCTGACTATAATTATATGATATTTGCTATGTAAGTAGGGTACTTATCCTAGTCAAACTGACGCTGACTATAATTATATGATATTTTCTATGTAAGTAGGGTACTTATCCTAGTCAAACTGACGCTGACTATAATTATATGATATTTGCTATGTAAGTAGGGTACTTATCCTAGTCAATCTAACGCTGACTATAATTATATGATATTTGCTATGTAAGTAGGGTACTTATCCTAGTCAAACTGACGCTGACTATAATTATATGATATTTGTTATGTAAGTAGGGTACTTATCCTAGTCAAACTGACGCTGACTATAATTATATGATATTTGTTATGTAAGTAGGGTACTTATCCTAGTCAAACTGACGCTGACTATAATTATATGATATTTGCTATGTAAGTAGGGTACTTATCCTAGTGAAACTGACGCTGACTATAATTATATGATATTTGCTATGTAAGTAGGGTACTTATCCTAGTCAAACTGACGCTGACTATAATTATATGATATTTGCTATGTAAGTAGGGTACTTATCTTAGTCAAACTGACGCTGACTATAATTATATGATATTTGCTATGTAAGTAGGGTACTTGTCCTAGTCAAACTGACGCTGACTATAATTATATGATATTTGTTATGTAAGTAGGGTACTTATCCTAGTCAAACTGACGCTGACTATAATTATATGATATTTGTTATGTAAGTAGGGTACTTATCCTAGTCAAACTGACGCTGACTATAATTATATGATATTTGTTATGTAAGTAGGGTACTTATCCTAGTCAAACTGACGCTGACTATAATTATATGATATTTGCTATGTAAGTAGGGTACTTATCCTAGTCAAACTGACGCTGACTATAATTATATGATATTTGCTATGTAAGTAAGGTACTTATCCTAGTCAAACTGACGCTGACTATAATTATATGATATTTGTTATGTAAGTAGGGTACTTATCCTAGTCAAACTGACGCTGACTATAATTATATGATATTTTCTATGTAAGTAGGTTACTTATCCTAGTCAAACTGACGCTGACTATAATTATATGATATTTGCTATGTAAGTAGGGTACTTATCCTAGTTAAACTGACGCTGACTATAATTATATGATATTTGTTATGTGAGTAGGGTACTTATCCTAGTCAAACTGACGCTGACTATAATTATATGATATTTGCTATGTAAGTAGGGTACTTATCCTAGTCAAACTGACGCTGACTATAATTATATGATATTTGCTATGTAAGTAGGGTACTTATCCTAGTCAAACTGACGCTGACTATAATTATATGATATTTTCTATGTAAGTAGGGTACTTATCCTAGTTAAGCTGACGCTGACTATAATTATATGATATTTGTTATGTAAGTAGGATACTTATCCTAGTCAAACTGACGCTGACTATAATTATATGATATTTGCTATGTAAGTAGGGTACTTATCCTAGTCAAACTGACGCTGACTATAATTATATGATATTTGCTATGTAAGTAGGGTACTTATCCTAGTCAAACTGACGCTGACTATAATTATATGATATTTGTTATGTAAGTAGGGTACTTATCCTAGTCAAACTGACGCTGACTATAATTATATGATATTTGCTATGTAAGTAGGGTACTTATCCTAGTCAAACTGACGCTGACTATAATTATATGATATTTGCTATGTAAGTAGGGTACTTATCCTAGTCAAACTGACGCTGACTATAATTATATGATATTTTCTATGTAAGTAGGGTACTTATCCTAGTCAAACTGACGCTGACTATAATTATATGATATTTGCTATGTAAGTAGGGTACTTATCCTAGTCAAACTGACGCTGACTATTATTATATGATATTTTCTATGTAAGTAGGGTACTTATCCTATGAACCGCATCGGTGGTGTAATGGATAGCGTGCTCGCCTCGAGGGTTCATTCAACCTATGCCAACATTTTGAAAAATAAGTATAAAAAGGTAAGAAAAAATGTTGGCATAGGTTGAATAGGTTAATTGTTATATAAACATGACTAGTCATGTTTAATTAGTGTAAATCTGGGGGAGATATCAATGTACTCCAAGTCCACAATTAATTTTTTTTAAATGTAGAAGTAGTCTTGTTTTTGTGTGAGTATTGAGTGAATAAACTAAGTTAGAAGTAAATGTTTAAAAGCATATTTTTTGGAAATAACAAAATAAATCAGTATATCAGCACATACATATATATATGAATATCAATCTTTATGAAAATAAATCGGGACTTTATGAGCACCTATATTTTATATCAAACTTTATTAAAATAAAAAAGGACATTATAAGCACATATTTTAATATCAAACTTTATGAAAATAAATCAGGACATTATTGTAACTTAGGTAATGATTGGAGCTCTTACTGGGTTCCCATATATACCCTTTGTTAGCTTGGTCAACTCTAATAAAGTAGTGATCATTATTCATTAACCACTGTAATCAAATATTATCCTAAATCAGATCAATGTGAAAATGACTGATCTCATGATTAATTAGCTTGGAGTGAGCAATTAAAAAATTACTGTCCACATTTATGATAATTCTAAATTGATAAATAGTTCTTATTCTAAAATTTTGAATTTAGATTTTAAAAAAATCGTTTAATTGCATAAGTATCATATCATATTTTAAATTAAGACTTTTTAAAAAAGATTATTTATTTAAATTATTCTAAAATTTTAGATTTTCATCATTTTTATTTACAGATTTTTGTTTAATTTTAACAAACTTAACTTATTGTTTAATTTTAACAAGCTTATTATTTTATATATAAATTTTACAAAACTTTTTTGGTTAATTTTAACAGAATTATTATTCTAGTATATATAATTTTTTATATTTTTTTATATCTTATATTTTTTCAATTTTGAGACCTGCATTACCAAATTTATTTACCTGTAACTATCATTAATTATTATATAAACACCTGTAATAAAATGTTTGTTGGCATACCTTGAATATGATATTTCAAAATGTTGGCATAGGTTGAAGACACCGCCTCGAGTGCGGTACGTCGTGGGTTCGAGCCCCGGTCGGGTCAAATCAAAGACTATAAAATAGGTATGTGTCGCTTCTCCGCTAAGCACACAGCATTAAGGAGAAAGAGCAAAGACTGGTTGGCTCGGAATCCGAATAATATGTCTCAGTGGAGAGACATGTCTACTCGCGAACTGTTGTTTCAGTGAGATAGCACTATAAAAATCCAGCTCAGCGTGTTGGTCTAGAACAAAGCGGACCTTACCATAATCTCATTGACAATTAACTTGTTCTCGCCATGATATAGCTGAAAAATTGCTGAATTGGCGTTAAACAACAATCACTCACTCACCCTAATCATATGCCATTTTCTATCTAAATGTGGAACTTTAAAGACACGGCATTGGTATGTTGTATCTCTGGCAGGAACATGGAACTACAAAATAAAGATGAGCATTGTCACATGTGTATCTACTGGTACAAATATGTTAATATCGTAATAAACAGTAACTGAACCATACAATCTAGGTAATGCCATCAAATAAAACACAGAAAGATTGCTATACTGTGAATTCGCTATTATTCGTGGTATACTTATTTTCGCGTATTTCGCGGATAGCATTAAACCAGGAAATTAAGAATTCAATTAATACTTGTCGTCGTATATATTGATACTGGCTATAGCAGCTAGGGACCCACGAAATAACGAATCCACGTAAATACAATATTTCCTCAAACCTCTAACATTGGTATCAAAGAATGTACAAACATTCATAGTATCTTCTTTATCATTATTATTGGTAGGTTTTGTATTTCGTTGTTGTTATTTTACTTATAACCCAGATCCCAATCTGACTAAGATCATATCTCTTACTTCCTCCCCTTTACTGGTATATTGCAGCGTGGGGTTTATGGTTTAGGGTTGTGGTGTTATATCGTGGCGGTTAGATTTATTGATGGAGGAAACCGGAGTACACGGAGAAAACCACCGACCTATCGCAAGTCACTGACAAACTTTATCACATAATGTCGTATCAAGTACGCATCGACATGAGCTGGATTCAAACTCACAACGTTAGTGGGGATAGGCACTGATTGCACAGGTAGTTGTAAATCCAACTACCATACGATTACCACCACGACAGCCCCTATTGCAAGGTGGGAGTTCTAAGGAAATCCTACCATTGGTCACATGCGAGTGAGCCTATGTACTAGCCAAGGTGTGGGAGTTCTAAGCAAATCCTGCTATTGGTCACATGCGAGTGAACCTATGTACTAGCCAAGGTGTGGGAGTTCTAAGGAAATCCTACTATTGGTCACATGCGAGTGAGCCTATGTACTAGCCAAGGTGTGTGAGTTCTAAGGAAATCCTACTATTGGTCACATGCGAGTGAACCTATGTACTAGCCAAGGTGTGGGAGTTCTAAAGAAATCCTTCTATTGGTCACATGCGAGTGAACCTATGTACTAGCCAAGGTATATGACAATTGCGAGAATATAAAAACGTTACAAAACTGCTTTCCATGCTACGAGCAATGCGATTGGTCGCAAAATGTCATTACCGTATTATCATATCATTATATATTAATGACATATATGGAAATACTAATTACTAATATATAATTACTACTTATATTAGCGAGACCGAGAAAAGTTTCGATATTTTGGGCATATAACAAACAAATGTAAAAATGTCAATAAATAATAATACCACGTTATAGCTGAAATATTGCTAAAGTTGGCATTAAACACCAATCAATTAATCAATCAACCAGCAATATTGACAGACGAATATCTTACGTGATGATGAAGCATATCAAAGTGTTGAGCGTCAGGTGGCGGGACGAAATCATTAGCCTTAACCGAGGACAACAACATCAGACTTTTAGCTCCACGTCGGTCAGCTCCATGCCAGGTAAGTGTATCAAATGATGTTGGATCATCTGGGTGGAAGGACCATATCACCTTAATGGTACTCTCCTATAAGTCATCATATAGATATAAACATATTAATAAAGGATAATGTTACTCTCCTGTAAATCATCATATAGATAGATATAAACATATTAATAAAGGATAATGGCACTCTCCTGTTAATCATGAAAGGATGTAAATGAATATGACAAACTATCCAACATTACACTGAGACACAAATGAGAGTAAAATAACAGTTTCACTTAGAACAGATATGAATGTAAATGAACATGACAAAATATCCAACATTACACTGAGACACAAATGAGAGTAAAATAACAGTTTGCAGTAAGAATGGATATTAATGTAAATGAACATGACTGACTATCCAACATTACACTGAGACACACATGAGAGTAAAGGAACAACCATTTTTATATTGCTGTTGTACGCTTAAAAGTGTACATAAAGTCTGTCTCTGAGTCTGCACCAATGCCAGCAATACCATTAATTGACGATGCTGTCACATGTTGTAATATCATTCCTACATTTGTCTAAGCAATGTATGGATACATTTTCTGTTTATTACCCGTTACGGAATAAAGGTGTCATAAATGACCACGGATATGTTGTCGTAAGCATTTGTGGTCCTTTTCCCCATGCATGACTTAGCACCGAGTTTGTAACTTCAGTAACACGACGGGTGCCACTAGTGGAGCAGGAACTGCTCACTCTTCCGGAGCACCTGAGTTCACCCCTGATTGTTAGTAGGGTTCGTGCTGTTTGATCCTTAGTTTTCTGTGTAGTGTTTTGTAGATCGTTGTTTGTCCTTTTTCTTTTGCCCATGGTGTTGTCTGTCTTTCATTGATTTACGGCTTCTGATTATCCCTTTGGTATTTTCAAACACTTCTGGCATATCTAATAGAAATTTTTGTTTTATTTTATTATGACATGTGTCTGCCTTTTAATACAGTGTGTTTGTCATACAACCATATTGGTTGTTTAACTGTTAGCATGCGGTAGAACCACATTGGTTGTCTAACTGTTAGCATGCGGTAGAACCACATTGGTTGTCTAACTGTTAGCATGTGGTAGGTCGAGCCTAACATTTGTATATGTTGCCTCTTTGCTGAGCACGCAGTATTAAAGAGCAAACACAAAGACTGGTTACCCGTAAGTTGTTATTCCAATGCTAGCACTATAAAAATTCAATTTAGTGTGAAGGTCTAGTACAAAGAGGACATCATCTTCATGTCATCGAAATGTAGCCCGTTCTCTCCAAGATATAGCTGAATATTGCTAATTAAGCTCGCTTGCTCGCTCACTCACTCACTCACTCACTCACTCACTCACTCACTCACTCACTCACTCACTCACTCACGCACGCACGCACGCACGCACGCACGCACGCACGCACTCACGAAAGAACGAACAACGAACGAACGAACGATTGCCACACTAACAAAAACTTACCGTTATATGATAATCATTATCATCACATGTGTCTAGCTTCCTTGTAAACTTCAGTACAGTTCCGAACGTATCCTCTTTACCTAATGATAAGGAGTAATCCTGGCTGGAATCAATAACAGGAGCATAATGACCAACAGTGTGACAATCCTGAAATATAAATAGATAATAAGCAAACAAGCTAAAACATTATATTCTATTTATTAATTCAAAATTGATTTCGAGTAAAAACACAATAATACATCATATCTGTTAAGAAGAATAATTAAGTCTCGCCAAGATGTTCGTTTTGTCTGCCATTTATTTATTTAAATTGACCTTTTGTCAAATTTATTTTATATTTCTATAAAGTTTTGTATTTTGTTGATTATATGGTTAAATAAAACACATAACTTATTGGTACTTATGTAATGAAAACACGGAGATCTAATTTAGTGCGCATGACGCGTTTCTAGAATAACCTTCATGAAGGCCGCTCAAGGTCAAATAATCTAAAACTTTTTGTGAGCAAGAAATCAAAACAAGATAGCCAACATCTAGTAAGCAGCGCCATACATTGGGTCATAATTTTGTGTTTGTTATTACATGGGAATAATAAAGTTCATAACGAATTAAAAAGTATGATATATAATTTCAAATGTAATATGCTAGATCGTATGGTAGTTATAGATTGACATATACAGAGTAACGTCAGTTTTGAATGTCGAGATAGACATTATCGGTAGTAACGCAGCGAGTCCGACAGGACTAGATTTTATACTAGTAATAATGTATTTCGAAATCTTCAAAATTGACGTTATTGCTTTATCGAAAACATCATAAAGTGTGTTTGATGTAACACTGACTGATAATTTTCAATATCAGAGTCAGTTCGTTGCTATCGATATTATCACTCGGTGAGATCAAAGGGAATCGATATTATCACTCGGTGAAATCAAAGGGAATCGATATTATCACTCGGTGAGATCAAAGGAAATCGATATTGTCACTCGGTGAGATCAAAGGAAATCGATATTATCACTCGGTGAGATCAAAGTAAAACGATATTATCACTCGGTGAGATCAAAGGAAATCGATATTATCACTCGGTGAGATCAAAGGAAATCGATATTATCACTCGGTGAGATCAAAGGAAATCGATATTTTCACTCGGTGAGATCAAAGGAAATCGATATTATCACTCGGTGAGATCAAAGGAAATCGATATTATCACTCGGTGAGATCACAAGGAATCGATATTATCACTCGGTGAGATCAAAGGGAATATGTCAAAATTACAAACAAAATACAGCATGCAAACCTTGAAGTGAGTCATTCCATTATTGTCAACCCATCCGACGACGACATCTGACGGAAACATTTTACCATTAGACGACAGACCAAATCCGACATATCCTCTGGTCTTCACGTGTGTTTCAAATGTTATGTGCGTAGCATTTGTTTTCCAAAACAACCAATAATTTCCATGACTATCTAGCTGCCACACATTACCGAACTGTTCTGTTGGAGTGGGCTTAGTAGGAGAAGCTGGTTCCGGATCAGCAGTATTAGGTTTTCCTCTACATACTCCTATAACAAGAAGAGCCACAATATACCGTACGACTCTCATCTTTATTATATAAGTAGTGTATACTACCAGGGAATTTCTTTTATATTACAAAGTGACAGATAAGGTAGAGGTCAATATTTAGAATCATCCATCACGAGACAAATCTGAACTTATCAATCTAAGTAAATAAGAATTAATAAATAGAAAGAGATTATTAGTACTTGACTACTAAACTAACTGATAAGAATCTTCACCCAGGTGTGTTCATGAACGAACATTAAAGTGCATAGAGGTAGACCAAGGGCTGGATTGGGGCTTTTGGAGGCCCTATGCAATATTTTATCTTTTTTCTTTTTTTTTTTACAAATTAAGAATGAAGTGCACCAGAAAAAATGCTTCTTTTCATGTAATTCTTCATTTTCGTAGATTCTACGCACAGTGATTAATGGAATAACTTGTATTATGAGACCTTAATTTTAAATTCCCTTTCCAGTGAATTTCCTATTAAATAAACCTTTATTTAGTAGCTACTTGTATTGTGTGACCCCATTTCAATCTTCCCTTGAAAGATCACACAAGACAGGTTTGCCTGTATCTGAACAGGGGAATTTGAAGTTGAAACCTAAGGTTAAATATCATACCATCGGAGAGTACAAGTCCACCAGCAGGCGTATTTTACCCAATGGACGTAATACAACAAACATATATATTAAATCTAGTGCGTGCACACGACGCGTTTCCGGTAAAATCTTCATCAGATACGCTCCTAGTTAAAATAATTTAAATGTGTTTGGAACCAAGTAGATTAAAAAAGTAAACAGTAGAACAAAACTCGACCAAGGTTTACTAATGCTTTAGGGAGATTGACCTCAGCTTTGATACTATACATTTATTGCATGCTGGTGAGGGAAATATGAAAATTTATTCACCCAAGAGTATCATATTTCCCGAGGGCAACACATGCTTTATATGCTTTATTATACCGAATGAAACCAAGAAAACACATACATGTAAAATACTGCTGGCAAACATATTTTAAGTCCATTGGAACGTTGTCTCAGACATTTAAAAACCACATCCACAACAACATTGTAACAGTCACTTGCAAGTGATGCGTTCCGAGTGCCTCTGACGTTTTCCTGTCAAAGAACGATAACTCTGGCGGGAAAACCCGCGAGGCTTCCGAAGGGGTGGAATATGATATTTATTTCATGGAATATGATTTTTGTCCTGATTTTTACCCATTGTCCAATCAAATTAATCTATTTATGGTTATTAATATATGAGGTATAATAAATTACATTATTCATATACAGTAAAAATCAAGCATAAGCATATCTACCATTGTGTTGTCTGTTCTTCTTCTGGGTGTAGTGTATCACCTGGTTTATTATATAGCTTATGTCTTGTGTAATTCAGACTCTCTGTCTCCTGTAAATGATTATTTTGCACTGCTTAGTTTTTCATTAAAATGAAACGAGCTTTAAGACACAACGCAATCCTTTATCACTCAAAATTTGATGAAATTCAAACTTAATAGAAAGAAATCGCACAAAGATCTGATAGCAGCATTGAAAACGACATTATTAATCTGATCATAGAATATAACACGACAATAGATAAATCTTAAATTTGTCAATTTATGTGGAAAATAGGCAGTCTGAAATGTACATTGCAATAAATATTAATTAAAACCGAAGGGGCAATCAAGAAAAGACAATGGAGAGACACTGGAAGGATTAGGCACAGAAGACACAAGACGAAGAAAAACAGGTGGGGTGGGGGTGGGGGAACACACACACACAACACATGATGAAAGGGTAAGAAGTTCCTGCATCTTGCTAAACACCCACCATGAGGTCATGCATCTTGTAATACACCCGCCGTGAGTTCCTGCATCTTGTAAGACACCCGCCGTGAGTCAATGCATCTTGTATGACACCCGCCATGAGTTCCTACATCTTGTAAGACACCCGTCGTGAGTTCCAGCATCTTGTAAGACATCCGCCATGAGTTCCTGCATCTTGTAAGACACCCCCCATGAGTTCCTGCATCTTGTAAGACACCCGCCATGAGTTCCTACATCTTGTAAAACACCCACCGTGAGTTCCTGCATCTTGTATGACACCCGCCATGAGTTCCTGCATCTTGTAAGACACCTGCCATTAGTTCCTCCATCTTGTAAGACACCCGCCATGAGTTCCTTCATCTTGTAAGACACCCATCGTGAGTTCCAGCATCTTGTAAGACACCCGCCATGAGTTCCTGCATCTTGTAAGACATCAGCCATGAGTTCCTGCATCTTGTAAGACACACGCCATGAGTTCCTACATCTTGTAAAACACCCGCCGTGAGTTCCTGCATCTTGTAAGACACCCGCCATGAGTTCCAGCATCTTGTAAGACACCCGCCATGAGTTCCTGCATCTTGTAAGACACCTGCCATTAGTTCCTCCATCTTGTAAGACACACGCCATGAGTTCCTTCATCTTGTAAGACACCCGCCGTGAGTTCCTTCATCTTGTAAGACACCCGTCATGAGTTCCTGCATCTTGTAAGACACCCGCCGTGAGTTCCTGCATCTTGTAAGACACCCGCCATGAGTTCCTGCATCTTGTAAGACACCTGCCATGAGTTCCTGCATCTTGTAAGACACCCGCCGTGAGTTCCTTCATCTTGTAAGACACCCGTCATGAGTTCCTGCATCTTGTAAGACACCCGCCGTGAGTTCCTGCATCTTGTAAGACACCCGCCATGAGTTCCTGCATCTTGTAAGACACCTGCCATGAGTTCCTGCATCTTGTAAGACACCCGTCATGAGTTCCTACATCATGTACGATACTGAAAACGAATAGCTACAAGATAGACTATCACTGTGTCGTGATTGTTAAAGTCAATATGTTCATATTGACATTGATCTCACTTTGTGATATAGTCAGTATCAAATAAAGGTAATAACAAAATTACCGAACTCCGAGCAATCTTACAAAGGGAAAGTCAAAACTCATAAGTATATAAACAGACAAAATCAGTCAACAACCGGAAAACTGTGAAAACCGTAATGACCCTGACTTGGTACAGGCATTTCTAAAGAAATGGTGGGTTGAATCAGAATTTAAAGCGCCAAACCTCCCCCTTTCATTACGGCTCAAAGTATCTGGCTGTCACTATAACAGTATTTATAACAATACTTGAACAAAACAGGTAAAACAGTTGTCATAACAGCACCAAACTCAGTGAAGTAAATGTCAAAAACATTTTTACGTCACACATTGATAAAAAAAAATATTTTTGACATTTTTGTTTTTGACCACTTATCTTTATACATTTTCACTATATGAAAATCCATCGCTTATAATCTTTTCTGCAGAGACGGAATATATTTCGACAAGATCTTGGTAGATTGACTCTGATACTATAAAATATAATTCCCATTTAAGACAGATATTTCAAATAGTTCTAGAAGACGACCATATAATTGTTGTAGCCATGACTCTAAGAAAAGTTTGAAGATACCAAAGTTGTAATCAGAAGTCGTAAATCGAAGAAGAACAGGCAGTACAATGACCAAAAGTTAAAAGGACAAACAACAATATACAAAACATTTCACTGAAAACCAAAGTTCGAGCAGAACAAACCCCACTAAAAACTTGTGGTGAACTCAGGTGCTCCGGAATGTGAAACCTGCTCTGCATGCGACACCTGCCGTGTTACTGATAACTAATACGAACATCATCTGATATGGAAATCGTGATGGACACCAGTACACGTAAATATATGTAAATACCATAAATAAAACATGAACCTCATACAAAGCAAATGGGAGTCGAGATATCGTTTTTATGCAGAAATCGTAGCGGATATCACAACACGGAACTAAAAACATGAAAACATATATATAAACTACAGATCGAGGAACACGAATCCCACTAAGACCCGCGGTGAACGTTTGCTCTAGCAGCTGAGCTCTGTCCAGAAAATGACTGTACAAGCCTTAGAATAACGTATGATCTGTGAAATGTAAACTATATAGGCTGAAGCTGCTGGAATATTGGGCTTTTAATGGGAAGTTGACTATTGAAAAAGTGAAGTCCTGGCGTTTGTCGTATAGTCTTGTTTTTAATCTTCCTTTCTAATGTCAAGTTAAGAATGTGACCTTTGTGTATCCGTTACTTCAAGGTCATTCGGACGATGGGAAGCAGATAATGACTGAATCAAGAATTGGTCATTGAACATCATCTCGCCATGAAAAAGCTGAAAATTACTGAGTTGGTGTTAGACAACAATCACTCACTCACTCCCTCACTCACTATATAGCGGATTCTGGAATTAAAAGTTTGAGATAATTTGCTATCTTTATTAAATGACGTAAACCCCCGATTTTTAGTGAGGTTCGTGTTACTCGATCTTTAGTTTTATATGTATGTTTTGTAGACCGTTGTTTGTCCCTATGTACTTTTTCTTTTGACCATTGTGTTGTCTGTTCTTCTTCGATATGCGGATTATTATTACCCCTTTGGTGTCTTGGTATCTTTAAACTATTCTAACCATATAAAAGGCTATGGATAAAACGAAATCCTGGTTAAACCAAATGTTTTTATAAACCTAATGTTATATACGCCTAATTCTGCATAAACCATAAACCACGAATAACCCCAAACCTGTATATGTCTGTTCTTCTTCGATTTACCAATTCTGATTACCTATTTGGTATCTTCAAACTCTTCTTATAACACAAATTATTATAGAGGGTCCAGTAGTGTTAACATCTTCCTAGTGAGGCACAAGCTGCAGTTTTCCCATTGTCAAACAGAATGATTTTCAAAGCTATAATTAGCATCCATAACGAAATCAAAATTAACGAGTTTGATAAAAAGTCCTTTATTTTTTTATAAATATACAAAAATGGCGCCAATTTGGAAAGAAAAGTTTGATAAAATCAAATCCTAGCAATATCAGCATACACATATGTAAAAGTTCTGGGTTCAGTGTCACTAATGAACCGGACATTGTCTAGCAGGTGGTGCATACTTGGTGGCTGGTTCACGAATGTGGAAAACATCTTGAGCATACTATAAAACAAAAGAATTAATAATATTTAGGTACACGATTTGGTTACATTTGCTTTTAATAGTTAAAAATGGAATATGAAAATTTCGTTTCGAAAATGTTGCTTATAAACAACCGTATTCAAGAAACTGGAACTGATCATCACAGTTCTGGATCACGTGACTTCACCCCGTGTTTATGTTCATATTTCTAGTCAACTGTAATAATGGCTACGTTCCCCCTAACATCGGACAACACCATTTTAGAAGTCATATCCAGATGAACTTTCTTATATGAATACATTTTTTCCATCAACCAATCAGAAAACTTTACGTTTGTGATGCAATAATTCAAAAGCGTGAAAGTTGTTGTTAAGATTTTACAGTTCGTGTTGCTCATTCTTTAGGTTTCTGTGTAATATTTTGTAGATCATTGTTTGTCCTTTTGTTATTGTCTCTTTTTGTCTTTTTTGTCATTATATTGTATGTTCTTTTTTGTCATTATATTGTATGTTCTTTTTGGTTATTATATTGTATGTTCTTTTTGGTTATTATATTGTATGTTCTTTTTGGTCATTATATTGTATGTTCTCTTTGGTCATTATATTGTATGTTCTTTTTGGTCATTATATTGAATGTTCTTTTTGGTCATTATATTGAATGTTCTTTTTGGTCATTATATTGTATGTTCTTTTTGGTTATTATATTGTATGTTCTTTTTGGTCATTATATTGTATGTTCTCTTTGATCATTATATTGTATGTTCTTTTTGATCATTATATTGTATGTTCTCTTTGATCATTATATTGTATGTTCTTTTTTGTCATTATATTGTATGTTCTTTTTGGTCATTATATTGTATGTTCTTTTTGGTCATTATATTGTATGTTCTTTTTGGTCATTATATTGTATGTTCTTTTTGGTCATTATATTGTATGTTCTTTTTTGTCATTATATTGTATGTTCTTTTTGGTCATTATATTGTATGTTCTTTTTTGTCATTATATTGTATGTTCTTTTTGGTCATTATATTGTATGTTCTTTTTGGTCATTATATTGTATGTTCTTTTTGGTCATTATATTGTATGTTCTTTTTGGTCATTATATTGTATGTTCTTTTTTGTCATTATATTGTATGTTCTTTTTTGTCATTATATTGTATGTTCTTTTTTGTCATTATATTGTATGTTCTTTTTTGTCATTATATTGTATGTTCTTTTTGGTCATTATATTGTATGTTCTTTTTTGTCATTATATTGTATGTTCTCTTTGGTCATTATATTGTATGTTCTTTTTTGTCATTATATTGTATGTTCTTTTTGGTCATTATATTGTATGTTCTTTTTGGTCATTATATTGTATGTTCTTTTTGGTCATTATATTGTATGTTCTTTTTTGTCATTATATTGTATGTTCTTTTTTGTCATTATATTGTATGTTCTTTTTTGTCATTATATTGTATGTTCTTTTTTGTCTTTATATTGTATGTTCTTTTTGGTCATTATATTGTATGTTCTTTTTTGTCATTATATTGTATGTTCTCTTTGGTCATTATATTGTATGTTCTTTTTTGTCATTATATTGTATGTTCTTTTTGGTCATTATATTGTATGTTCTTTTTTGTCATTATATTGTATGTTCTTTTTGGTCATTATATTGTATGTTCTTTTTGGTCATTATATTGTATGTTCTTTTTGGTCATTATATTGTATGTTCTTTTTTGTCATTATATTGTATGTTCTTTTTTGTCATTATATTGTATGTTCTTTTTTGTCATTATATTGTATGTTCTTTTTGGTCATTATATTGTATGTTCTTTTTTGTCATTATATTGTATGTTCTTTTTTGTCATTATATTGTATGTTCTTTTTGGTCATTATATTGTATGTTCTTTTTGGTCATTATATTGTATGTTCTTTTTGGTCATTATATTGTATGTTCTTTTTGGTCATTATATTGTATGTTCTTTTTGGTCATTATATTGTATGTTCTTTTTGATCATTATATTGTATGTTCTTTTTGGTCATTATATTGTATGTTCTTTTTTGTCATTATATTGTATGTTCTTTTTTGTCATTATATTGTATGTTCTTTTTGGTCATTATATTGTATGTTCTTTTTGGTCATTATATTGTATGTTCTTTTTGATCATTATATTGTATGTTCTTTTTGGTCATTATATTGTATGTTCTTTTTTGTCATTATATTGTATGTTCCTTTTGGTCATTATATTGTATGTTTTTTCTTGTCATTATATTGTATGTTCTTTTTGGTCATTATATTGTATGTTCTTTTTTGTCATTATATTGTATGTTCTTTTTGGTCATTATATTGTATGTTCTTTTTGGTCATTATATTGTATGTTCTTATTTGTCATTATATTGTATGTTCTTTTTGGTCATTATATTGTATGTTCTTTTTTGTCATTATATTGTATGTTCTTTTTGGTCATTATATTGTATGTTCTTTTTTGTCATTATATTGTATGTTCTTTTTGGTCATTATATTGTATGTTCTTTTTGGTCATTATATTGTATGTTCTTTTTGGTCATTATATTGTATGTTCTTTTTGGTCATTATATTGTATGTTCTTTTTTGTCATTATATTGTATGTTCTTTTTGGTCATTATATTGTATGTTCTTTTTGGTCATTATATTGTATGTTCTTTTTGGTCATTATATTGTATGTTCTTTTTTGTCATTATATTGTATGTTCTTTTTGGTCATTATATTGTATGTTCTTTTTGGTCATTATATTGTATGTTCTTTTTTGTCATTATATTGTATGTTCTTTTTGGTCATTATATTGTATGTTCTTTTTTGTCATTATATTGTATGTTCTTTTTGGTCATTATATTGTATGTTCTTTTTGGTCATTATATTGTATGTTCTTTTTGGTCATTATATTGTATGTTCTTTTTTGTCATTATATTGTATGTTCTTTTTGGTCATTATATTGTATGTTCTTTTTGATCATTATATTGTATGTTCTTTTTGGTCATTATATTGTATGTTCTTTTTGGTCATTATATTGTATGTTCTTTTTTGTCATTATATTGTATGTTCTTTTTGGTCATTATATTGTATGTTCTTTTTGGTCATTATATTGTATGTTATTTTTTGTCATTATATTGCATGTTCTTTTTGGTCATTATATTGTATGTTCTTTTTGGTCATTATATTGTATGTTCTTTTTGGTCATTATATTGTATGTTCTTTTTGGTCATTGTATTGTATGTTCTTTTTGGTCATTACATTGTATGTTCTTTTTGGTCATTATATTGTATGTTCTTTTTGGTCATTATATTGTATGCTCTTTTTGGTCATTATATTGTATGCCCTTTTTGGTAATTATATTGTATGTTCTTTTTGGTCATTACATTGTATATTCTTTTTGGTCATTATATTGTATGCTCTTTTTGGTCATTATATTGTATGTTCTTTTTGGTCAATACATTGTATATTCATTTTGGTCATTATATTGTATGCTCTTTTTGGTCATTGTATTGTATGTTCTTTTCTCGATATGAGGTTACTGATTACTGCTTTGGTATCTTTAAGCTGAGGGCCTGGGTGGTTCAATGAGCTAGGTAGTTGTAGGGCCTGGGTGGCTCAATGAGTTAGGTAGTTGTAGGGCCTGGGTGGCTCAATGAGCTATGTAGTTGAAGGGCCCGGGTGGCTCAATGAGTTAGGTAGTTGTAGGGCCTGGGTGGCTCAATGAGTTAGGTAGTTGTAGGGCCTGGGTGGCTCAATGAGCTATGTAGTTGAAGGGCCCGGGTGGCTCAATGAGTTAGGTAGTTGTAGGGCCTGGGTGGCTCAATGAGTTAGGTAGTTGTAAGGCCCGGGTGGCTCAATGAGTTGGGTAGTTGTAGGGCCCGGGTGGCTCAATGAGCTAGGTAGTTGTAGGGCCCGGGTGGCTCAATGAGTTAGGTAGTTGAAGGGCCTGTGTGGCTCAATGAGTTAGGTAGTTGTAGGGCCTGGGTGGCTCAATGAGTTAGATAGTTGTAGGGCTTGGGTGGCACAATGAGCTTGGTAGTTGTAGGACCAGGGTGGCTCAATGAGTTTGGTAGTTGTAGGAGTCGGGTGGCTCAATGAGCTAGGTAGTTGTAGGGCCCAGGTGTCTCAATGAGTTAGGTAGTTGAAGGACCCGGGTGGCTCAATGAGTTATTTAGTTGAAGGGCCCGGGTGGCTCAAAATATCTTTTTTGTTTTTTGTCTTTGGCAATACACTAACATCTATGCTATCGACATCCCGTCTGTAGTCATGTCAGGATCGACATCCCGTCTGTAGTCACGTCAGGATCGACATCCCGTCTGTAATCACGTCGACATCCCGTCTGTAGTCACGTCAGAGTTCATATTTTAAACTGCCAATCAGCTATGAGCCTACGAAAGCATTAGGTATCAAAACCAAATACATACCAAGAGCTGTATTGCATATGATTGGACGATCAAAGATGAATGAAAGGTTATTCATAACCCCAAGCGTGAGGTCGATAGATGCTGGCGTATCGCGAAAGGGGAAAAAGGAGGGACAACAAATATTAAAATTTAATTAGATTGTATACTCACATTTGTACTTGCTGGATTGTTGAATCCACTGCAGGCATGGTAATATGTAGAATTTTCCAAAACTCCTTTAAATTTATCTCTAACACCTTTGTCGTTCCAGTTCCAGGAGTATATGTGGTCGACGTTCTTAAAGGGATCAGAGCCATACTGTGGGAACAATGGTTCACTCGAGCAGCTAGAAATGGTAGTCTTAGGGTAGTAAAACAGAAATGCTAAACACATTTCAGCGGTAGTTGGAAGTCCTCCCTGTAAATAAATAAAGTTAGTTTATTGAACGTCAACATTTATAGCTATTCATCACAAAATAAATAAATAAATAAATAAATAAATAAATAAATGAATAAATAAATAAATAAATAAATAAATAAATAAATAAATAAATAACAGAAGACGTAGACGATGTGGAAAGTCTTAATAATAAAAATAATCCTCCAAGCTCGAGTGTAACGTATGAGTTGTGAAATATACACTCCATACGCGGGAGGGTGGTTGGTATGTTAGTTCTATCAAAGTGTGAAAAAGTGATAATGGCAAAGTTGAAGTCGTCTCTATTGTCATATAAACGAGAAGAAAGATGACTACTGGTGTCAAATGTCAGGCAGGTCTCAAGATATGAGGCAGACTGAGGAAGCTGGTACTGTTGGATTCGTTTGGTGTATATTATTGGAATCCAATCAGTAAAGTTTAGATTATAAATCGACAAAACATCCATCATCTATGCACCTGAATACAATGAGAAACAAAACAATACGATGTAGGAATGTGATATTAAAAGCAGTCGCTTATGTAATTATTTTGTCTTTGTTAGGTTTTTGAATAAGGGGGAGAGGGACACAGCTTGGTCCCAATGGGATGTAGATGATTTGTTGAAGAATAAGGGGGAGAGGGACACAGCTTGGTCCCAAGGGGATGTCGATGATTTGTTGAAGAATAAGGGGGAGAGGGACACAGCTTGGTCCCAATGGGATGTAGATGATTTGTTGAAGAATGTGCTCTCCTATTTCGACAAATAAACACGCTGATGACCTCACATTTTGCTTAGCATATTTTGACTTTTGCTTGATACTGGACAAAGTAAGTTAATTCGTGATCATAAGCAATAAACTAGCAAAGTTGATTACCACTTTAAAGCATAATGCGTTGTGAATGATTTCTTTTAAACGTATTTTAATTTGTCATATGGAATGGGAGTGGAAAATAAATAAAATTCAAATTATAAGATCAAGCTATATAGTTATTGAACAAGTGTCCACTTTCCTGACTTATTACAGGGACTTCAATAAAAGTGGCGGGGTTAAACTGGTTGTTATGGAACCAATCTCCATCTCAGTTATATTGTATGGTCATACAGATGCTTTCCACGAGTAGCGAATGTGTAATTAAAATGTAAAATGATGACCCCATTCATCATATCTTTGATAACACATTATCATACCAGTGTAGGTTTTGTCCTTCCTGTAGAGTCATATGTACACTCCACTGTCAAGCTGTCGCCCTATAATAAAGGAATATTAATGTTGATTACATGTATAGTAATACCAGATCTACCAGTGTAGGTGTTGTCCTTCCTGTAGAGTCATATGTACACTCCACTGTCAAGCTGTCGCCCTATAATAAAGGAATATTAATGTTGATTACATGTATAGTAATACCAGATCTACCAGTGTAGGTGTTGTCCTTCCTGTAGAGTCATATGTACACTCCACTGTCAAGCTGTCGCCCTATAATAAAGGAATATTAATGTTCATTACATGCATAGTAATAACAGATCAGATATTATCATCTAACAATAAATAATATAAACCAAGTTTGTGTAGCTTTTAAGTTTCAATAAATAGAGTTATGTAATATCAGCAGATTTACCCTAGTTTAAATAAAGTAATCGTAATACTTAATTCTAAACAATTATTTAGAATAACTAAAACAAAAACAAACAAAATACAATATATATATAGCCTTACGTATTTGATTTCTCGTTCTTTTGTTAGAACTCTGACATCTTGATAGTCAAAATCATAGGTCTTATCTTCTGAGATGGGCTCTAATTCTACATCTCCACGGATATGGCGGGCTTTGATTCCAGCTCCCAGTAAGTGGGCGTGTAGGAGAATACCAAACACTTTGATACTGTTTGTTGGGGTTTGTAAAGCCTGAAATTATACAGATACTATGTTAGTACACATTAGAGTCATACCTGCACATGTGGTTACCTCTATTAAGCAGTCACCTCTATTAAGCAGAAACCTCTATTAAGCAGTCACCTCTATTACGCAAGCACCTCTATTAAGCAGTCACCTCTATTAAGCAGTCACCTCTATTAATCAGTCACCTCTATTAAGCAGTCACCTCTATTACGCAGCCACCTGTGTTAAAAGGTCACATTTTTCTAGTCCTGTCATAGAACATTTCATATGAATTGAACCTCTTGTAAAAGGTCATCAGGCTTATAAGGTCACTTTTTCTCTGTCCCAATGGTGACCTCTTAATACAGGTTTGACTGTATTTATCTTTTAAACATTGAGTTTGATTTAGTCAACATTTAAATACGGATTTAAAATGCTGTGACTGTGTTATGTAGAAGAGCAATACAAGGACTGTTCCTTTACTTTATTGTGTGTCTATGTGTAATGTTGGATAGTCTCTAATGTTCCTCTATATCTATGTCTCTCTGACTGAAAGGGTCCGTCATGGCCGTGATCGCGTAGTAGTTGGATTTACAATTGCCTATGCAATCAGTATTTATCACCACTGATGTTGTGAGTTCGAATCTCGATCAGGGCGATGTATACAACATTATGTGATCAAGTTTTTCAGTGACTTGCGACAGGTCGGTGGTTTTCTCCGGGTCCTCCAGTTTCCTCCACCAATAAAACTGACCGACACGATATAACTGAAATATTGTTGAAAGTGGCGTTAAACACCATCAACGAAGCAAACCCTCTGACTAACTGATTCAATTACCGATCGATCGATAGGTACCCCTGCACATAGGGTAGGTATATCTTTGGGACTAAATAGGCGTGATTTACATAACCAAGTGATAATACCTTTATTACACAATAATTATAATTTTGATAGTTCACTAAAGCATTATGATCCTAACCCGGTAGAAGTCAGTTGTTAATCTTACTCTTTAACACTGCATGTTTGGTAGAGGATCCAAATACCTATGGTATAGTCTTTAGTGTGACCCACCCGGGGATCGAACACACGAGTGTCAACAATTCTTATTCACAGAAACTGAGAGATCCGGAAGGGTGAAAAGTTTCTGCTACACAAGTGGTACCCGCAGTGCTATTCTTGTTACAAATAATCCGATGATAATAAAACAAAGCTTAAAGATACTATTCGGAAGCCGTATGTCGAAGAAGGACAACATACAATGTCCAGATGGACAACATACAATGTCCAAAAGGACAACATACAATGTCCAGAAGGACAACATACAATGTCCAGAAGGACAACATACAATGTCCAGAAGGACAACATACAATGTCCAGAAGGACAACATACAATGTCCAGAAGGACAACATACAATGTCCAGATGGACAGCATACAATGTCCAGAAGGACAACATACAATGTCCAGAAGGACAACATACAATGTCAACATGGACAACATACAATGTCCAGAAGGACAACATACAATGTCCAGAAGGACAACATACAATGTCCAGAAGGACAACATACAATGTCCAGAAGGACAACATACAATGTCCAGAAGGACAACATACAATGTCCAGAAGGACAACATATAATGTCCAGAAGGACAACATACAATGTCCAGAAGGAAAAAAACAATGGTCTACGAAACACTACACTGAAAACTAAAAATTCAACAGCACGAATCACACACAACACGGAGGTAAACTCAGGTGTTTCCCAAGAGAAAGCAGGTTATGTGTCACTTGTGTCATCCTTCGTCTTACTCTTAATATTCTGGTGATAAGTCATGAAAGGGGACAAGAACACGATTGATGCTACGACAAACGTAGTAATGTAATTTTTTTTTTTTATTTCATTGAGGTTTTATTGAATGTTTCAGTGTTTTATGGTACTTTTCACACAGTATGATTTTATTAGATATATTTATATGGTTAACATGTTAAATTGTTTTATGTTTTAGAGTAATTTTTAATTAGATAATGCGCTATATAAATACTGTAAATAATAATACTAATAATATCACGATGTGAAACATAATCCTACCGTCTGTAAGCATTCCTTATTGCAGTAAGACTTTGATACGAAGGCTTTCTCATGCGGAGGTACAAGCTGTAGTCTGTTAACAAGTGCTCCTGCCGCTAGCATTCCTGCGTCATACTGACGTATTGTGGGCGTGGCTGTAATTCTTATTCCGGAACTATCAACAATTCCTATAAAGATATCATATCACACAATCAATGTTAACTGTCTATACTATAGAACTATTAAAACGGTAGATACAGATATCATATCACACAATCAATATTAACTGTCTATACCATAGAACTATTAAAACGGTAGATAAAGATATCATATCACACAATCAATGTTAACTGTCTATACCATAGAACTATTAAAACGGTAGATAAAGATATCATATCACACAATCAATATTAACTGTCTATACCGTAGAACTATTAAAACGGTAGAAAAAGATATCATATCACACAATCAATGTTAACTGTCTATACCATAGAACTATTATCACACAATCAATGCTAACTGTCTATACCATAGAACTATTATCACACAATCAATGTTAACTGTCTATACCATAGAACTATTATCACACAATCAATGTTAACTGTCTATACCATAGAACTATTAAAACGGTAGATAAAGATATCATATCACACAATCAATATTAACTGTCTATAAGGGTAATAATAGAACTATTAAAACGGTAGGTAATACGCACTATTTAAATTTCAAAACCATCTGCACGTTTTTACGTTTTGTGTATCTAATGAACAATATTGCAAACACTTCGTCAAAATTTCTCCGTTTCCTTAAGATATTTGGTATGAAAGAAACGTTAGAGAAAAGCGAAGGGGCAATCAAGAATGGACAATCCAGAGAAACTGTAAATAAACGTGAGACAACTGAAGGGGCAATCAAGAATGGACATTCCAGAGAAACTGTAAATAAACGTGAGACAACTGAAGGGGCAATCAAGAATGGACAATCCAGAGAAAAGCGAAGGAGCAATCAAGAATGGACAATCCAGAGAAACTGTAAACAAATGTGAGACAACTGAAGGGGCAATCAAGAATGGACAATCCAGAGAAAAGCGAAGGAGCAATCAAGAATGGACAATTCAGAGAAACTGTAAACAAATGTGAGACAACTGAAGGGGCAATCAAGAATGGACAATCCAGAGAAAAGCGAAGGAGCAATCAAGAATGGACAATCCAGCGAAACTGTAAACAAATGTGAGACAACTGAAGGGGCAATCAAGAATGGACAATCCAGAGAAACTGTAAATAAACGTGAGACAACTGAAGGGGCAATCAAGAATGGACAATCCAGAGAAACTGTAAATAAACGCGAGACAACTGAAGGGGCAATCAAGAATGGACAATCCAGAGAAACTGGCAACATTCGGTGCACAATGAAATATCATTTGCATTACTAATATATTTATTGAAATTTACAGTTGTTGAATAATGTAATTATTATTAAGACAAAGGTTCCTCTGATTTGATTTCGGTGGTGTAATGGTTACAGTGCTGACATACAGTGCATTATATCGTAGGTTCGAATCCTGGAACGGGTCAAGCAGAAATCTATAAATTTGTATTTCTTCTCCAGCAAAGACGCATATCGTTAGAGAGTAAGGACAATAGTCGTAGTCAGATAATATGTCTGAATAGAACGACAAATCAAAGAAAACCCAATTCTCCATTCTTTTCCTTTTTAAAATAAACAATTCACTATATATAAGTTTTCAATCTTTTATAAACACGCAAATCCTAACAATCAGCCATATTATTACATAATAATCTTCACGCAATACACAAAAATACGGAACTACTTTTTTGATTGACATGAAGGGGAAATAACTCACATTGCTTACATGATCGTCTGCTAAAAGTACATAAACAAACACGAAACTAAAAACAGCTGATAAAAGTGAGAAATAAAATCAAACACCGGCAAAAAGTGCAATGATTTTCATGATATCTGACACTTATCGATTTCCTGTTCACAGAATCAATCAGCTGACCGAGTTATTGACGTCACAGTGAAATGACATACATTTCTAATAACAATGTGTGTGTTGATTGGTTCGTTTAAAAACAAACGTTTTCTTTACTATTGTTATATTTATTGTGATATGAAAGTCGAATTTTAAATATTAATACAATTTGAAGCGCTCGTGATATTGCGTATTATTTCATTGATGGTTGTGATGCGGTCGTCTTCGAATATACACATACATGTAAATAAACACAAGTCAAATGTAGGTCAGGGAAATGTCGTGAGAATAAAATTATATGGATTTACCTAGTCAAATTGTTCTATAAAAAGGTGACGTGTTAGTTCATTGCCAAATATATTCATTTCATGATATGTGACGAATTACACACATCCTAACAGAATTTCACCGCAAAGAAAAAAAAATTTGGGGGATGTCTGTGTAAGAAAAAAGCCTCGTCAGAGAACGATTGAAATCTTACCCTTGGGTGTCTGAGAGTTTCGACCTTGACCTGTCACCGGTGTTAGATTTTATTAATCTCACTCATTCACGTATATAACTTTAGCATATTTTGGCTATCCTATCTTGGCCCTTTGGTTTTTTTGCTCAAAAATATTTTGTAATGCTATTTGGTTTTCCAATCTTTTGACCTTGAGCGTACATGATAAAGGTTATTCCAAAAACGAGTAGTGCACACTAAATTAGAATTTAAATTTGAATGTTGGTGTTTAATGCCAGTTTCAGCAATATTTCAGCTATATCATGGCTACCAGTTTTAGTGGTGGAGTAAGCCGGAGAACCAGGGGAGAACCACCGACCATGGGCAAGCAACTGGTAAGCTTTATCTCTTTGATCACCCAGATGCTTGAAATCTGCATACAAACATCATATGATCAAAGCGTACAACTGATTTTAAAGAGTTATTTCCCTGTAGTGTATGGTACCCCCTTAATAGAGGGTTGCTGCTAACAAGGAAGCTACTGAACCAAGGGTTCCTCTTAGTTAAGTTGAAGTCATCACTTCAAAAATGTTACGGTCACCACCACGACTTGGTTAACTGTTATGGAATATCTGTGTCACAAATGACCACGGATATGTTCCACTTGTTGTAAGCACTTCCCGGTCTTTTCCTCGTTCATGACTTATCACCGGGTTTGTAACTAGATTAACACGACTGGTGTCACTAGTGTTTGCAGGAACTACTTACCCTTCCGGAGCACCTTAGTTCACCCTCGATTTTTAGTGGGGTTCGTGTTCCTCGATCTTTAGTTTTATATGTATGTTTTGTAGATCGGTGTTTGTCCTTTTGTATTTTTTTCCTTTCGGCCATTATGTTGTCTGTTCTTCTTCGATATAAGGATTCTGATTGCCTCCCTTTGGTATCTTCAAACTCTTACTATTATAACATTGTGTTTATTTATTTCAAAGAAGAAAATACCAACGCAATAACTACATTATTTTGATTCCAGTGAGCATGCGCAATGAAATAAATAACAAACAAAGCTTAATTTCTTCATTGATCTTACCGGATTTCCTAGTTGGATTGTTGAAATGAGTTTCCATGAGGATATACTTGGGATCTCCGTCTGTACCGAAAGAAAATCCGGCGTTCGGTGGGAAGTTGAAGGCCTACAAACATACAATTATGACTTTACAAGTACACAGAAAACAGGTTCTATCAAAGTTGACGAATAGCTTTGTCAGTCTCAGAATATGTACATATATGAATTATGTAATAACACTCTGAAGTGTAAATTGGTTTCGGAAATTACAGGGATTAAAAGATTAAAAAAGAACACATAATCTAAATTAATACAAGTAAACAAAAACAGGTTATGTTAAAGTTGACGATTAAATTATATTTCTGAATATGTGTATGAATTATGTATTCGTACTCTCAAAGATTGTGTTGTACATCCAAATGTAAATTGGCTTCAGTAATTACTGGGATTAGAAGATTGCAAAAACACACATAATCTAAATTAAAAGTTAACTCACAACTCCTCCCACTGCCCAATCTAAATTAAATGTTAACTCACAACTCCTCCCACTACCCAATATAAATTAAAAGTTAATTCACAACTCCTCCCACTGCCTAATCTAAATTAAAAGTTAACTCACAACTCCTCCCACTGCCCAACTAAATTAAAAGTTAACTCACAACTCCTCCCACTGCCCAATATAAATTAAAAGTTAACTCACAACTCCTCCCACTGCCCAATATAAATTAAAAGTTTACTCACAACTCCCCCCACTGCCCAATATAAATTAAAAGTTAACTCACAACTCCTCCCACTGCCCAATATAAATTAAAAGTTAACTCACAACTCCTCCCATTGCCCAATATAAATTAAAAGTTAACTCACAACTCCTCCCACTGCCCAAGCAATAACAACATCACTACAACCCTCTAAGTTCTTTGGTCTTCTCCCATAGCAGTTAAACACAGATCCTACGTCTGCATCTGTGGCTGTGGGACAGTTGTAGGCTAACACGTGATGAACGTGGTTCTCGTTACCAGGAGTGATGATTGGTTCATACTGTAAATGGATATCACAGTCAGCATCTCAATCAAATCAAGATCAAATCATTAATAAGTATATAAATGTGTATCAGGCAATAGTATGAGTGGGCGGAGCTTATGTGTCTTATGCCTATATATACAGGGGAACCTGTCTAATCCGACACACCAAGGGACCAGGGAAATGTGTCGGAATGTACAAGATTTCGGAATACTCAGGTATTATATTAGTTAACAGAAATCATAAATTTTTGTCAGATGTCATAGGATGTCGGATAACTCAGATGTCGGATAACTCAGATGTCGGATAACTCATATGTTGGATAACTCAGATGTCGGATTGCATAAGTTTCACTGTATATTACATACACTGTTTTTAAATACTCTTTTTTTTAAGATTACAACAGAAGGTTGTCTGATATCATTAAAGAAACATGCAAATAGACGCTAAGGAAAATCGAGGAGAAAACTAACCAAGAATGGACAATCGAGAGACACAGACAACATTGGACACAAGACACAGAACAAAGACAAACACGACAACCCACAGATACAATACAATACAGAAAACTAGCACGATGTCCAACTCCCACAGATGCCCAAGAAAAATAACAATTTCCTATTTCTTATAAGAAACCCGCCCTGGGATTAAACATTATAATTAAAGGAATGATTTGTTTATTTTTTTGTGAATGGCGTCTTCTAACGTAACAACTGGTCAATAAAGTGTGTTATGTTCATATGTTTAATGGCTTAGTTGTAAAATGTTTCGCCGTATATTTATTTAGGTTAGTTTTGATGCAACAGAAAATGGATGTAATGAGGATGTGATCCTGGTTGGAAAGAGTTATTAATAATCTGCAAAATTCCATGAATTCATTGAAAATCGATGTTTCTATGGGCGTACATGTAACTATCATCTAACATCTAACAACATGTCTTATTGGATCATGTGAGAGGTCACATGTTAAGTAGCCAATCAGCAACCAGCATATAATATCTTGGTTTGTTAACAATAAAAACTGACTCTTACTATAATTATATGGTATTTTTTATGTTAGTGGCGTACTCACCCTAATCTAAAAATAAAGTTGGCGTTAAGCATCAATCAATCAATCAATCAATCAATCAATCAATCAAGCAAGCAAGCAAGCAAGCAAGCAAGCAATCAATCAATCAATCAATCTTACCCTAATCATATGCCATTTTCTATCTAGGTGGGGAACTTTAAAAACCCGGCATTGGTAAGTTGTGTCTCTAGCTGGAACATGGAACTACAAAATAAAGAAGAACATTGCCACATTTCTTTCTACTGGTACAAATATGTTAATATCGTAATACACAGTAAAAGAACAATACAATCTAGTGCACGTCATCAACCAAAACACAGAAAGATTGTTATACTGTGAATTCGCTATTATTCCTGGTATACTAATTTCCGCGTATTTCGCGGATAGCATTAAACCAGGAAATTAAGAATTCAATTAATACTTGTCGTCATATATATTGATACTGGCTATAGCAGCTAGGGACCCACGAAATAACGAATCCACGTAAATACAATATTTCCTCAAACCTCTAACATTGGTATCAAAGAATGTACAAACATTCACAGTATCTTCTTTATCACTATTATTGGTAGGTTTTGTATTTCGTTGTTGTTATTTTACTTATAACACAGATACCAATCTGACTAAGATCATATCTCTCACTTTCTCCCCTTTACTGGTATATTGCAGCGTGAGACACAGATACCAATCTGACTAAGATCATATCTCTCACTTCCTCCCCTTTACTGGTATATTGCAGCGTGAGACACAGATCCCAATCTGACTAAGATCATATCTCTCACTTCCTCCCCTTTACTGGTATATTGCAGCGTGAGACACAGATACCAATCTGACTAAGATCATATCTCTCACTTCCTCCCCTTTACTGGTATATTGCAGCGTGAGGTTTATGGTTTATGGTTGTAGTGTTTGACGCCACTTTCAACAATATTTCAGCTATATCGTGGCGGTTAAATTTATTGATGGGGGAAACCGGAGTACACGTAGAAAACCCTGACCTATCGCAAGTCACTGACAAACTTTATCACATAATGTTGTGTCGAGTACGCATCGACATGAGCTGGATTCAAACTCACAACGTTAGTGGGGATAGGAACTGATTGCACAGGTAGTTGTAAATCCAACTACCATACGATTACGACCACGACAGCCGCTATTGCAAGGTGGGAGTTCTAAGGAAATCCTACTATTGGTCACATGCGAGTGAACCTATGTACTAGCCAAGGTGTGGGAGTTCTAAGGAAATCCTATTATTGGTCACATGGGAGTGAACCTATGTACTAGCCAAGGTGTGGGAGTTCTAAGGAAATCCTATTATTGGTCACATGCGAGTGAACTTATGCACTAGCCAAGGTGTGGGAGTTCTAAGGAAATCCTATTATTGGTCACATGCGAGTGAACCTATGTACTAGCCAAGGTGTGGGAGTTCTAAGGAAATCCTACTATTGGTCACATGCGAGTGAACCTATGTACTAGCCAAGGTATATGACAATTGCGAGAATATAAAAACGTTACAAAACTGCATTCCATGCTACGAGCAATGCGATTGGTCGCAAAATGTCATTAACGTATTATAATATCATTATATATTAATGAAATATATGGAAATACTAATTACTAATATATAATTACCACTTATATTAGTGAGGCCGAGAAAAGTTTCGATACTTTGGGTATATAACAAACATTTAAAAATGTCAATAAATAATAATACCACGATATAGCTGAAATATTGCTAAAGTTGGCATTAAACACCAATCAATTAATCAATCAATCAGCACTATTGACAGACGAATATCTTACGTGATGATGAAGCATATCAAAGTGTTGAGCGTCAGGTGGCGGGACGAAATCATTAGCCTTAACCGAGGACAACAACATTAGACTTTTAGCTCCACGTCGATCAGTTCCATGCCAGGTAAGTGTATCAAATGATGTTGGATCATCTGGGTGGAAGGACCATATCACCTTAATGGTACTTTCCTGTAAATCATCAAATAGATATAAACATATTAATAAAGGATAATGGTACTCTCCTGTAAATCATCATATAGATATAAACATATTAATAAAGGATAATGGTACTCTCCTGTAAATCATCATATAGATATAAACATATTAATAAAGGATACTAGTACTCTCCTGTAAATCATCATATAGATATAAACATATTAATAAAGGATACTGGTACTCTCCTGTAAATCATCATATAGATATAAACATATTAATAAAGGATAATGGCACTCTCCTGTAAATCATCATATAGATATAAACATATAAATAAAGGATAATGGTACCCTCCTGTAAATCATCATAAAGATATAAGCATATTAATAAAGGATAATGGTACTCTCCTGTAAATCATCATATAGATATAAACATATTAATAAAGGATACTGGTACTCTCCTGTAAGTCATCATATAGATATAAACATATTAATAAAGGATAATGGTACTCTCCTGTAAATCATCATATAGATATAAACATATTAATAAAGGATACTGGTACACTCCTGTAAATCATCATATAGATATAAACATATTAATAAAGGATAATGGTACACTCCTGTAAATCATCATATAGATATAAGCATATTAATAAAGGATAATGGCACTCTCCTGTAAATCATCATATAGATATAAACATATTAATAAAGGATAATGGCACTCTCCTGTAAATCATCATATAGATATAAACATATTAATAAAGGATACTGGTACTCTCCTGTAAATCATCATATAGATATAAACATATTAATAAAGGATAATGGTACTCTCCTGTAAATCATCATATAGATATAAACATATTAATAAAGGATAATGGCACTCTCCTGTAAATCATCATATAGATATAAACATATTAATAAAGGATACTGGTACTCTCCTGTAAATCATCATATAGATATAAACATATTAATAAAGGATAATGGCACTCTCCTGTAAATCATCATATAGATATAAACATATTAATAAAGGATAATGGTACCCTCCTGTAAATCATCATAAAGATATAAGCATATTAATAAAGGATAATGGTACTCTCCTGTAAATCATCATATAGATATAAACATATTAATAAAGGATACTGGTACTCTCCTGTAAGTCATCATATAGATATAAACATATTAATAAAGGATAATGGTACTCTCCTGTAAATCATCATATAGATATAAACATATTAATAAAGGATACTGGTACACTCCTGTAAATCATCATATAGATATAAACATATTAATAAAGGATAATGGTACACTCCTGTAAATCATCATATAGATATAAGCATATTAATAAAGGATAATGGCACTCTCCTGTAAATCATCATATAGATATAAACATATTAATAAAGGATAATGGCACTCTCCTGTAAATCATCATATAGATATAAACATATTAATAAAGGATACTGGTACACTCCTGTAAATCATCATATAGATATAAACATATTAATAAAGGATAATGGTACTCTCCTGTAAATCATCATATAGATATAAACATATTAATAAAGGATAATGGTACTCTCCTGTAAATCATCATATAGATATAAGCATATTAATAAAGGATAATGGCACTCTCCTGTAAATCATCATATAGATATAAACATATTAATAAAGGATAATGGTACTCTCCTGTAAATCATCATATAGATATAAACATATTAATAAAGGATAATGGTACTCTCCTGTAAATCATCATATAGATATAAACATATTAATAAAGGATACTAGTACTCTCCTGTAAATCATCATATAGATATAAACATATTAATAAAGGATACTGGTACTCTCCTGTAAATCATCATATAGATATAAACATATTAATAAAGGATAATGGCACTCTCCTGTAAATCATCATATAGATATAAACATATAAATAAAGGATAATGGTACCCTCCTGTAAATCATCATAAAGATATAAGCATATTAATAAAGGATAATGGTACTCTCCTGTAAATCATCATATAGATATAAACATATTAATAAAGGATACTGGTACTCTCCTGTAAGTCATCATATAGATATAAACATATTAATAAAGGATAATGGTACTCTCCTGTAAATCATCATATAGATATAAACATATTAATAAAGGATACTGGTACACTCCTGTAAATCATCATATAGATATAAACATATTAATAAAGGATAATGGTACACTCCTGTAAATCATCATATAGATATAAGCATATTAATAAAGGATAATGGCACTCTCCTGTAAATCATCATATAGATATAAACATATTAATAAAGGATAATGGCACTCTCCTGTAAATCATCATATAGATATAAACATATTAATAAAGGATACTGGTACTCTCCTGTAAATCATCATATAGATATAAACATATTAATAAAGGATAATGGTACTCTCCTGTAAATCATCATATAGATATAAACATATTAATAAAGGATAATGGCACTCTCCTGTAAATCATCATATAGATATAAACATATTAATAAAGGATACTGGTACTCTCCTGTAAATCATCATATAGATATAAACATATTAATAAAGGATAATGGCACTCTCCTGTAAATCATCATATAGATATAAACATATTAATAAAGGATAATGGTACCCTCCTGTAAATCATCATAAAGATATAAGCATATTAATAAAGGATAATGGTACTCTCCTGTAAATCATCATATAGATATAAACATATTAATAAAGGATACTGGTACTCTCCTGTAAGTCATCATATAGATATAAACATATTAATAAAGGATAATGGTACTCTCCTGTAAATCATCATATAGATATAAACATATTAATAAAGGATACTGGTACACTCCTGTAAATCATCATATAGATATAAACATATTAATAAAGGATAATGGTACACTCCTGTAAATCATCATATAGATATAAGCATATTAATAAAGGATAATGGCACTCTCCTGTAAATCATCATATAGATATAAACATATTAATAAAGGATAATGGCACTCTCCTGTAAATCATCATATAGATATAAACATATTAATAAAGGATACTGGTACACTCCTGTAAATCATCATATAGATATAAACATATTAATAAAGGATAATGGTACTCTCCTGTAAATCATCATATAGATATAAACATATTAATAAAGGATAATGGTACTCTCCTGTAAATCATCATATAGATATAAGCATATTAATAAAGGATAATGGCACTCTCCTGTAAATCATCATATAGATATAAACATATTAATAAAGGATAATGGTACCCTCCTGTAAATCATCATAAAGATATAAGCATATTAATAAAGGATAATGGTACTCTCCTGTAAATCATCATATAGATATAAACATATTAATAAAGGATACTGGTACTCTCCTGTAAGTCATCATATAGATATAAACATATTAATAAAGGATACTGGTACTCTCCTGTAAGTCATCATATAGATATAAACATATTAATAAAGGATAATGGTACTCTCCTGTAAATCATCATATAGATATAAACATATTAATAAAGGATACTGGTACACTCCTGTAAATCATCATATAGATATAAACATATTAATAAAGGATAATGGTACCCTCCTGTAAATCATCATATAGATATAAGCATATTAATAAAGGATAATGGCACTCTCCTGTAAATCATCATATAGATATAAACATATTAATAAAGGATAATGGTACTCTCCTGTAAATCATCATATAGATATAAACATATTAATAAAGGATAATGGTACTCTCCTGTAAATCATCATATAGATATAAGCATATTAATAAAGGATAATGGTACTCTTCTGTAAATCATCATATAGATATAAACATATTAATAAAGGATAATGGTACACTCCTGTAAATCATCATATAGATATAAACATATTAATAAAGGATAATGGTACTCTTCTGTAAATCATCATATAGATATAAACATATTAATAAAGGATAATGGTACACTCCTGTAAATCATCATATAGATATAAGCATATTAATAAAGGATAATGGTACTCTTCTGTAAATCATCATATAGATATAAACATATTAATAAAGGATAATGGTACACTCCTGTAAATCATCATATAGATATAAACATATTAATAAAGGATAATGGTACACTGCTGTAAATCATCATATAGATATAAACATATTAATAAAGGATAATGGTACACTCCTGTAAATCATCATATAGATATAAACATATTAATAAAGGATAATGGTACACTCCTGTAAATCATCATATAGATATAAACATATTAATAAAGGATAATGGTACCCTCCTGTAAATCATCATAAAGATATACACATATTAATAAAGGATAATGGTACTCTCCTGTAAATCATCATATAGATATAAACATATTAATAAAGGATACTGGTACTCTCCTGTAAGTCATCATATAGATATAGACATATTAATAAAGGATAATGGTACTCTCCTGTAAATCATCATATAGATATAAACATATTAATAAAGGATACTAGTACTCTCCTGTAAATCATCATATAGATATAAGCATATTAATAAAGGATAATGGTACTCTCCTGTAAATCATCATATAGATATAAACATATTAATAAAGGATAATGGTACTCTCCTGTAAATCATCATATAGATATAAACATATTAATAAAGGATAATGGTACCCTCCTGTAAATCATCATATAAATATAAACATATTAATAAAGGATAATGGTACCCTCCTGTAGATCATCATATAGATATAAACATATTAATAAAGGATAATGGCACTCTCCTGTAAATCATCATATAGATATAAACATATTAATAAAGGATAATGGCACTCTCCTGAAATCATCATATAGATATAAACATATTAATAAAGGATAATGGTACCCTCCTGTAAATCATCATAAAGATATAAGCATATTAATAAAGGATAATGGTACTCTCCTGTAAATCATCATATAGATATAAACATATTAATAAAGGATACTGGTACTCTCCTGTAAGTCATCATATAGATATAAACATATTAATAAAGGATAATGGTACTCTCCTGTAAATCATCATATAGATATAAACATATTAATAAAGGATACTGGTACACTCCTGTAAATCATCATATAGATATAAACATATTAATAAAGGATAATGGTACACTCCTGTAAATCATCATATAGATATAAGCATATTAATAAAGGATAATGGCACTCTCCTGTAAATCATCATATAGATATAAACATATTAATAAAGGATAATGGCACTCTCCTGTAAATCATCATATAGATATAAACATATTAATAAAGGATACTGGTACACTCCTGTAAATCATCATATAGATATAAACATATTAATAAAGGATAATGGTACTCTCCTGTAAATCATCATATAGATATAAACATATTAATAAAGGATAATGGTACTCTCCTGTAAATCATCATATAGATATAAGCATATTAATAAAGGATAATGGCACTCTCCTGTAAATCATCATATAGATATAAACATATTAATAAAGGATAATGGTACCCTCCTGTAAATCATCATAAAGATATAAGCATATTAATAAAGGATAATGGTACTCTCCTGTAAATCATCATATAGATATAAACATATTAATAAAGGATACTGGTACTCTCCTGTAAGTCATCATATAGATATAAACATATTAATAAAGGATACTGGTACTCTCCTGTAAGTCATCATATAGATATAAACATATTAATAAAGGATAATGGTACTCTCCTGTAAATCATCATATAGATATAAACATATTAATAAAGGATACTGGTACACTCCTGTAAATCATCATATAGATATAAACATATTAATAAAGGATAATGGTACCCTCCTGTAAATCATCATATAGATATAAGCATATTAATAAAGGATAATGGCACTCTCCTGTAAATCATCATATAGATATAAACATATTAATAAAGGATAATGGTACTCTCCTGTAAATCATCATATAGATATAAACATATTAATAAAGGATAATGGTACTCTCCTGTAAATCATCATATAGATATAAGCATATTAATAAAGGATAATGGTACTCTTCTGTAAATCATCATATAGATATAAACATATTAATAAAGGATAATGGTACACTCCTGTAAATCATCATATAGATATAAACATATTAATAAAGGATAATGGTACTCTTCTGTAAATCATCATATAGATATAAACATATTAATAAAGGATAATGGTACACTCCTGTAAATCATCATATAGATATAAGCATATTAATAAAGGATAATGGTACTCTTCTGTAAATCATCATATAGATATAAACATATTAATAAAGGATAATGGCACACTCCTGTAAATCATCATATAGATATAAACATATTAATAAAGGATAATGGTACACTGCTGTAAATCATCATATAGATATAAACATATTAATAAAGGATAATGGTACACTCCTGTAAATCATCATATAGATATAAACATATTAATAAAGGATAATGGTACACTCCTGTAAATCATCATATAGATATAAACATATTAATAAAGGATAATGGTACCCTCCTGTAAATCATCATAAAGATATACACATATTAATAAAGGATAATGGTACTCTCCTGTAAATCATCATATAGATATAAACATATTAATAAAGGATACTGGTACTCTCCTGTAAGTCATCATATAGATATAGACATATTAATAAAGGATAATGGTACTCTCCTGTAAATCATCATATAGATATAAACATATTAATAAAGGATACTAGTACTCTCCTGTAAATCATCATATAGATATAAGCATATTAATAAAGGATAATGGTACTCTCCTGTAAATCATCATATAGATATAAACATATTAATAAAGGATAATGGTACTCTCCTGTAAATCATCATATAGATATAAACATATTAATAAAGGATAATGGTACCCTCCTGTAAATCATCATATAAATATAAACATATTAATAAAGGATAATGGTACCCTCCTGTAGATCATCATATAGATATAAACATATTAATAAAGGATAATGGCACTCTCCTGTAAATCATCATATAGATATAAACATATTAATAAAGGATAATGGTACTCTCCTGTAAATCATCATATAGATATAAACATATTAATAAAGGATATTGGTACTCTCCTGTAAATCATCATATAGATATAAGCATATTAATAAAGGATAATGGTACTCTCCTGTAAATCATCATATAGATATAAACATATTAATAAAGGATAATGATACTCTCCTGTAAATCATCATATAGATATAAGCATATTAATAAAGGATAATGGTACTCTCCTGTAAATCATCATATAGATATAAACATATTAATAAAGGATAATGGTACCCTCCTGTAAATCATCATATAGATATAAACATATTAATAAAGGATAATGGTACTCTCCTGTAAATCATCATATAGATATAAACATATTAATAAAGGATAATGGTACCCTCCTGTAAATCATCATATAGATATAAACATATTAATAAAGGATAATGGTACTCTCCTGTAAATCATCATATAGATATAAACATATTAATAAAGGATACTGGTACACTCCTGTAAATCATCATATAGATATAAACATATTAATAAAGGATAATGGTACTCTCCTGTAAATCATCATATAGATATACACATATTAATAAAGGATAATGGTACTCTCCTGTAAATCATCATATAGATATAAACATATTAATAAAGGATAATGGCACTCTCCTGTAAATCATCATATAGATATACACATATTAATAAAGGATAATGGTACTCTCCTGTAAATCATCATATAGATATAAACATATTAATAAAGGATAATGGTACTCTCCTGTAAATCATCATATAAATATAAACATATTAATAAAGGATAATGGTACTCTCCTGTAAATCATCATAAAGATATAAACATATTAATAAAGGATAATGGCACTCTCCTGTAAATCATCATATAGATATAAACATATTAATAAAGGATACTGGTACTCTCCTGTAAATAATTATATAGATATAAACATATTAATAAAGGATAATGGTACTCTCCTGTGAATCGTCATATAGATATAAACATAATAATAAAGGATAATGGTACTCTCCTGTAAATCATCATATATATATAAACATATTAATAAAGGATAATGGTACCCTCCTGTAAATCATCATATAAATATAAACATATTAATAAAGGATAATGGTACCCTCCTGTAAATCATCATATAGATATAAACATATTAATAAAGGATACTGGTACTCTCCTGTAAATCATCATATAGATATAAACATATTAATAAAGGATACTGGTACCCTCCTGTAAATCATCATATAAATATAAACATATTAATAAAGGATACTGGTACTCTCCTGTAAATCATCATATAGATATAAACATATTAATAAAGGATAATGGTACTCTCCTGTAGATCATCATATAGATATAAACATATTAATAAAGGATAATGGTATTCTCCTGTAAATCATCATATAAATATAAACATATTAATAAAGGATAATGGTACTTTCCTGTAAATCATCAAATAGATATAAACATATTAATAAAGGATACTGGTACTCTCCTGTAAATCATCATATAGATATAAACATAATAATAAAGGATAATGGTACTCTCCTGTAAATCATCATATAGATATAAACATATTAATAAAGGATAATGGTATTCTCCTGTAAATCATCATATAGATATAAGCATATTAATAAAGGATAATGGCACTCTCCTGTAAATCATGAAAGGATGTAAATGAAGATGACAAACTATCCAACATTACACTGAGACACAAATGAGAGTAAATTAACAGTTTCACTAAGAACAGATATGAATGTAAATGAACATGACTGACTATCCAACATTACACTTATACACAATTGAGAGTAAAGGAACAACGATTGTTATATTGCTGTTGTACGCTTAAAAGTGTACATAAAATCAGTCTCGGAGTCCGCACCAATGCCAGCAATAGTATTAATTGACGATGCTGTCGCATTTTGTAATATGATTCCTACATTTGTCTAAGCAATGTATGGATACATTTTCTGTTTATTACCCGTTACGGAATATATGTGTCATAAATGACCACGGATATGTTGTCGTAAGCATTTGTGGTCCTTTCCCCATGCATAACTTAGAACCGAGTTTGTAACTTCATTAAGACGACGGGTGCCACTATTGGAGCAGGAACTGCTCACCCTTCCGGAGCACCTGAGTTCACCCCTGATTGTTAGTAGGGTTCGTGTTGCTTGATCTTTAGTTTTCTGTGTAGTGTTTTGTAGATCGTTGTTTGTCCTTTTTCGTTTGCCCATGGTGTTGTATGTCCTTCATTGATTTACGGCTTCAGATTATCCCTTTGGTATTTTCAAACACTTCTGGCATATCTAATTGAAATTTTTGTTTTATTTTATTGTGACATGTGTCTGCCTTTTAATACAGTGTGTTTGTCATACAACCACATTGGTTGTCTAACTGTTAGTATGCGGTAGATCGAGCCTAACATTTGTATAAGTTGCCTCTTTGCAGCACGCAGTATTAAAGAGCAGAAACAAAGACTGGTTACCCATGAATTGTTATTCCAATACTAGCACTATAAAAAATCAATTCACTCACTCACTCACTCACTCACCCACCCACCCACCCACTCACTCACTCACGCATGCGCACACGCACGCACGCACTCACTCACTCACTCACTCACGCACTCACGAACGAAAGAACGATCGAACGAACGATTGCTACACTAACAAAAACTTACCGTTATATGATAATCATTATCATCACATGTGTCTAGCTTCCTTGTAAACTTCAGTACAGTTCCGAGCGTATCCTCTTTACCTAATGATAAGGAGTAATCCTGGCTGGAATCAATAATAGGAGCATAATGACCAACAGTGTGACAATCCTGAAATATAAATAGATAATAAGCAAACAAGCTAAAACATTATATTCTATTTATTAATTCAAAATTTATTTCGAGTAAAAACGCAATAATACATCATATCTGTTAAGAAGAATAATTAAGTCTCGTCAAGATGTTCCTTTGTCTGCCATTTATTTATTTAAATTGACCTTTGTCAAATTTATTATATTTTTCTATAACATTTTGTATTTTGTTGATTATATGGTTAAATAAAATATATATGTTATTGGTACTTATGTAATGAAAACACAGAGATATGATTTTGTACGCATGATGCGTTTTTAAAATAACCTTCATGAAGTGCGGTCAAGGTCAAAATATCACAAAGTCAAATAATCTAAAACTTTTTGTGAGCAAGAAATCCAAATAGGAGTCAACATCAAGTAAGCAGCGCCATCATTTTGTGTTTGTCATTACATTGGAAAAATCAAGTTCATAGCGCAATACAAATATGATGTATACTTATGAAATAATTCATGGCAGCCGTAGATTTGTGCTCATTTCACCATGGGTTGGGCATTATATGAATATAAATGCCCATCCCATGGTTAAATGTACACAAATCTACGGCTGCCATGAATTATTTCTTTTCTAATATGACAAATACGGTAATTTTGATGACCCTAGGCGACCTTAGAATCCGCCACACAACGGCTGTTCCGTTTAGTCCCCTTCACATATGATGACGGAATCAGCGCAATTTGAACACAAATATTGAATCAAACTCCTATTGTGTGAGTAATGATATATTGAAATATTTATTTCAATACTTTAATGACACAAAACAAATTTAATAAGTGCGCCCTCATAATAAAATTTCACCTCGGAAGTGGCCGGAACATCCGTCGGGGAAAACCCCAAATGAGTGCGTTTTCATCGCATATTTGTGTATACATGTAAGCAAAGTAATATAATGTGTAGTTGCTGTGTATGACCTCATGGAAACGTCCTTGTAGGCTTTTATTCATTACATAAACTCTTTAAATTATGCTTTTTTGTTTCCTATCGATAATTCGTAGGTTCTAGGCACAGTGTATAATGGAATAACTTGTATTATACAGCATGCAAACCTTGAAGTGAGTCATTCCATTATTGTCAACCCATCCGACGACGACATCTGACGGAAACATTTTACCATTTGACGATAGACCAAATCCGACATATCCTCTGGTCTTCACGTGTGTTTCAAATGTTATGTGCGTAGCATTTGTTTTCCAAAACAACCAATAATTTCCATGACTATCTAGCTGCCACACATTACCGAACTGTTCTGTTGGAGTGGGTTTAGTAGGAGAAGCTGGTTCCGGATCAGCAGTATTAGGTTTTCCTCTACATACTCCTATAACAAGAAGAGCCACAATATACCGTACGACTCTCATCTTTATTATATAAGTATTGTATACTACCAGGGAATTTCTTTTATATTACAAAGTGACAGACAAGATAGAGGTCAATATTTAGAATCATCCATCACGAGACAAATCTGAACTTATCAATCTAAGTAAATAAGAATTAATAAATAGAAAGAGATTCTTAGTACTTGACTACTAAACTAACTGATAAGAATCTTCACCCAGGTGTGTTCATGAACGAACATTAAAGTGCATAGAGGTAGACCAAGGGCCGGATTGGGGCTTTCCGAGGCCCTATGCAAATTTTATTTCCTTTTTTTTTCATACAAATTAAGAATGACGTGCACCAGAAAAAATGCTTCTTTTCATGTAATGCTTCATTTTCGTAGGTTCTAGTCACAGTGATTAATGGAATAACTTGTATTATGAGACCTTAATTTTAAATTCCCTTTCCTATTAATTAAACCTGTATTTAGTAGCTACCTGTATTGTGTGACCCTATTTCAATCTTCCCTTGAAAGGTCCCACAAGACAGGTTTGCCTGTATCTGAACAGGGGAATTTGAAGTTGAAACCTAAGGTTAAATATCTTACCATCAGAGAGTAAAGGACCACCAGCAGAGGTATTTACCCAATGGTAGTAATAAAACAAACATATATATTAAGCTTAGTGCGTGCGCACGACGCGTTTCCAGTAAAATCTTCATCAGATACACTCCTAGTCAAAATAATTTAAATGTGTTTGGAACCAAGTAGATTAACAAATGTAAACAGTGGAACAAAACTCGACCAAAGTTTACTAATACTTTAGGGAGATTGACCTCAGCTTTGATACATTACATTATTTATATACAGTAAAAATCAAACATAAGCATATCTACCATTGTGTTGTCTGTTCTTCTTCGATTTACGGATTCTGATTACCTCTTTGGTATCTTCAAACCCTTCTTCCTACTAAACCATGTCAGTGTCACGCACAGACCATTGGACGAATGATATCGTCGGAGACTAATTGTCCACCAGCAGATGTATTTATTTAGTGATAGTTAATAAACTTTAGAGAAAACCGAAAGGAAAATAAAGAATGGATAATCCAGAGACGATGTCAATGTTGGGTACACAAGACACGTGACGAACACAAAAAAATACTGGGTGTAGTGTATCACCTGGTTAATTATATAGCTTATTTCTTGTGTAATTCAGACTCTCTGTCTACTGTAAAGGATTACCGGTATTTTGCATTTCTTATTTTTTCATTAAAATGAAAGGAGCTTTAAAGACACAACGCAATCCTTTATTACTCAAAAATTGATGAAATTCCAAATAAGTAGAAAGAAATCGCTCAAAGATCTGATAGCAGCATTGAAAACGACATTATTAGTCTGATCATAGAATATAACACGACAATAGATAAATCTTAAATTTGTCAATTCATGTGGAAAATAGGCAGTCTGAAATGTACATTGCAATAAATATTAATGAAAACCGAAGGGACAATCATGAAAAGACAATGGAGAGACGCTGGAAGGATTAGGCACAGAAGACACAAGACGAAGAAAAACAGATGGGGGGAGGGGAAGCACACACACACACACACAACATATGATGAAACCCACCAAATACCGGAGATGAACCAAGGGGCCTGCAAAGGGTAAGCAGTTCCTGCATCTTGTATGACATCCGTCGTGCTACTCCTGTAGTCTAAGCAGTTCCTGCATCTTGTAAGACATCCGCCGTGTTACTCTGGTAGTCAAGACTTGTTTGACACTATACGAAAACAATTTTAGTTGTAATAAGCACTTATTTGATAGGAAGTTGTAAATCCAACTACCATACGATCACGCCCACGACTACCATACGATCACGCCCACGACTACCATACGATCACGCCCACGACTACCATACGATCACGCCCACGACTACCATACGATCACGCCCACGACTACCATACGATCACGCCCACGACTACCATACGATCACGCCCACGACTACCATACGATCACGCCCACGACTACCATACGATCACGCCCACGACTACCATACGATCACGCCCACGACTACCATACGATCACGCCCACGACTACCATACGATCACGCCCACGACTACCATACGATCACGCCCACGACTACCATACGATCACGCCCACGACGGCTCCTTCGTCGAATAAAAAATAAATAAACTTTGAAATTAGAGGTTAATGCATGAGCTTCTTTTTAGCCCAAATTCTATTTATTTCAGTTTTTGTTAACATCTTAATGGAGGGTTTGATAAAATGGTTCTCTATGAAATCAGCGAACTTCACTGCAAGATATTAAAGATGTCATTCTGACAAAGAGAAATTAAGAACATTTCAGAAGATGCAATGTAATAAAAACGTAGATATAAATTTGGACATTTACTTCACTAAGTTTGGTGCTGCTTTGACAACTATTTTACCTATTTTGTTCAAGTATTGTTATAAATACTGTTATAGTGACAGCCGGAACCTTTGAGCCGTAATGAAAGCGGTAGGTTTGGCGCTTTAAAATCTGATTCAACCCACCATTTCTTTAGAAATGCATGTACCAAGTCAGGGTCATTACGGTTTTCACAGTTTTCCGGTTATTGACTGATTTTGTCTGTTTATATACTTATGAGTTTTGACTTTCCCTTTGTAAGATTGTTCGGAGTTCGGTAATTTTGTTATTACCCTTATTTGTTTACCAAAGGGCCTAAACAGGACCGCCAAAATCGGCTAAGGTATATTTTGTCGGAAAGGTTTAAATTCAGACCAAATGGTCAGGTAGGCTAAAAACATAAAAGTAGTATAAACATTTAAAAGAAATTATATGGAGAGTTTTACACCTTTACAACCCAGTATGATACACAGTGTGGTATCTTCCTTTGATAAAGCTTTCTCGGTCAATAGATAAGATTGTAATTTCATAATACACGTGTAGTCTTGCGAAATATTCTGAGTACGTAATCACTTGGGTTTACATGTACGACAGGGATGATCTGAGTACGTAGTCACTTGTGTTTACATGTACGACAGGAATGATCTAAGTACGTAGTCACTTGGGTTTACATGTACGACAGGAATGATCTAAGTACGTAGTCAGGTGGGTTTACATGTACGACAGGAATGATCTAAGTACGTAGTCACGTGGGTTTACATGTACGACAGGGATGATCTAAATACGTAGTCAGGTGGGATTACATGTACGACAGGGATGATCTAAGTACGTAGTCACGTGGGTTTACATGTACGACAGGGATGATCTAAGTACGTAGTCACGTGGATTTACATGTACGACAGGGATGATCTAAGTACGTAGTCACGTGGATTTACATGTACGACAGGGATGATCTAAGTACGTAGTCACGTGGGTTTACACGTACGACAGGGATGGTCTAAGTACGTAGTCACGTGGGTTTACATGTACGACAGGGATGATCTAAGTACGTAGTCACGTGGGTTTACATGTACGACAGGGATGATCTAAGTACGTAGTCACGTGGGTTTACATGTACGACAGGGTTGATCTAAGTACGTAGTCAGGTGGGTTGACATGTACGACAGGGATGGTCTAAGTACGTAGTCAGGTGGGTTTACATGTACGACAGGAATGATCTAAGTACGTAGTCACGTGGATTTACATGTACGACAGGGATGATCTAAGTACGTAGTCACGTGGATTTACATGTACGACAGGGATGATCTAAGTACGTAGTCACGTGGGTTTACATGTACGACAGGAATGATCTAAGTACGTAGTCAGGTGGGTTTACATGTACGACAGGAATGATCTAAGTACGTAGTCACGTGGGTTTACATGTACGACAGGGATGCTCTAAGTACGTAGTCACGTGGGTTTACTGGTACGACAGGAATGATCTAAGTACGTAGTCAGGTGGGTTTACATGTACGACAGGTATGGTCTAAGTACGTAGTCACGTGGGTTTACATGTACGACAGGGATGATCTAAGTACGTAGTCACGTGGGTTTACATGTACGACAGGGATGATCTAAGTACGTAGTCACGTGGGTTTACATGTACGACAGGAATGATCTAAGTACGTAGTCACGTGGATTTACATGTACGACAGGGATGATCTAAGTACGTAGTCACGTGGGTTTACATGTACGACAGGAATGATCTAAGTACGTAGTCAGGTGGGTTTACATGTACGACAGGAATGATCTAAGTACGTAGTCACGTGGGTTTACATGTACGACAGGGATGATCTAAGTACATAGTCACCAGGGTTTACGTGTACGACAGGAATGATCTAAGCACGTAGTCAGGTGGATTTACATGTACGACAGGTATGATCTAAGTACGTAGTCACGTGGGTTTACATGTACGACAGGAATGATCTAAGTACGTAGTCAGGTGGGTTTACATGTACGACAGGGATGATCTAAGTACGTAGTCACGTTGGTTTACATGTACGACAGGGATGATCTAAGTACGTAGTCAGGTGGGTTTACATGTACGACAGGGATGATCTAAGTACGTAGTCACGTGGGTTTACATGTACGACAGGAATGATCTAAGTACGTAGTCACGTGGGTTTACATGTACGACAGGGATGATCTAAGTACGTAGTCAGGTGGGTTTACATGTACGACAGGAATGATATAAGTACGTAGTCAGGTGGGTTTACATGTACGACAGGGATGAACTAAGTACGTAGTCACGTGGGTTTACATGTACGACAGGGATGATCTAAGTACGTAGTCACGTGGATTTACATGTACGACAGGAATGATCTAAGTACGTAGTCAGGTGGGTTTACATGTACGACAGGGATGATCTAAGTACGTAGTCACGTGGGTTTACATGTACGACAGGGATGATCTATGTACGTAGTCACGTGGGTTTACATGTACGACAGGGATGATCTAAGTACGTAGTCAGGTGGGTTTACATGTACGACAGGAATAATCTAAGTACGTAGTCACGTGGGTTTACATGTACGACAGGGATGATCTAAGTACGTAGTCACGTGGGTTTACGTGTACGACAGGAATGATCTAAGTACGTAGTCAGGTAGGTTTACATGTACGACAGGGATGATCTAAGTACGTAGTCACGTGGGTTTACATGTACGACAGGGATGATCTAAGTACGTAGTCACGTGGGTTTACATGTACGACAGGGATGATCTAAGTACGTAGTCACGTGGGTTTACATGTACGACAGGGTTGATCTAAGTACGTAGTCAGGTGGGTTGACATGTACGACAGGGATGGTCTAAGTACGTAGTCAGGTGGGTTTACATGTACGACAGGAATGATCTAAGTACGTAGTCACGTGGATTTACATGTACGACAGGGATGATCTAAGTACGTAGTCACGTGGATTTACATGTACGACAGGGATGATCTAAGTACGTAGTCACGTGGGTTTACATGTACGACAGGAATGATCTAAGTACGTAGTCAGGTGGGTTTACATGTACGACAGGAATGATCTAAGTACGTAGTCACGTGGGTTTACATGTACGACAGGGATGCTCTAAGTACGTAGTCACGTGGGTTTACTGGTACGACAGGAATGATCTAAGTACGTAGTCAGGTGGGTTTACATGTACGACAGGTATGGTCTAAGTACGTAGTCACGTGGGTTTACATGTACGACAGGGATGATCTAAGTACGTAGTCACGTGGGTTTACATGTACGACAGGGATGATCTAAGTACGTAGTCACGTGGGTTTACATGTACGACAGGAATGATCTAAGTACGTAGTCACGTGGATTTACATGTACGACAGGGATGATCTAAGTACGTAGTCACGTGGGTTTACATGTACGACAGGAATGATCTAAGTACGTAGTCAGGTGGGTTTACATGTACGACAGGAATGATCTAAGTACGTAGTCACGTGGGTTTACATGTACGACAGGGATGATCTAAGTACATAGTCACCAGGGTTTACGTGTACGACAGGAATGATCTAAGCACGTAGTCAGGTGGATTTACATGTACGACAGGTATGATCTAAGTACGTAGTCACGTGGGTTTACATGTACGACAGCAATGATCTAAGTACGTAGTCAGGTGGGTTTACATGTACGACAGGGATGATCTAAGTACGTAGTCACGTTGGTTTACATGTACGACAGGGATGATCTAAGTACGTAGTCAGGTGGGTTTACATGTACGACAGGGATGATCTAAGTACGTAGTCACGTGGGTTTACATGTACGACAGGAATGATCTAAGTACGTAGTCACGTGGGTTTACATGTACGACAGGGATGATCTAAGTACGTAGTCAGGTGGGTTTACATGTACGACAGGATTGATATAAGTACGTAGTCAGGTGGGTTTACATGTACGACAGGGATGATCTAAGTACGTAGTCACGTGGGTTTACATGTACGACAGGGATGATCTAAGTACGTAGTCACGTGGATTTACATGTACGACAGGAATGATCTAAGTACGTAGTCAGGTGGGTTTACATGTACGACAGGGATGATCTAAGTACGTAGTCACGTGGGTTTACATGTACGACAGGGATGATCTATGTACGTAGTCACGTGGGTTTACATGTACGACAGGGATGATCTAAGTACGTAGTCAGGTGGGTTTACATGTACGACAGGAATAATCTAAGTACGTAGTCACGTGGGTTTACATGTACGACAGGGATGATCTAAGTACGTAGTCACGTGGGTTTACGTGTACGACAGGAATGATCTAAGTACGTAGTCAGGTAGGTTTACATGTACGACAGGGATGATCTAAGTACGTAGTCACGTGGGTTTACATGTACGACAGGGATGATCTAAGTACATAGTCACGTGGGTTTACATGTACGACAGGGAGGATCTAAGTACGTAGTCACGTGGGTTTACATGTACGACAGGGATGATCTAAGTACGTAGTCAGGTGGGTTTACCTGTACGAGAGGGATGATCTAAGTACGTAGGCAGGTGGGTTTACCTGTACGGCAGGAATGATCTGAGTACGTAGTCACGTGGGCTTACATGTACGACAGAGATGATCTAAGTACGTAGTCACGTGGGTTTACATGTACGACAGGAATGATCTAAGTACGTAGTCACGTGGGTTTTCATGTACGACAGGGATGATCTAAGTACGTAGTCACGTGGGTTTACATGTACGACAGGGATGATCTAAGTACGTAGTCAGGTGAGTTTACATGTACGACAGGAATGATCTGAGTACGTAGTCACGTGGGTTTACATGTACGACAGAGATGATCTAAGTACGTAGTGAGGTGGGTTTACAGGTACGACAGGAATGATCTGAGGACGTAGTCACGTGGGTTTACATGTACGACAGGGATGATCTAAGTACGTAGTCACGTGGATTTACATGTACGACAGGGATGATCTAAGTACGTAGTCACGTGTATTTACATGTACGACAGGGATGATCTAAGTACGTAGTCACGTGGGTTTACATGTACGACAGGGATGATCTAAGTACGTAGTCACGTGGGTTTACATGTACGACAGGGATGATCTAAGTACGTAGTCACGTGGGTTTACATGTACGACAGGGATGATCTAAGTACGTAGTCACGTGGGTTTACATGTACGACAGGGATGATCTAAGTACGTAGTCAGGTGGGTTTACATGTACGACAGGGATGATCTAAGTACGTAGTCAGGTGGGTTTACATGTACGACAGGAATGATCTAAGTACGTAGTCACGTGGATTTACATGTACGACAGGGATGATCTAAGTACACAGTCACGTGGGTTTACATGTACGACAGGAATGATCTAAGTACGTAGTCACTTGGGTTTACATGTACGACAGGAATGATCTAAGTACGTAGTCACGTGGGTTTACATGTACGACAGGGATGATCTAAGTACGTAGTCACGTGGGTTTACGTGTACGACAGGAATGATCTAAGTACGTATTCAGGTGGGTTTACATGTACGACAGGTATGATCTAAGTACGTAGTCACGTGGGTTTACATGTACAACAGGGATGATCTAAGTACGTAGTCAGGTGGGTTTACATGTACGACAGGGATGATCTAAGTACGTAGTCACGTTGGTTTACATGTACGACAGGAATGATCTAAGTACGTAGTCACGTGGGTTTACATGTACGACAGGGATGATCTAAGTACGTAGTCACGTGGGTTTACATGTACGACAGGGATGATCTAAGTACGTAGTCACGTGGGTTTACATGTACGACAGGAATGATCTAAGTACGTAGTCAGGTGGGTTTACATGTACAACAGGGATGATCTAAGTACGTAGTCACGTGGGTTTACATGTACGATAGGGATGATCTAAGTACGTAGTCACGTGGGTTTACATGTACGACAGGGATGATCTAAGTACGTAGTAAGGTGGGTTTACATGTACGACAGGAATGATCTAAGTACGTAGTCACGTGGGTTTACATGTACGACAGGGATGATCTAAGTACGTAGTCACGTGGGTTTACATGTACGACAGGAATGATCTAAGTACGTAGTCAGGTAGGTTTACATGTACGACAGGGATGATCTAAGTACGTAGTCACGTGGGTTTACATGTACGACAGGGATGATCTAAGTACGTAGTCACGTGGGTTTACATGTACGACAGGGATGATCTAAGTACGTAGTCACGTGGGTTTACATGTACGACAGGGATGATCTAAGTACGTAGTCAGGTGGGTTTACGTGTACGACAGGAATGATCTAAGTACGTAGGCAGGTGGGTTTACCTGTACGACAGGAATGATCTGAGTACGTAGTCACGTGGGTTTACATGTACGACAGGGGTGATCTAAGTACGTAGTCACGTGGGTTTACATGTACGACAGGAATGATCTAAGTACGTAGTCACGTGGGTTTACATGTACGACAGGGATGATCTAAGTACGTAGTCACGTGGGTTTACATGTACGACAGGGATGATCTAAGTACGTAGTCAGGTGGGTTTACATGTACGACAGGAATGATCTGAGTACGTAGTCACGTGGGTTTACATGTACGACAGAGATGATCTAAGTACGTAGTCAGGTGGATTTACAGGTACGACAGGAATGATCTGAGTACGTAGTCACGTGGGTTTACATGTACGACAGGGATGATCTAAGTACGTAGTTACGTGGGTCTACATGTACGACAAGGAGGATCTAAGTACGTAGTCACGTGGGTTTACATGTACGACAGGGATGATCTAAGTAAGTAGTCACGTGGGTTTACATGTACGACAGGGATTATCTAAGTACGTAGTCACGTGGGTTTACATGTACGACAGGGATGATCTAAGTACGTAGTCAGGTGGGTTTACATGTACGACAGGGATGATCTAAGTACGTAGTCACGTTGGTTTACATGTACGACAGGGATGATCTAAGTACGTAGTCACGTGGGTTTACATGTACGACAGGGATGATCTAAGTACGTAGTCAGGTGGGTTTACATGTACGACAGGAATGATCTAAGTACGTAGTCACGTGGGTTTACATGTACGACAGGGATGATCTAAGTACGTAGTCACGTGGGTTTACGTGTACGACAGGAATGATCTAAGTACGTAGTCAGGTAGGTTTACATGTACGACAGGGATGATCTAAGTACGTAGTCACGTGGGTTTACATGTACGACAGGGATGATCTAAGTACGTAGTCACGTGGGTTTACATGTACGACAGGGATGATCTAAGTACATAGTCACGTGGGTTTACATGTACGACAGGAATGATCTGAGTACGTAGTCACGTGGGTTTACATGTACGACAGGAGTGATCTAAGTACGTAGTCAGGTGGGTTTACATGTACGACAGGAATGATCTAAGTACGTAGTCACGTGGGTTTACATGTACGACAGGGATGATCTAAGTACGTAGTCAGGTGGGTTTACATGTACGACAGGAATGATCTGAGTACGTAGTCACGTGGGTTTACATGTACGACAGGGATGATCTAAGTACGTAGTCAGGTGGGTTTACAGGTACGACTGGAATGATCTGAGTACGTAGTCACGTGGGTTTACATGTACGACAGGGATGATCTAATTTCGTAGTCACGTGGGTTTACATGTACGACAATGAGGATCTAAGTACGTAGTCACGTGGGTTTACATGTACGACAGGGATGATCTAAGTACGTGGTCACGTGGGTTTACATGTACGACAGGGATGATCTAAGTACGTAGTCAGGTGGGTTTACATGTACGACAGGAATGATCTGAGTACGTAGTCACGTGGGTTTACATGTACGACAGGGATGATCTAAGTACGTAGTCAGGTGGGTTTACAGGTACGACTGGAATGATCTGAGTACGTAGTCACGTGGGTTTACATGTACGACAGGGATGATCTAAGTACGTAGTCACGTGGGTTTACATGTACGACAATGAGGATCTAAGTACGTAGTCACGTGGGTTTACATGTACGACAGGGATGATCTAAGTACGTAGTCACGTGGGTTTACATGTACGACAGGGATGATCTAAGTACGTAGTCACGTGGGTTTACATGTACGACAGGGATGATCTAAGTACGTAGTCAGGTGGGTTTACATGTACGACAGGAATGATCTGAGTACGTAGTCACGTGGGTTTACATGTACGACAGAGATGATCTAAGTACGTAGTCAGGTTGATTTACAGGTACGACAGGAATGATCTGAGTACGCAGTCACGTGGGTTTACATGTACGACAGGGATGATCTAAGTACGTAGTCACGTGGGTCTACATGTACGACAAGGAGGATCTAAGTACGTAGTCACGTGGGTTTACATGTACGACAGGGATGATCTAAGTAAGTAGTCACGTGGGTTTACATGTACGACAGGGATTATCTAAGTACGTAGTCACGTGGGTTTACATGTACGACAGGGATGATCTAAGTACGTAGTCAGGTGGGTTTACATGTACGACAGGGATGATCTAAGTACGTAGTCACGTTGGTTTACATGTACGACAGGGATGATCTAAGTACGTAGTCACGTGGGTTTACATGTACGACAGGGATGATCTAAGTACGTAGTCACGTGGGTTTACATGTACGACAGGAATGATCTAAGTACGTAGTCACGTGGGTTTACATGTACGATAGGGATGATCTAAGTACGTAGTCACGTGGGTTTACATGTACGACAGGAATGATCTAAGTACGTAGTCAGGTGGGTTTACATGTACGACAGGGATGATCTAAGTACGTAGTCACGTGGGTTTACATGTACGACAGGGATGATCTAAGTACGTAGTGACGTGGGTTTACATGTACGACAGGAATGATCTAAGTACGTAGTCACGTGGGTTTACATGTACGACAGGGATGATCTAAGTACGTAGTCACGTGGGTTTACATGTACGACAGGGATGATCTAAGTACGTAGTCACGTGAGTTTACATGTTCGACAGGGATGATCTAAGTACGTAGTCAGGTGGGTTTACATGTACGACAGGGATGATCTAAGTACGTAGTCACGTGGATTTACATGTACGACAGGGATGATCTAAGTACTTAGTCACGTGGGTTTACGTGTACGACAGGAATGATCTAAGTACGTAGTCAGGTAGGTTTACATGTACGACAGGGATGATCTAAGTACGTAGTCACGTGGGTTTACATGTACGACAGGGATGATCTAAGTACGTAGTCACGTGGGTTTACATGTACGACAGGGATGATCTAAGTACATAGTCACGTGGGTTTACATGTACGACAGGAATGATCTGAGTACGTAGTCACGTGGGTTTACATGTACGACAGGGGTGATCTAAGTACGTAGTCACGTGGGTTTACATGTACGACAGGGGTGATCTAAGTACGTAGTCAGGTGGGTTTACATGTACGACAGGGATGATCTAAGTACGTAGTCACGTGGGTTTACATGTACGACAGGGATGATCTAAGTACGTAGTCAGGTGGGTTTACATGTACGACAGGAATGATCTGAGTACGTAGTCACGTGGGTTTACATGTACGACAGGGATGATCTAAGTACGTAGTCAGGTGGGTTTACAGGTACGACTGGAATGATCTGAGTACGTAGTCACGTGGGTTTACATGTACGACAGGGATGATCTAAGTACGTAGTCACGTGGGTTTACATGTACGACAATGAGGATCTAAGTACGTAGTCACGTGGGTTTACATGTACGACAGGAATGATCTAAGTACGTAGTCACGTGGGTTTACATGTACGACAGGGATGATCTAAGTACGTAGTCAGGTGGGTTTACATGTACGACAGGGATGATCTAAGTACGTAGTCACGTGAGTTTACATGTACGACAGGGATGATCTAAGTACGTAGTCAGGTGGGTTTACATGTACGACAGGGATGATCTAAGTACGTAGTCACGTGGATTTACATGTACGACAGGGATGATCTAAGTACTTAGTCACGTGGGTTTACGTGTACGACAGGAATGATCTAAGTACGTAGTCAGGTAGGTTTACATGTACGACAGGGATGATCTAAGTACGTAGTCACGTGGGTTTACATGTACGACAGGGATGATCTAAGTACGTAGTCACGTGGGTTTACATGTACGACAGGGATGATCTAAGTACATAGTCACGTGGGTTTACATGTACGACAGGAATGATCTGAGTACGTAGTCACGTGGGTTTACATGTACGACAGGGGTGATCTAAGTACGTAGTCACGTGGGTTTACATGTACGACAGGGGTGATCTAAGTACGTAGTCAGGTGGGTTTACATGTACGACAGGGATGATCTAAATACGTAGTCACGTGGGTTTACATGTACGACAGGGATGATCTAAGTACGTAGTCAGGTGGGTTTACATGTACGACAGGAATGATCTGAGTACGTAGTCACGGGGGTTTACATGTACGACAGGGATGATCTAAGTACGTAGTCAGGTGGGTTTACAGGTACGACTGGAATGATCTGAGTACGTAGTCACGTGGGTTTACATGTACGACAGGGATGATCTAAGTACGTAGTCACGTGGGTTTACATGTACGACAATGAGGATCTAAGTACGTAGTCACGTGGGTTTACATGTACGACAGGAATGATCTAAGTACGTAGTCACGTGGGTTTACATGTACGACAGGGATGATCTAAGTACGTAGTCACGTGGGTTTACATGTACGACAAGGAGGATCTAAGTAATTTGATACCAGATAACTTGGATATTTTTAAATATTTGATTTTCCAGTTTTTGTTTTTTGCTGATTATTTTATTTTTACTATGATCGTATCTGGTGAATGTTAATGCAGAATCGCGTGTTGCGAACTAAATTCGATAGCTATATTTATGTATGGTTTGGTTTAGTTTTTGTTTGGTTTATGGTGTTTAACGCCACTTTCAACCATATTTCAGTTATATCTTGGCGGTCAGTTTTATTGATGACAAACGTGATGACTTCACTTTTCCAATAGTCAACTTTCCTTTTATCAGTAACAATATGGTGTTTATATTTCACAACTCATACGTTATTCTAGAGTAGGTGCCCGGTACAGTGGTTTTCAGCTGCGGACGCAATAGTTGAGGTAATCGCTACAAAAACTCTACAGTCATCATCACGATCTGGTTGACACTTACGAAGTATCCGTTTCTCAAATGATAATGGATCTTTTACTTTTTATGTAGATTGTTTCCTTCCCTTTTCACTGTCACCACTTTAACCCTTCCGGAGCATTTGAGTTCACCACGGTTTTTAGTGGGGTTCGTGTTGCTCGATCTTTAGTTTTATATGTATGTTTTGTCGATCGTTGTTTGCCCTTTTGTACTTTTCCTTTTGGCCATTGTGTTGTCTGTTCTTCTTAGATATACGGATTCTGATTGCCCTTTTGGTATCTTCAAACTCTTCTTACCGGACGCGACGGAATATATGAGTACGACGGCGGGTGTCTTATAAGAAACAGGAACTGCTTACCTTTAGCGACCACCTGAGTTCACTCCAGGGTTTTTTGTGCGGTCCGTGTTGCTCATCTGTTTAGGTTTTTTTTTGTGTTTGCGCATACAAACGATGTTCGGTTTGTCCTTACCCTGAATTGTGTGTAGGAAACCTCATATCTTAATAACAAGAAGACTTTGAAGATACCAAAGGGGTAATCAGAATCTGTAAATCAAAGAAGAGCAGACCAAAAAAAAACACAATGGCCAAATGAAAAAGTACATGAGGACAAACGATATTTGTATTTGCTTGCGTATAGTGGTGCCCAACACATATTGTACTGTGTTGTGTTTTTTGTTTTGTTTGTCTTCGTCTTGTGTCTTGTGGATCCAATGTTGCCAGTTTCTCTGGATTGTCCATTCTTGATTGTCCCTGCGTTTTCTCTAACGTTTATTTACAGCACACGGAGCGTTTCTGGAATAATTGTCATCAGGCATTTTAATCGTCAAATTATTGGAGAGCCATTTCTTTTAAAATTTTTGAGGAGCAAATAATGCAAAGGGGGGAATCGATAATGCTATGACTGACGGTAGTGTTATAGTGTTTAGCGCTACTTTCAACTATATTTCAGCTATATCGTAGCTGTAAGTTTTAGTGGTGGAGGGCCTGGAGTACCCGGGGAAAACCACCAACCTGTCGCAAGTCACTGACAAACTTTATCACATATCAGTATGGAGTTCCTTAGCAGAATGTCGCACTTCATGCCCATTGTAGACAAGATACAACTACTCCTAACTGTCTTGAGTATAATGGTGGCCAGAGGCAAAATAAACATAAATCAAAATATCAGTATATATGGCCGATGGCAGATGCAATCTTTCATGAGCACCTGTGGTCACCTGTGTTCACTGTGTTCACCTGTGTTCACTGTGTTCATTGTGTTCACCTGTGTTCACTGTGTTCACCTGTGTTCACCTGTGTTCACCTGTGTTCACTGTGTTCACCTGTGTTCACCTGTGTTCACCTGTGTTCACTGTGTTCACCTGTGTTCACATGTGTTCAGATGTGTTCACCTGTGTTCACTGTGTTCACATGTGTTCACCTGTGTTCACTGTGTTCACCTGTGTTCACCTGTGTTCACCTGTGTTCACATGTGTTCATCTGTGTTCACTGTGTTCACCTGTGTTCACTGTGTGCATTGTGTTCACCTGTGTTCACTGTGTTCACCTGTGTTCACCTGTGTTCACCTGTGTTCACTGTGTTCACATGTGTTCACCTGTGTTCACCTGTGTTCACTGTGTTCACCTGTGTTCACTGTGTTCACATGTGTTCACCTGTGTTCACTGTGTTCACCTGTGTTCACTGTGTTCACATGTGTTCACCTGTGTTCACTGTGTTCACCTGTGTTCACCTGTGTTCACCTGTGTTCACCTGTGTTCACATGTGTTCATCTGTGTTCACTGTGTTCACCTGTGTTCACTGTGTTCACTGTGTTCACCTGTGTTCACCTGTGTTCACTGTGTTCACTGTGTTCACCTGTGTTCACTGTGTTCACCTGTGTTCACTGTGTTCACTGTGTTCACCTGTGTTCACCTGTGTTCACTGTGTTCACCTGTGTTCACATGTGTTCACATGTGTTCACCTGTGTTCACTGTGTTCACCTGTGTTCACTGTGTTCACCTGTGTTCACATGTGTTCACTGTGTTCACCTGTGTTCACCTGTGTTCACATGTGTTCACCTGTGTTCACTGTGTTCACCTGTGTTCACTGTGTTCACTGTGTTCACCTGTGTTCACCTGTGTTCACCTGTGTTCATTGTGTTCACTGTGTTCACCTGTGTTCACCTGTGTTCACTGTGTTCACCTGTGTTCACATGTGTTCACCTGTGTTCACCTGTGTTCACCTGTGTTCACTCCCGGGGTTTGTTCTGCGATGTCTGTGTTGTTCATCATTTTAGTTTTCTGTATTGTTTTGTTTGTCTTCGCTCTATATCTTTTTCCCAATGTTGCCTGTTTCTCTTAATTTTTCAATGTGCCGTCTTGGTCGTGATCGTATGGCTGTTAGATTTACATGTGCAATTAGAATATATTACCACTAACGTTGTGAGTTCGAATCTAGCCCAAGGCGAAGTGTACTCGGTACAACTTTCAACAGGTTGGTTGTTTTTTCCGGGTACTCCGCTTTTCTCCACCAATAAAACTGACCGCAACGATATAGCTGAAATATTGTTGAAAGTGGCGTTAAACACCATAACCCTAACCTCCTAACACTGGATTGTTCATTCATGATTGGTTCTTCGGTTTCCGTGAACGTTTTTGTTTTGTATCCTTTTTGGTAAACTTTTTTGTGAACTTTTTTGTAAACTTTTCATTAATACAGCTCACTTACTTACAAAACAATGTAGACAAACGGAACCTCTCTTGGCGGACTATTAGTCCCGGAGTGTATCATCCAACCAGTAGATATGGTTAATGAGATTTTTTTAACCTCGAAATTAACAGAAATACAGTCAAACCTGTATTAAGAGGTTACCTTTGGAACAAAGAAAAAGTGGTCTTATAAGACAGGTGACCTCTAAAAAGAGGTTAAATTCATTTGAAATTTTCTATGACAGGACAAGAAAAAGGTGACCTGTTAATACAGGTGATTGCTTAATAGAGGTAACCGCATGGGCAGGTTTGACTGTAATTTATTTGTGCTTAGGACATTTCTCAGGCATATGTACCCTTGGGCGAGGTTGGCTATACCGTTTTGGCTCTTTGCATCACAAGACGTTTATTTTATTTGACTTTCCTATCTTTTGACTATGATGGGTTGGTTGTTACAGGAACATGGTCGCGTACACTCAATTAGATATCTCCGTATTATATTTTTCATCGCGCTCTGAGATCATATCATTATTTACCTTCAGATGAATCCTATTTCTTTCTTTTATTCTAAATCATATCATATTCAAATTTTCACATTAGGGAGCAATCTACTTGAATATTTATTTAAACAATGAATCATCAAAATGTATACACAGCTATGCAACCGTGGCATTTTCCTATTTTTAATAACATAACATAAACTTAAATATTGATATGAAAATGTTTGTACTAGATTATAAACAGACATCATACGTATATTGTCAACACATATATAATCTATTTGTTCGTCTGACACAACAGTCCGCGAGTAGACATGTAGCTCCATTCGGACACATTATTCTAATTCAGAGCCAACCAGGTTTTGATGTTACTCCTTAATGTTGCGTGGTTAGCGGAGAAGCAACAAATGCCAATTTCCTAATCTTTTATTTGACCCGTCAGGTGATCAAACCCACGATACATAGCTCCCGGGGAGAGCATGTTTACTATTACACCTTACTATTACACCTTACTATTACACCTTACTATTACACCTTACTATTACACCTTACTATTACACCTTACTATTACACCTTACTATTACACCTTACTATTACACCTTACTATTACACCACCGATGATATTTTTGTTTATTTTATCCTCCTGTGCTTCTGTTTCAGCAGTAAACTTCCATTGACTGGATAAGTTTTTGTTATATACGGTCACTGACCAAAATATAGCTTTCTTTTCTGGTACCTGATTCATGTTGAGCAACAGAAAGAAACGGTAACAGTATAAGTGCTGACACCACAGAGGACACCATTGAAAACGTGTAGAACAACGCTTGTTTCAGCCATTTTCAGAAAATTTGGCAGTTGTTTTGGATCTTTTGATATTGTATTAGATACACAATCTACGTACATTATCGCTAAATATAAAATTTATTTACACGCTGAGAAACAGGCTAGAAATTCTGGCAAAGGTCTCGCTTTTCTACCTGTTTCTAAAGCTCGTTAAAATAAAAATAAATAGATGTATGTGATGAGTTAATCTGCTGACAAATGACTAATAAAGTGGAGACGTTGACTTTTGTTAACGTTGAGACATATTTCTGATCAATCAGCTAACACCATTTTGGAGTATTAGATTAATTTCTTCATCAAAATTCCTATCTATTGTATGAGCTTGTAAATACTCTTTTATTAATATTTTTCAGACAACGTATCAGCTTTCCCATTTCTTTTCTTATTTAGATTGTCCTATGTCGTCCACAGTTTTCATTTATACTTCAAAAGATATTAAATATTGAAATTGAAATCGTAGCGTTACAATAATACCTGAATAATAATACCACGAGTTTGATTTGATGTAAATGAAATTGTCTTTTTCATAACTTGAAAAGAGGTAATGTTAATCTAATCAGGCATTTAAGGAACAATCAAATTTATGACTTTATGTTCCGTAAGCAATATTAATGGTTTTTATATTACACGTCTACAAAATGTAAATAATACTAAATTAAACAGCAATTTCCATAATATATCCGGGGTCATTACCGACAATGGACCGGGTTATATTGGTAGCCCACACCTTCGTAGTTTCTCACATATATTAATAATTTGCTGCTTTTACAGAAACATTGCACGTAGATTGAAGGCGTAAGTAGACATTTTCTTATAATATCATACCATACACACCTTTTTTTCTTAGATTAAAACCAGCAATAGTATGTCTAGAATCGAATACTATTAAATGCATTCTTCATTATCATATAAATGCATTTTATTTGTAATGCACGCAACTTCTAAAAGTTAGACAACCCTAGTGGGAATCACAGGGTGTAGAAATAGGACCTAGTTTCTACGTAGCGAGTACAACCCCTATTGGACAGGGGACCTTTAGTTGTCAGGGACGAATCACAAGATGTGGAAATAGGACCTAGTTTCTACGTAGCGAGTACAACCCCTATTGGACAGGGACCTTTAGTTGTAAAGGACGAATCACAAGGTGTGGAAATAGGACCTAGTTTCTACGTAGCGAGTACAACCCCTATTGGACAGGGATCTTTAGTTGTAAGGGACGAATCACAAGGTGTGGAAATAGGACCTAGTTTCTACGTAGCGAGTACAGCCCCTATTAAACAAGGGATCTTTAGTTGTAAGGGACGAATCACAAAGTGTGAAAATAGGACCTAGTTTCTACGTAGCGAGTACAACCCCTATTGGACAGGGATCTTTAGTTGTAAGGGACGAATCACAAGGTGTGGAAATAGGACCTAGTTTCTACGTAGCGAGTACAACCCCTAGTAAACAGGGGACCTTTAGTTGTAAGGGACGAATCACAAGGTGTGAAAATAGGACCTAGTTTCAACGTAGCGAGTACAACCCCTATTAAACAAGGGACCTTTAGTTGTAAGGGAGGAATCACAAGGTGTGGAAATAGGACCTAGTTTCTACGTAGCGAGTACAGCCCCTATTAAACAAGGGACCTTTAGTTGTAAGGGACGAATCACAAGGTGTAAAAATAGAACCTAGTTTCTACGTAGCGAGTACAACCCCTATTAAACAAGGAACCTTTAGTTGTAAGGGACGAATCACAAGATGTGGAAATAGGACCTAGTTTCTACCTAGTGAGTACAACCCCTAGTAAACAGGGGATCTTTAGTTGTAAGGGACGAATCACAAGGTGTGGAAATAGGACCTAGTTTCTACGTAGTGAGTACAACCCCTAGTAAACAGGGGACCTTTAGCTGTAAAGGACGAATCACAAGGTGTGGAAATAGGACCTAGTTTCTACGTAGCGAGTACAACCCCTATTAAACAGGGGACCTTTAGTTGTAAGGGACGAATCACAAGGTGTGGAAATAGGACCTAGTTTCTACGTAGCGAGTACAACCCCTATTAAACAGGGTACCTTTAGTTGTAAGGGACGAATCGCAAGGTGTGGAAATATGACCTAGTTTCTACGTAGCGAGTACAACCCCTATTAAACAGCGGACCTTTAGTTGTAAGGGACGAATCACAAGGTGTGGAAATAGGACCTAGTTTCTACGTAGCGAGTACAATCCCTATTAAACAGGGTACCTTTAGTTGTAAGGGACGAATCACAAGGTGTGGAAATAGGACCTAGTTTCTACGTAGCGAGTACAACCCCTATTAAACAGGGGACCTTTAGTTGTAAGGGACGAATCACAAGGTGTGGAAATAGGACCTAGTTTCTACGTAGCGAGTACAATCCCTATTAAACAGGGGACCTTTAGTTGTAAGGAACGAATCACAACCCATCATAAGGACGGGATGGGACGTAAATGAGTGCCACGTGTATGAAAAATGTCACGCGCCTGTCTAAACGGTAACACGACGGGTGTCATTAGCGGCACAAGAACTAATTACCCTTCTGGAACACCTATATTCATCCCTGCTTTTTTGCGGGGTTCGTGTTGTTCAATCTATAGTTTTCTGCATAGTATTTTTTGGACCGGACCCTTTTGGGGGGAGGGGTCTTTTACCGTTGGCCAGTACCTGGATCGTACTATATTAATTTATTTCTGGACGACATTTTAGTTCAAGTACATTGAACCTATTTAATGCGCTATTTTCATTCATGTAAATTATAAGCAAACGGAAGTATACATAATTTGTAGATCGTTGTTTGTAAATATCCATGCTTTCTGTGTAAACGGACTCTGTTTTAAATGATTAATTTAAGGCAAAAAGAGGACTTATTTCAAACTCAGCAGAAAACGGGAAGACACAATAATATTCCTGTGTATTCTGTGGTAGCTTCTCCTTCCTGTGTAATAACACTGAAATATTAGTTCTTCTCGAGAGAAAATATTTCTGGCTGATAATTAGAGGAATACTGGCTATACAAAACATTAGATCAAAACGCCGGATACGCAATACTTTAGATCAAACCACCGGAAACGTAATACTTTAGATCTAAACGCCGGATGCGTAATACTTTAGATCTAAACGTCATGACTGAGTTGCACAAACCTCAATTAAATTTAAATCTCAATTAAACCTTTAGTGTAGATTAAATTCATGTACATTGGAAGTAAATTTAAGTGTCAATTAAGTTTTAGTTGACATTTGATTTTCATTGAGGGCTGTGTAACCCAGTCCACATATACAAATATCAGAAAAACCAGAATATACCAACCTTTGTGATGCCTGTTGAACTACTATTTATGTTTTATAAACACATGTATAGTACATAGATTTGTGATGCCTGTTGTACTACTATTTATGTTCTATAAACACATGTATAGTATATAGATTTGTGATGCCTGTTGTACTACTATTTATGTTCTATAAACACATGTATAGTATATAGATTTGTGATGCCTGTTGTACTACTATTTATGCTTTATAAACACATGTATAGTATATAGATTTGTGATGCCTGTTGTACTACTATTTATGCTTTATAAACACATGTATAGTATATAGATTTGTGATGTCTGTTGTACTACTATTTATGTTTTATAAACACTTGTATAGTATATAGATTTGTGATGCCTGTTGTACTACTATTTATGTTTTATAAACAGATGTATAGTATATAGATTTGTGATGCCTGTTGTACTACTATTTATGTTTTATAAACACGTGTATAGTATATATATTTGTGATGCCTGTTGTACTACTATTTATGTTTTATAAACACGTGTATAGTATATAGATTTGTGATGTCTGTTGTACTACTATTTATGTTATATAAACACGTGTATAGTATATAGATTTGTGATGCCTGTTGTACTACTATTTATGTTTTATAAACACCTCTATAGTATATAGATTTGTGATGCCTGTTGTACTACTATTTATGTTTTATAAACACATGTATAGTATATAGATTTGTGATGCCTGTTGTACTACTATTTATGTTTTATAAACACATGCATAGTATATAGATTTGTGATGCCTGTTGTACTACTATTTATGTTTTATAAACACGTGTATAGTATATAGATTTGTGATGTCTGTTGTACTACTATTTATGTTTTATAAACACGTGTATAGTATATAGATTTGTGATGTCTGTTGTACTACTATTTATGTTTTATAAACACGTGTATAGTATATAGATTTGTGATGTCTGTTGTACTACTATTTATGTTTTATAAACACCTGTATAGTATATAGATTTGTGATGCCTGTTGTACTACTATTTATGTTTTATAAACACATGTATAGTATATAGATTTGTGATGCCTGTTGTACTACTATTTATGTTTTATAAACACATGTATAGTATATAGATTTGTGATGCCTGTTGTACTACTATTTATGTTCTATAAACACATGTATAGTATATAGATTTGTGATGCCTGTTGTACTACTATTTATGCTTTATAAACACCTGTATAGTATATAGATTTGTGATGTCTGTTGTACTACTATTTATGTTCTATAAACACGTGTATAGTATATAGATTTGTGATGCCTGTTGTACTACTATTTATGTTTTATAAACACATGTATAGTATATAGATGTGTGATGCCTGTTGTACTACTATTTATGTTTTATAAACACGTGTATAGTATATAGATTTGTGATGCCTGTTGTACTACTATTTATGCTTTATAAACACATGTATAGTATATAGATTTGTGATGCCTGTTGTACTACTATTTATGTTTTATAAACACATGTATAGTATATAGATTTGTGATGCCTGTTGTACTACTATTTATGTTTTATAAACACGTGTATAGTATATAGATTTGTGATGCCTGTTGTACTACTATTTATGTTTTATAAACACGTGTATAGTATATATATTTGTGATGTCTGTTGTACTACTATTTATGTTTTATAAACACATGCATAGTATATAGATTTGCGATGCCTGTTGTACTACTATTTATGTTTTATAAACATGTGTATAGTATATAGATTTGTGATGTCTGTTGTACTACTATTTATGTTTTATAAACACGTGTATAGTATATAGATTTGTGATGCCTGTTGTACTACTATTTATGTTTTATAAACACATGTATAGTATATAGATTTGTGATGCCTGTTGTACTACTATTTATGTTTTATAAACACGTGTATAGTATATAGATTTGTGATGTTTGTTGTACTACTATTTATGTTTTATAAACACATGTATAGTATATAGATTTGTGATGTCTGTTGTACTACTATTTATGTTTTATAAACACCTGTATAGTATATAGATTTGTGATGCCTGTTGTACTACTATTTATGCTTTATAAACACATGTATAGTATATAGATTTGTGATGCCTGTTGTACTACTATTTATGTTTTATAAACACATGTATAGTATATAGATTTGTGATGCCTGTTGTACTACTATTTATATTTTAAAAACACATGTATAGTATATAGATTTGTGATGCCTGTTGTACTACTATTTATGTTTTATAAACACGTGTATAGTATATAGATTTGTGATGCCTGTTGTACTACTATTTATGTTTTATAAACACGTGTATAGTATATAGATTTGTGATGCCTGTTGTACTACTATTTATATTTTAAAAACACATGTATAGTATATAGATTTGTGATGCCTGTTGTACTACTATTTATGTTTTATAAACACGTGTATAGTATATAGATTTGTGATGCCTGTTGTACTACTATTTATGTTTTATAAACACGTGTATAGTATATAGATTTGTGATGCCTGTTGTACTACTATTTATATTTTAAAAACACATGTATAGTATATAGATTTGTGATGCCTGTTGTACTACTATTTATGTTTTATAAACACCTGTATAGTATATAGATTTGTGATGCCTGTTGTACTACTATTTATGTTTTATAAACACATGTATAGTATATAGATTTGTGATGCCTGTTGTACTACTATTTATGTTTTATAAACACGTGTATAGTATATAGATTTGTGATGCCTGTTGTACTACTATTTATGTTTTATAAACACGTGTATAGTATATAGATTTGTGATGCCTGTTGTACTACTATTTATATTTTAAAAACACATGTATAGTATATAGATTTGTGATGCCTGTTGTACTACTATTTATGTTTTATAAACACGTGTATAGTATATAGATTTGTGATGCCTGTTGTACTACTATTTATGTTTTATAAACACATGTATAGTATATAGATTTGTGATGCCTGTTGTACTACTATTTATGCTTTATAAACACATGTATAGTACATAGATTTGTGATGCCTGTTGTACTACTATTTATGCTTTATAAACACATGTATAGTATATAGATCTGTGATGCCTGTTGTACTACTATTTATGCTTTATAAACACATGTATAGTATATAGATCTGTGATGCCTGTTGTACTACTATTTATGTTTTATAAACACGTGTATAGTATATAGATTTGTGATGCCTGTTGTACTACTATTTATATTTTAAAAACACATGTATAGTATATAGATTTGTGATGCCTGTTGTACTACTATTTATATTTTAAAAACACATGTATAGTATATAGATTTGTGATGCCTGTTGTACTACTATTTATGTTTTATAAACACGTGTATAGTATATAGATTTGTGATGCCTGTTGTACTACTATTTATCTTTTAAAAACACATGTATAGTATATAGATTTGTGATGCCTGTTGTACTACTATTTATGTTTTATAAACACATGTATAGTATATAGATTTGTGATGCCTGTTGTACTACTATTTATGCTTTATAAACACATGTATAGTACATAGATTTGTGATGCCTGTTGTACTACTATTTATGCTTTATAAACACATGTATAGTATATAGATTTGTGATGCCTGTTGTACTACTATTTATGTTTTATAAACACATGTATAGTATATAGATCTGTGATGCCTGTTGTACTACTATTTATGCTTTATAAACACATGTATAGTATATAGATCTGTGATGCCTGTTGTACTACTATTTATGCTTTATAAACACATGTATAGTATATAGATCTGTGATGCCTGTTGTACTACTATTTATGCTTTATGAACACATGTATAGTATATAGATCTGTGATGCCTGTTGTACTACTATTTATGCTTTATAAACACATGTATAGTATATAGATTTGTGATGCCTGTTGTACTACTATTTATGTTTTATAAACACATGTATAGTATATAGATTTGTGATGCCTGTTGTACTACTATTTATGTTTTATAAACACGTGTATAGTATATAGATTTGTGATGCCTGTTGTACTACTATTTATATTTTAAAAACACATGCATAGTATATAGATTTGTGATGCCTGTTGTACTACTATTTATGTTTTATAAACACGTGTATAGTATATAGATTTGTGATGCCTGTTGTACTACTATTTATATTTTAAAAACACATGTATAGTATATAGATTTGTGATGCCTGTTGTACTACTATTTATGTTTTATAAACACATGTATAGTATATAGATTTGTGATGCCTGTTGTACTACTATTTATGCTTTATAAACACATGTATAGTATATAGATTTGTGATGCCTGTTGTACTACTATTTATGTTTTATTAACACATGTATAGTATATAGATTTGTGATGCCTGTTGTACTACTATTTATGTTTTATAAACACATGTATAGTATATAGATTTGTGATGCCTGTTGTACTACTATTTATGTTTTATTAACACATGTATAGTATATAGATCTGTGATGTCTGTTGTACTACTATTTATGTTTTATAAACACATGTATAGTATATAGATTTGTGATGCCTGTTGTACTACTATTTATGCTTTATAAACACATGTATAGTATATAGATTTGTGATGCCTGTTGTACTACTATTTATGTTTTATAAACACATGTATAGTATATAGATTTGTGATGCCTGTTGTACTACTATTTATGCTTTATAAACACATGTATAGTATATAGATTTGTGATGCCTGTTGTACTACTATTTATGCTTTATAAACACATGTATAGTATATAGATTTGTGATGCCTGTTGTACTACTATTTATGCTTTATAAACACCTGTATAGTATATAGATCTGTGATGTCTGTTGTACTACTATTTATGTTTTATAAACACGTGTATAGTATATAGATTTGTGATGTCTGTTGTACTACTATTTATGTTTTATAAACACGTGTATAGTATATAGATTTGTGATGTCTGTTGTACTACTATTTATGTTTTATAAACACCTGTATAGTATATAGATTTGTGATGCCTGTTGTACTACTATTTATGTTTTATAAACACATGTATAGTATATAGATTTGTGATGCCTGTTGTACTACTATTTATGTTTTATAAACACATGTATAGTATATAGATTTGTGATGCCTGTTGTACTACTATTTATGTTCTATAAACACATGTATAGTATATAGATTTGTGATGCCTGTTGTACTACTATTTATGCTTTATAAACACCTGTATAGTATATAGATTTGTGATGTCTGTTGTACTACTATTTATGTTCTATAAACACGTGTATAGTATATAGATTTGTGATGCCTGTTGTACTACTATTTATGTTTTATAAACACATGTATAGTATATAGATGTGTGATGCCTGTTGTACTACTATTTATGTTTTATAAACACGTGTATAGTATATAGATTTGTGATGCCTGTTGTACTACTATTTATGCTTTATAAACACATGTATAGTATATAGATTTGTGATGCCTGTTGTACTACTATTTATGTTTTATAAACACATGTATAGTATATAGATTTGTGATGCCTGTTGTACTACTATTTATGTTTTATAAACACGTGTATAGTATATAGATTTGTGATGCCTGTTGTACTACTATTTATGTTTTATAAACACGTGTATAGTATATATATTTGTGATGTCTGTTGTACTACTATTTATGTTTTATAAACACATGCATAGTATATAGATTTGCGATGCCTGTTGTACTACTATTTATGTTTTATAAACATGTGTATAGTATATAGATTTGTGATGTCTGTTGTACTACTATTTATGTTTTATAAACACGTGTATAGTATATAGATTTGTGATGCCTGTTGTACTACTATTTATGTTTTATAAACACATGTATAGTATATAGATTTGTGATGCCTGTTGTACTACTATTTATGTTTTATAAACACGAGTATAGTATATAGATTTGTGATGTCTGTTGTACTACTATTTATGTTTTATAAACACGTGTATAGTATATAGATTTGTGATGTTTGTTGTACTACTATTTATGTTTTATAAACACATGTATAGTATATAGATTTGTGATGTCTGTTGTACTACTATTTATGTTTTATAAACACCTGTATAGTATATAGATTTGTGATGCCTGTTGTACTACTATTTATGCTTTATAAACACATGTATAGTATATAGATTTGTGATGCCTGTTGTACTACTATTTATGTTTTATAAACACATGTATAGTATATAGATTTGTGATGCCTGTTGTACTACTATTTATATTTTAAAAACACATGTATAGTATATAGATTTGTGATGCCTGTTGTACTACTATTTATGTTTTATAAACACGTGTATAGTATATAGATTTGTGATGCCTGTTGTACTACTATTTATGTTTTATAAACACGTGTATAGTATATAGATTTGTGATGCCTGTTGTACTACTATTTATATTTTAAAAACACATGTATAGTATATAGATTTGTGATGCCTGTTGTACTACTATTTATGTTTTATAAACACGTGTATAGTATATAGATTTGTGATGCCTGTTGTACTACTATTTATGTTTTATAAACACGTGTATAGTATATAGATTTGTGATGCCTGTTGTACTACTATTTATATTTTAAAAACACATGTATAGTATATAGATTTGTGATGCCTGTTGTACTACTATTTATGTTTTATAAACACCTGTATAGTATATAGATTTGTGATGCCTGTTGTACTACTATTTATGTTTTATAAACACATGTATAGTATATAGATTTGTGATGCCTGTTGTACTACTATTTATGTTTTATAAACACGTGTATAGTATATAGATTTGTGATGCCTGTTGTACTACTATTTATGTTTTATAAACACGTGTATAGTATATAGATTTGTGATGCCTGTTGTACTACTATTTATATTTTAAAAACACATGTATAGTATATAGATTTGTGATGCCTGTTGTACTACTATTTATGTTTTATAAACACGTGTATAGTATATAGATTTGTGATGCCTGTTGTACTACTATTTATGTTTTATAAACACATGTATAGTATATAGATTTGTGATGCCTGTTGTACTACTATTTATGCTTTATAAACACATGTATAGTACATAGATTTGTGATGCCTGTTGTACTACTATTTATGCTTTATAAACACATGTATAGTATATAGATCTGTGATGCCTGTTGTACTACTATTTATGCTTTATAAACACATGTATAGTATATAGATCTGTGATGCCTGTTGTACTACTATTTATGCTTTATAAACACATGTATAGTATATAGATCTGTGATGCCTGTTGTACTACTATTTATGCTTTATAAACACATGTATAGTATATAGATCTGTGATGCCTGTTGTACTACTATTTATGCTTTATTAACACATGTATAGTATATAGATTTGTGATGCCTGTTGTACTACTATTTATGTTTTATAAACACGTGTATAGTATATAGATTTGTGATGTCTGTTGTACTACTATTTATGTTTTATAAACACGTGTATAGTATATAGATTTGTGATGTCTGTTGTACTACTATTTATGTTTTATAAACACCTGTATAGTATATATATTTGTGATGCCTGTTGTACTACTATTTATGCTTTATAAACACATGTATAGTATATAGATTTGTGATGCCTGTTGTACTACTATTTATGCTTTATAAACACCTGTATAGTATATAGATTTGTGATGTCTGTTGTACTACTATTTATGTTTTATAAACACGTGTATAGTATATAGATTTGTGATGTCTGTTGTACTACTATTTATGTTTTATAAACACCTGTATAGTATATAGATTTGTGATGCCTGTTGTACTACTATTTATGTTTTATAAACACATGTATAGTATATAGATTTGTGATGCCTGTTGTACTACTATTTATGTTTTATAAACACATGTATAGTATATAGATTTGTGATGCCTGTTGTACTACTATTTATGTTCTATAAACACATGTATAGTATATAGATTTGTGATGCCTGTTGTACTACTATTTATGCTTTATAAACACCTGTATAGTATATAGATTTGTGATGTCTGTTGTACTACTATTTATGTTCTATAATCACGTGTATAGTATATAGATTTGTGATGCCTGTTGTACTACTATTTATGTTTTATAAACACATGTATAGTATATAGATTTGTGATGCCTGTTGTACTACTATTTATGTTTTATAAACACGTGTATAGTATATAGATTTGTGATGCCTGTTGTACTACTATTTATGCTTTATAAACACATGTATAGTATATAGATTTGTGATGCCTGTTGTACTACTATTTATGTTTTATAAACACATGTATAGTATATAGATTTGTGATGCCTGTTGTACTACTATTTATGTTTTATAAACACGTGTATAGTATATAGATTTGTGATGCCTGTTGTACTACTATTTATGTTTTATAAACACGTGTATAGTATATAGATTTGTGATGTCTGTTGTACTACTATTTATGTTTTATAAACACATGCATAGTATATAGATTTGTGATGCCTGTTGTACTACTATTTATGTTTTATAAACATGTGTATAGTATATAGATTTGTGATGTCTGTTGTACTACTATTTATGTTTTATAAACACGTGTATAGTATATAGATTTGTGATGCCTGTTGTACTACTATTTATGTTTTATAAACACATGTATAGTATATAGATTTGTGATGCCTGTTGTACTACTATTTATGTTTTATAAACACGAGTATAGTATATAGATTTGTGATGTCTGTTGTACTACTATTTATGTTTTATAAACACGTGTATAGTATATAGATTTGTGATGTTTGTTGTACTACTATTTATGTTTTATAAACACATGTATAGTATATAGATTTGTGATGTCTGTTGTACTACTATTTATGTTTTATAAACACCTGTATAGTATATAGATTTGTGATGCCTGTTGTACTACTATTTATGCTTTATAAACACATGTATAGTATATAGATTTGTGATGCCTGTTGTACTACTATTTATGTTTTATAAACACATGTATAGTATATAGATTTGTGATGCCTGTTGTACTACTATTTATATTTTAAAAACACATGTATAGTATATAGATTTGTGATGCCTGTTGTACTACTATTTATGTTTTATAAACACGTGTATAGTATATAGATTTGTGATGCCTGTTGTACTACTATTTATGTTTTATAAACACGTGTATAGTATATAGATTTGTGATGCCTGTTGTACTACTATTTATATTTTAAAAACACATGTATAGTATATAGATTTGTGATGCCTGTTGTACTACTATTTATATTTTAAAAACACATGTATAGTATATAGATTTGTGATGCCTGTTGTACTACTATTTATGTTTTATAAACACGTGTATAGTATATAGATTTGTGATGCCTGTTGTACTACTATTTATCTTTTAAAAACACATGTATAGTATATAGATTTGTGATGCCTGTTGTACTACTATTTATGTTTTATAAACACATGTATAGTATATAGATTTGTGATGCCTGTTGTACTACTATTTATGCTTTATAAACACATGTATAGTACATAGATTTGTGATGCCTGTTGTACTACTATTTATGCTTTATAAACACATGTATAGTATATAGATTTGTGATGCCTGTTGTACTACTATTTATGTTTTATAAACACATGTATAGTATATAGATCTGTGATGCCTGTTGTACTACTATTTATGCTTTATAAACACATGTATAGTATATAGATCTGTGATGCCTGTTGTACTACTATTTATGCTTTATAAACACATGTATAGTATATAGATCTGTGATGCCTGTTGTACTACTATTTATGCTTTATGAACACATGTATAGTATATAGATCTGTGATGCCTGTTGTACTACTATTTATGCTTTATAAACACATGTATAGTATATAGATTTGTGATGCCTGTTGTACTACTATTTATGTTTTATAAACACATGTATAGTATATAGATTTGTGATGCCTGTTGTACTACTATTTATGTTTTATAAACACGTGTATAGTATATAGATTTGTGATGCCTGTTGTACTACTATTTATATTTTAAAAACACATGCATAGTATATAGATTTGTGATGCCTGTTGTACTACTATTTATGTTTTATAAACACGTGTATAGTATATAGATTTGTGATGCCTGTTGTACTACTATTTATATTTTAAAAACACATGTATAGTATATAGATTTGTGATGCCTGTTGTACTACTATTTATGTTTTATAAACACATGTATAGTATATAGATTTGTGATGCCTGTTGTACTACTATTTATGCTTTATAAACACATGTATAGTACATAGATTTGTGATGCCTGTTGTACTACTATTTATGCTTTATAAACACATGTATAGTATATAGATTTGTGATGCCTGTTGTACTACTATTTATGTTTTATAAACACATGTATAGTATATAGATCTGTGATGCCTGTTGTACTACTATTTATGCTTTATAAACACATGTATAGTATATAGATCTGTGATGCCTGTTGTACTACTATTTATGTTTTATAAACACATGTATAGTATATAGATCTGTGATGCCTGTTGTACTACTATTTATGCTTTATAAACACATGTATAATATATAGATCTGTGATGCCTGTTGTACTACTATTTATGCTTTATAAACACATGTATAGTATATAGATCTGTGATGCCTGTTGTACTACTATTTATGCTTTATAAACACATGTATAGTATATAGATTTGTGATGTCTGTTGTACTACTATTTATGCTTTATAAACACATGTATAGTATATAGATTTGTGATGCCTGTTGTACTACTATTTATGTTTTATAAACACGTGTATAGTATATAGATCTGTGATGCCTGTTGTACTACTATTTATGCTTTATAAACACATGTATAGTATATAGATTTGTGATGCCTGTTGTACTACTATTTATGTTTTATTAACACATGTATAGTATATAGATTTGTGATGCCTGTTGTACTACTATTTATGTTTTATAAACACATGCATAGTACATAGATTTGTGATGCCTGTTGTACTACTATTTATGTTCTATAAACACATGTATAGTATATAGATTTGTGATGCCTGTTGTGCTACTCTTTATGCTTTATAAACACATGTATAGTATATAGATTTGTGATGCCTGTTGTACTACTATTTATGTTTTATAAACACATGCATAGTATATAGATTTGTGATGCCTGTTGTACTACTATTTATGTTTTATAAACACATGTATAGTATATAGATTTGTGATGCCTGTTGTGCTACTCTTTATGCTTTATAAACACGTGTATAGTATATAGATTTGTGATGCCTGTTGTACTACTATTTATGTTTTATAAACACATGTATAGTATATAGATTTGTGATGCCTGTTGTACTACTATTTATGTTTTATAAACACATGTATAGTATATAGATCTGTGATGCCTGTTGTACTACTATTTATGCTTTATAAACACATGTATAGTATATAGATCTGTGATGCCTGTTGTACTACTATTTATGCTTTATAAACACATGTATAGTATATAGATCTGTGATGCCTGTTGTACTACTCTTTATGTTTTATTAACACATGTATAGTATATAGATCTGTGATGCCTGTTGTACTACTATTTATGTTCTATAAACACATGTATAGTATATAGATTTGTGATGTCTGTTGTACTACTATTTATGTTTTATAAACACATGTATAGTATATAGATTTGTGATGCCTGTTGTACTACTATTTATGTTTTATAAACACGTGTATAGTATATAGATTTGTGATGCCTGTTGTACTACTATTTATGTTTTATAAACACATGCATAGTACATAGATTTGTGATGCCTGTTGTACTACTATTTATGTTCTATAAACACATGTATAGTATATAGATTTGTGATGCCTGTTGTGCTACTCTTTATGCTTTATAAACACATGTATAGTATATAGATTTGTGATGCCTGTTGTACTACTATTTATGTTTTATAAACACATGTATAGTATATAGATTTGTGATGCCTGTTGTGCTACTCTTTATGCTTTATAAACACGTGTATAGTATATAGATTTGTGATGCCTGTTGTACTACTATTTATGTTTTATAAACACATGTATAGTATATAGATTTGTGATGCCTGTTGTACTACTATTTATGTTTTATAAACACGTGTATAGTATATAGATTTGTGATGCCTGTTGTACTACTATTTATGTTTTATAAACACATGCATAGTACATAGATTTGTGATGCCTGTTGTACTACTATTTATGTTCTATAAACACATGTATAGTATATAGATTTGTGATGCCTGTTGTGCTACTCTTTATGCTTTATAAACACATGTATAGTACATAGATTTGTGATGCCTGTTGTACTACTATTTATGCTTTATAAACACATGTATAGTATATAGATTTGTGATGCCTGTTGTACTACTATTTATGTTTTATAAACACATGTATAGTATATAGATTTGTGATGCCTGTTGTACTACTATTTATGTTTTATAAACACGTGTATAGTATATTGATTTGTGATGCCTGTTGTACTACTATTTATGTTTTATTAACACATGTATAGTATATAGATCTGTGATGCCTGTTGTACTACTATTTATGTTTTATAAACACTTGTATAGTATATAGATTTGTGATGCCTGTTGTACTACTATTTATGTTTTATAAACACATGTATAGTATATAGATTTGTGATGCCTGTTGTACTACTATTTATGTTTTATAAACACATGTATAGTATATAGATTTGTGATGTCTGTTGTACTACTATTTATGTTTTATAAACACGTGTATAGTATATAGATTTGTGATGTCTGTTGTACTACTATTTATGTTTTATAAACACGTGTATAGTATATAGATTTGTGATGTCTGTTGTACTACTATTTATGTTTTATAAACACATGTATAGTATATAGATTTGTGATGTCTGTTGTACTACTATTTATGTTTTATAAACACATGTATAGTATATAGATTTGTGATGTCTGTTGTACTACTATTTATGTTCTATAAACACATGTATAGTATATAGATTTGTGATGTCTGTTGTACTACTATTTATGTTTTATAAACACATGTATAGTATATAGATTTGTGATGCCTGTTGTACTACTATTTATGTTTTATAAACACGTGTATAGTATATAGATTTGTGATGCCTGTTGTACTACTATTTATGTTTTATAAACACGTGTATAGTATATAGATTTGTGATGCCTGTTGTACTACTATTTATGTTTTATAAACACATGTATAGTATATAGATTTGTGATGCCTGTTGTACTACTATTTATGTTTTATAAACACGTGTATAGTATATAGATTTCTGATGCCTGTTGTACTACTATTTATGTTATATAAACACCTGTATAGTATATAGATTTGTGATGCCTGTTATACTACTATTTATGTTTTATAAACACATGTATAGTATATAGATTTGTGATGCCTGTTGTACTACTATTTATGTTTTATAAACACATGTATAGTATATAGATTTGTGATGCCTGTTGTACTACTATTTATGTTTTATTAACACATGTATAGTATATAGATTTGTGATGCCTGTTGTACTACTATTTATGTTTTATAAACACATGTATAGTATATAGATTTGTGATGCCTGTTGTACTACTATTTATGTTCTATAAACACATGTATAGTATATAGATTTGTGATGCCTGTTGTACTACTATTTATGTTTTATTAACACATGTATAGTATATAGATTTGTGATGCCTGTTGTACTACTATTTATGTTTTATTAACACATGTATAGTATATAGATTTGTGATGCCTGTTGTACTACTATTTATGTTTTATTAACACATGTATAGTATATAGATTTGTGATGCCTGTTGTACTACTATTTATGTTTTATAAACACGTGTATAGTATATAGATTTGTGATGCCTGTTGTACTACTATTTATGTTTTATTAACACATGTATAGTATATAGATTTGTGATGCCTGTTGTACTACTATTTATGTTTTATTAACACATGTATAGTATATAGATTTGTGATGCCTGTTGTACTACTATTTATGTTCTATAAACACATGTATAGTATATAGATTTGTGATGCCTGTTGTACTACTATTTATGTTTTATAAACAGATGTATAGTATATAGAACAGAAATACATTTTTTTCCTTTACTTTTTTTCTATCCAGATCTAAATGTTTTTTGTTATTTTTTTCCATTAAGGCATCAATGTTTTATTTTTTTTGAACCAGAATTCCTTCCATTTACAACTTTCTTCATTCTGATTATGATTGTGAGCAATTCTCTAATACGTGATATCAGATAAAAGTTTTGAACTTTATTATAGTTTTATAACCTGTCAAGTAGAAACGAACGTCTTATAAACACTCGTCTTATCCTATCAACACCAGATAAGTAATACAATAATATTATAAAGTCTTCATTTAAATATATGTATATCTGTCAAGTAACTTAGCACTCCAAACCAAGATAGTATTGGACAATTTGAAAAGTGTTTTTATTTTCTTTCTTTTTTTCCAGAACATATGATAATGTCATGATTTGTGATATATGATGGGTGAAGAATGTAAAGACATTGTTAATTGAGTTACAATTCTGCATTGTGACGTTTTTCTTGGTGTGTTTTACTAGCTGTGTGTATCATGGTGAGGAACGTAATTATTTTTCTGAAACGATGTCTAAAGAGTGGATGTATGATATTGCTATCATGTTTCATTTTGTATTTCCTTTTCAAATCAGTAGCGGAAACGGAAGTCGTATCACAACGGGACATGCGCAATCAATTTATATCATCTGAAGAAGATACTACTACTACTGTCGGCTATATAACAACAACGGAAGAAATGGTTACAACGGAGACAGAAAATGAACAATTTCATCAATTTTCATTTAATTACATTCACATTCCTCCTCAAATATGTGAGTTAGATGGAGCTAGTATGGATCCATTTCTGGTTATTGTTGTCAAGTCAAGTGTAATGCACATTGGACATAGGGAAGCCATTCGTTCCACTTGGGCGAAATTCAAAAATCCTAATATCAAGCTAGTTTTCTTGTTGGGATATTCTGTTCTGATTAAACAGTACATCAATATGGAGTATAGCTTATACAAAGACATTGTACAACAAGACTTTGTTGATGATTATTTTAATAACACGTTAAAAACAATTATGGGATTTGATTGGGTGGTCACTCACTGTCCGAAATCTAAATTCGTGTATTTCGTGGATGATGATTATTTTGTGAATCTTCCAAAGTTACTGGATTATTTAGACTTAAATATAAAGAGGAAGACGAAAAATCTGATAGCAGGACATAAATATATAAGAGCTATCCCCAGGAGAAAAAGGGATAGCAAGTGGTTTGTTTCATGGGACGATTATCCCAATAAAACATGGCCACCATATTTAAGTGGCGGCTCGATGATAATGGACATGTCGGTAGCTAAACGTGTAAAAGAGAAAATACCTTACACCAAACACATATTTATAGATGATGTGTTCTTAGGCATTGTTGCTAAATCGTTAAATTTAGAACTTTGGAATGAACGGAAGTTTTCTGTTCGTTATGTATCAGATAAATTGGGAAGTTTATTTTCTGCACATAGTTTTGGACCTCCACATAATTTAATATCAGAATGGAAAAAGGTCAGATGTAAACATGTAAAATTATTTCAGCGATTGTATGGTGTACCACAGTGTTAAAATTGATTATGAGAGACGGCAAAAAAACAGTATTAAAAATTCTAAAATCAAAACATTTCTGTTTACCTTTACAATCGTCAAATGAACATTAATTACTGTACGTTTTTAACTTCAGATATTTTCTTTTTATATACCTTACGATATCAATGATTATATTAGATACAATTATCAACATGTCGTACCTTACGATATCAATGATTATGTTAGATACAATTATCAACATGTCGAACCTAAGTTTTCTGTGATATAAAAAAAAAATTCACATCAAAATATTTGGTTTGTTGTGCCTAACTTGTATGGGTTATCTCCCTTGCTTCCATAAATGGAATTCCATTTCAAATAATACATAAGTTGCGATATTCTCTCACTCACAATGAATTCCCAATTCATGTAATTATTAATAAACCTAATGTTCTCCTCCCTCACTGATTGCCCCCCGATATAGTAGTAGTACCCAGTTTGTCCGCTGCGTAGTACAATCGCCCCAGAAATTGTCATCCGTTTGGTTGTGCTGGACGAATCAAACACACAAAAAAACTCTATGAAAAAATCTTACATGAGTGTTTTGTACATGGTGAATGTCACACAACTTGTACTGCATATGAACAAAGGGGCGTCATGTGGTCATGATCGTATTGTAGTTGGGTTAACATTATTTTAACATTTGTCAGTGACTTGCGACAGGTTACTGGTTTTCGCCGAGTACTCCGGTTTCCTCCACCAATAAAACTTAACGCCATGATATAACTGAAATATTGTTGAAAGTGGCGTTAAACATAATAAGCGTTATCCTTGTAATCAACATTTCGCTGTGGTAGTTGATGGCTGGTTGCAAGACACTACATTACGACCTTTTCATCCTCTCCCTTGTTACTTGTGGCCATCAAAACATATAAAGGCCCACACCAAACTATATTTTACGTACCTGATGAATTATTTGTAAACCTGTTTTTATCATGGATATAGCTCAAAAATCTAAATCTTGGGTACAATTATATTGGTAAATTTTCAATGACATTCCGACATTGTGTTTTTGTTTTGTTTGTTCCCCCTTCATTTTATCTTAACCATTCTGGTCACAAAAGAGGTACAATATTTCAGAAACTCTCTTTACAGTTAGATGACATGTATATTTTTCTGAGTAGTGTTATGTAGATCGTTGTTTGTCCTTTTGTACTTTTTCTTTTGACCAATTGTCTGTGCTTCTTCGATTTACGGATTCTTATTACCCCTTCAGTACCTTCAAACTCTTCTTTGTGTAAGTTAATATTAGACATTGATTCACGCTTTATTTTTCATTAAAAAAAGGGGGGGAGGTCATCAGAGAAGAGTCCTATTATTCTCTTTATATTTGACATGACTTTCTATGGTTTGGTATGTTTGAAGTCGTTTTGTTGACATGGAAGAAATTGATTACCATCGCTATCTTTTGCTTGTTTCCTAATGTACAATTGCTGTTGTTCTGTTTATGCATGTCAGTTATACCAATGAAATATGCTTATTATAACTTTCTTTTTTATAACCATTCCTACAAAGATTAAGATCAAATTAAATCGTGCTTTCGGTTTTTTTTTTGTTTGTTGGTTGGTTTGATTGTGTTTAACGCCACTTTCAACAATATTTCAGTTAGATCGTGGCGGTCAGTTGTATTGGTGAAGGAAACCGGAGGACCAGGAGAAAACCCCCGGCCTGTCGCAAGTTACTGACAAACTTCATCACATAATGTTGTACACCTCGGCCTGATCGAGATTCGAACTCACAACATCAGTGGTGATAGGCACTGATTGCATAGGTAGTTGTAAATCCAACTACCATACAATCACGGCCACGACGGCCGCTCATTGTGCTTTCGTAGGATAGGATTGATACCTTAAAAGTTTACGGACAGACAGACATACAACGAATATATTGAGCAAAACACCGTATTCTAAAACACCGTATTCTGTAGCTTAAATTTGACATTAACTACTTAAATATGCACGATACACGAAATAGGTTTAATCTTTATGAATATTTATGAGACATAAAACATGCTGTTATAAACCTAATAATAACACAAAAAGTCATGTATTACCATACAATTCATTGATGAGGTATTTGTCCGATTCTCTTCACATTTTACAGAAGACTGAACACCTATGTTAATTTATAGAACACACCCAAATATATCTATCGTACAATAATGTATAAATTATATCATAACAGGTCATTCACAAGAAAATAAATTATATTGGGTTGTAAATGAACAAACTGGAATAATGGACACGGCAAATTTTTCTTTACATCCCTTCAATGCTATAAAATGAAAGCAAAATTACAAACAAGCATCTGAAAGGAAAGACGATTCGCTTAGCAAAAAATACCCTCTGCCCCTCAATGAGAATATAACTATTTTAACATTATTAACATTTTTGGTACCCCTTTAAATTATACAGTAAAATGATCACCATTACAACACACAGTGGCATTAAACACCCTTTCATATCTATTTGCACAATAATTCCATTCTATTTATGTCGGTAAAAAGCTCTACAGAGCTTATGTTATATGTTTGTAAAAACTCCGACTTTAAATAAAACTTTTATACTTTATACGTTTGAAGTAGGACCATGAGAACAACATTAAGATGGAGGATGTTCACTTGATAGTATTTTCTAACTTTTATTTATATCTACTGCCGAGTCACTTGATAGTATTTTCTAACTTTTATTTATATCTACTACTGAGTCACTTGATAGTATTTTCTAACTTTTATTGATATCTACTGCTGAGTCACTTGATAGTATTTTCTAACTTTTATTTATATCTACTGCCGAGTCACTTGATAGTATTTTCTAACTTTTATTTATATCTACTGCCGAGTCACTTGATGGTATTTTCTAACTTTTATTTATATCTACTGCCGAGTCACTTGATAGTATTTTCTAACTTTTATTTATATCTACTGCTGAGTCACTTGATAGTATTTTCTAACTTTTATTTATATCTACTACTGAGTCACTTGATAGTATTTTCTAACTTTTATTTATATCTACTGCCGAGTCACTTGATAGTATTTTCTAACTTTTATTTATATCTACTGCCGAGTCACTTGATAGTATTTTCTAACTTTTATTTATATCTACTGCCGAGTCACTTGATAGTATTTTCTAACTTTTATTTATATCTACTACTGAGTCACTTGATAGTATTTTCTAACTTTTATTTATATCTACTACTGAGTCACTTGATAGTATTTTCTAACTTTTATTTATATCTACTGCCGAGTCACTTGATAGTATTTTCTAACTTTTATTTATATCTACTGCCGAGTCACTTGATAGTATTTTCTAACTTTTATTTATATCTACTGCTGAGTCACTTGATAGTATTTTCTAACTTTTATTTATATCTACTGCTGAGTCACTTGATAGTATTTTCTAACTTTTATTTATATCTACTACTGAGTCACTTGATAGTATTTTCTAACTTTTATTTATATCTACTGCCGAGTCACTTGATAGTATTTTCTAACTTTTATTTATATCTACTGCCGAGTCACTTGATAGTATTTTCTAACTTTTATTTATATCTACTGCCGAGTCACTTGATAGTATTTTCTAACTTTTATTTATATCTACTGCCGAGTCACTTGATAGTATTTTCTAACTTTTATTTATATCTACTACTGAGTCACTTGATAGTATTTTCTAACTTTTATTTATATCTACTGCCGAGTCACTTGATAGTATTTTCTAACTTTTATTTATATCTACTGCCGAGTCACTTGATAGTATTTTCTAACTTTTATTTATATCTACTGCCGAGTCACTTGATAGTATTTTCTAACTTTTATTTATATCTACTGCTGAGTCACTTGATAGTATTTTCTAACTTTTATTTATATCTACTGCTGAGTCACTTGATAGTATTTTCTAACTTTTATTTATATCTACTACTGAGTCACTTGATAGTATTTTCTAACTTTTATTTATATCTACTGCCGAGTCACTTGATAGTATTTTCTAACTTTTATTTATATCTACTGCCGAGTCACTTGATAGTATTTTCTAACTTTTATTTATATCTACTGCCGAGTCACTTGATAGTATTTTCTAACTTTTATTTATATCTACTGCCGAGTCACTTGATAGTATTTTCTAACTTTTATTTATATCTACTGCTGAGTCACTTGATAGTATTTTCTAACTTTTATTTATATCTACTACTGAGTCACTTGATAGTATTTTCTAACTTTTATTTATATCTACTGCCGAGTCACTTGATAGTATTTTCTAACTTTTATTTATATCTACTGCCGAGTCACTTGATAGTATTTTCTAACTTTTATTTATATCTACTGCCGAGTCACTTGATAGTATTTTCTAACTTTTATTTATATCTACTGCCGAGTCACTTGATAGTATTTTCTAACTTTTATTTATATCTACTACTGAGTCACTTGATAGTATTTTCTAACTTTTATTTATATCTACTGCCGAGTCACTTGATAGTATTTTCTAACTTTTATTTATATCTACTGCCGAGTCACTTGATAGTATTTTCTAACTTTTATTTATATCTACTGCCGAGTCACTTGATAGTATTTTCTAACTTTTATTTATATCTACTGCTGAGTCACTTGATAGTATTTTCTAACTTTTATTTATATCTACTGCTGAGTCACTTGATAGTATTTTCTAACTTTTATTTATATCTACTACTGAGTCACTTGATAGTATTTTCTAACTTTTATTTATATATACTGCTGAGTCACTTGATAGTATTTTCTAACTTTTATTTATATCTACTGCCGAGTCACTTGATAGTATTTTCTAACTTTTATTTATATCTACTACTGAGTCACTTGATAGTATTTTCTAACTTTTATTTATATCTACTACTGAGTCACTTGATAGTATTTTCTAACTTTTATTTATATCTACTGCTGAGTCACTTGATAGTATTTTCTAACTTTTATTTATATCTACTGCTGAGTCACTTGATAGTATTTTCTAACTTTTATTTATATCTACTGCCGAGTCACTTTATAGTATTTTCTAACTTTTATTTATATCTACTACTGAGTCACTTGATAGTATTTTCTAACTTTTATTTATATCTACTACTGAGTCACTTGATAGTATTTTCTAACTTTTATTTATATCTACTACTGAGTCACTTGATAGTATTTTCTAACTTTTATTTATATCTACTACTGAGTCACTTGATAGTATTTTCTAACTTTTATTTATATCTACTACTGAGTCACTTGATAGTATTTTCTAACTTTTATTTATATCTACTGCCGAGTCACTTGATAGTATTTTCTAACTTTTATTTATATCTACTGCCGAGTCACTTGATAGTATTTTCTAACTTTTATTTATATCTACTGCCGAGTCACTTGATAGTATTTTCTAACTTTTATTTATATCTACTGCTGAGTCACTTGATAGTATTTTCTAACTTTTATTTATATCTACTGCTGAGTCACTTGATAGTATTTTCTAACTTTTATTTATATCTACTACCGAGTCACTTGATAGTATTTTCTAACTTTTATTTATATCTACTGCTGAGTCACTTGATAGTATTTTCTAACTTTTATTTATATCTACTGCCGAGTCACTTGATAGTATTTTCTAACTTTTATTTATATCTAATACTGAGTCACTTGATAGTATTTTCTAACTTTTATTTATATCTACTGCTGAGTCACTTGATAGTATTTTCTAACTTTTATTTATATCTACTGCTGAGTCACTTGATAGTATTTTCTAACTTTTATTTATATCTACTGCCGAGTCACTTGATAGTATTTTCTAACTTTTATTTATATCTACTACTGAGTCACTCGATAGTATTTTCTAACTTTTATTTATATCTACTACTGAGTCACTTGATAGTATTTTCTAACTTTTATTTATATCTACTGCCGAGTCACTTGATAGTATTTTCTAACTTTTATTTATATCTACTGCCGAGTCACTTGATAGTATTTTCTAACTTTTATTTATATCTACTGCCGAGTCACTTGATAGTATTTTCTAACTTTTATTTATATCTACTGCTGAGTCACTTGATAGTATTTTCTAACTTTTATTTATATCTACTGCTGAGTCACTTGATAGTATTTTCTAACTTTTATTTATATCTACTACCGAGTCACTTGATAGTATTTTCTAACTTTTATTTATATCTACTGCTGAGTCACTTGATAGTATTTTCTTACTTTTATTTATATCTACTGCCGAGTCACTTGATAGTATTTTCTAACTTTTATTTATATCTACTACTGAGTCACTTGATAGTATTTTCTAACTTTTATTTATATCTACTACTGAGTCACTTGATAGTATTTTCTAACTTTTATTTATATCTACTGCCGAGTCACTTGATAGTATTTTCTAACTTTTATTTATATCTACTACTGAGTCACTTGATAGTATTTTCTAACTTTTATTTATATCTACTGCCGAGTCACTTGATAGTATTTTCTAACTTTTATTTATATCTACTACTGAGTCACTTGATAGTATTTTCTAACTTTTATTTATATCTACTACTGAGTCACTTGATAGTATTTTCTAACTTTTATTTATATCTACTACTGAGTCACTTGATAGTATTTTCTAACTTTTATTTATATCTACTACCGAGTCACTTGATAGTATTTTCTAACTTTTATTTATATCTACTGCCGAGTCACTTGATAGTATTTTCTAACTTTTATTTATATCTACTGCCGAGTCACTTGATAGTATTTTCTAACTTTTATTTATATCTACTACTGAGTCACTTGATAGTATTTTCTAACTTTTATTTATATCTACTGATGAGTCACTTGATAGTATTTTCTAACTTTTATTTATATCTACTACTGAGTCACTTGATAGTATTTTCTAACTTTTATTTATATCTACTGCTGAGTCTCTTGATAGTATTTTCTAACTTTTATTTATATCTACTGCCGAGTCACTTGATAGTATTTTCTAACTTTTATTTATATCTACTACCGAGTCACTTGATAGTATTTTCTAACTTTTATTTATATCTACTGCTGAGTCACTTGATAGTATTTTCTAACTTTTATTTATATCTACTGCTGAGTCACTTGATAGTATTTTCTAACTTTTATTTATATCTACTACCGAGTCACTTGATAGTATTTTCTAACTTTTATTTATATCTACTGCTGAGTCACTTGATAGTATTTTCTAACTTTTATTTATATCTACTGCCGAGTCACTTGATAGTATTTTCTAACTTTTATTTATATCTAATACTGAGTCACTTGATAGTATTTTCTAACTTTTATTTATATCTACTGCTGAGTCACTTGATAGTATTTTCTAACTTTTATTTATATCTACTGCTGAGTCACTTGATAGTATTTTCTAACTTTTATTTATATCTACTGCCGAGTCACTTGATAGTATTTTCTAACTTTTATTTATATCTACTACTGAGTCACTCGATAGTATTTTCTAACTTTTATTTATATCTACTACTGAGTCACTTGATAGTATTTTCTAACTTTTATTTATATCTACTGCCGAGTCACTTGATAGTATTTTCTAACTTTTATTTATATCTACTGCCGAGTCACTTGATAGTATTTTCTAACTTTTATTTATATCTACTGCCGAGTCACTTGATAGTATTTTCTAACTTTTATTTATATCTACTGCTGAGTCACTTGATAGTATTTTCTAACTTTTATTTATATCTACTGCTGAGTCACTTGATAGTATTTTCTAACTTTTATTTATATCTACTACCGAGTCACTTGATAGTATTTTCTAACTTTTATTTATATCTACTGCTGAGTCACTTGATAGTATTTTCTTACTTTTATTTATATCTACTGCCGAGTCACTTGATAGTATTTTCTAACTTTTATTTATATCTACTACTGAGTCACTTGATAGTATTTTCTAACTTTTATTTATATCTACTACTGAGTCACTTGATAGTATTTTCTAACTTTTATTTATATCTACTGCCGAGTCACTTGATAGTATTTTCTAACTTTTATTTATATCTACTACTGAGTCACTTGATAGTATTTTCTAACTTTTATTTATATCTACTGCCGAGTCACTTGATAGTATTTTCTAACTTTTATTTATATCTACTACTGAGTCACTTGATAGTATTTTCTAACTTTTATTTATATCTACTACTGAGTCACTTGATAGTATTTTCTAACTTTTATTTATATCTACTACTGAGTCACTTGATAGTATTTTCTAACTTTTATTTATATCTACTACCGAGTCACTTGATAGTATTTTCTAACTTTTATTTATATCTACTGCCGAGTCACTTGATAGTATTTTCTAACTTTTATTTATATCTACTGCCGAGTCACTTGATAGTATTTTCTAACTTTTATTTATATCTACTACTGAGTCACTTGATAGTATTTTCTAACTTTTATTTATATCTACTGATGAGTCACTTGATAGTATTTTCTAACTTTTATTTATATCTACTACTGAGTCACTTGATAGTATTTTCTAACTTTTATTTATATCTACTGCTGAGTCTCTTGATAGTATTTTCTAACTTTTATTTATATCTACTGCCGAGTCACTTGATAGTATTTTCTAACTTTTATTTATATCTACTACCGAGTCACTTGATAGTATTTCTAACTTTTATTTATATCTACTACTGAGTCACTTGATAGTATTTTCTAACTTTTATTTATATCTACTGCTGAGTCACTTGATAGTATTTTCTAACTTTTATTTATATCTACTACCGAGTCACTTGATAGTATTTACTAACTTTTATTTATATCTACTGCTGAGTCACTTGATAGTATTTTCTAACTTTTATTTATATCTACTGCTGAGTTACCTGATAGTATTTTCTAACTTTTATTTATATCTACTACCGAGTCACTTGATAGTATTTTCTTACTTTTATTTATATCTACTGCTGAGTCACTTGATAGTATTTTCTAACTTTTATTTATATCTACTGCTGAGTCACTTGATAGTATTTTCTAACTTTTATTTATATCTACTGCCGAGTCACTTGATAGTATTTTCTAACTTTTATTTATATCTACTGCTGAGTCTCCTTATTCAATGAACGCCTATAGTGAACTAATATCACATTCTGTACTCATGTCTGGGTAAAAGGCATGTGTGGATTAACTGCGAGAAGGAACTACTTACCCTTCCGGAGCGCCTGAGTTTATCCCTCGATTATAGTTGATTTCGTGTCGATCTTTGGTTTTCTGTGTAATGCTTTGTGTTTTATTGTTTATTCTTTTTCTTTTTACTAATGTATTATCTGTCCTTTGATTTACGGCTTCTGGTGACCTTTTTTGGTATCTTCAAACTTTTGGTCATTGTATTATCTGTCCTTTGATTTACGGCTTCTGATGACCTCTTTTGGTATCTTCAAACTGTTGGTCATTGTATTATCTGTCCTTTGATTTACGGCTTCTGATGACCTCTTTTGGTATCTTCAAACTGTTGGTCATTGTATTATCTGTCCTTTGATTTACGGCTTCTGATGACCTCTTTTGGTATCTTCAAACTTTTGGTCATTGTATTATCTGTCCTTTGATTTACGGCTTCTGATGACCTCTTTTGGTATCTTCAAACTTTTGGTCATTGTATTATCTGTCCTTTGATTTACGGCTTCTGATGACCTCTTTTGGTATCTTTTTACCATTGTATTATCTGTCCTTTGAGTTACGGCTTCAGATGACCTCTTTTGGTATCTTTTTACCATTGTATTATCTGTCCTTTGATTCACGGCTTCTGATTACCTCTTTTGGTATCTTCAAACTTTGCTTTGCTTTGTGTTTTATTGTTTATTCTTTTTCTTTTTACCAATGTATTATCTGTCCTTTGATTTACGGCTTCTGGTGACCTCTTTTGGTATCTTCAAACTTTTTACCATTGTATTATCTGTCCTTTGATTTACGGCTTCTGATGACCTCTTTTGGTATCTTAGATTTACGGCTTCTGATGACCTCTTTGGTATCTTAGATTTACGGCTTCTGATAACCTCTTTGGTATCTTAGATTCACGGCTTCTGATGACCTCTTTTGGTATCTTCAAACTTTGCTTAGCACAATCGTACTAGTAGCTATAATACAATGACAGTGTTAGCATCATCGATGCAAATCAATATCCATGTGCCACCAAATCATCCATGTCTTATCACCGGGTTTGTAACTAGATTAACACGATGGGTGCCACTAGTGGAGCAGGAACTGTTTATACTCCCGGAGCACCTGAGTTTCCCAACGGTTTTTAGTTGCGTTCGTGTTACTCGATCTTTAGTTTTATGTGTATGTTTTGTAGATCGTTGTTTGTCATTTTGCCCTATATCTTTTGGCCATTGTGTTGTCTGTCCGTCTTCGATTTACGGCTTCTGATTACCCCTTTGATATCTTCAAACTCTTCTTGAAATTGTAGAACTATTTCCTCAGAACAAATAACTCATAACTAGTTAGAAAATATTCCTGTTGATGGAAGAAACTGTCGTAACAAACGTTAAGTTTATTATTATAAATACTATCCCTCCGCTTGTCTGTAATTTCAGTGCAATAATATCATTTAGTTTTTAACTTATGTTATATATTTTCAGTGTTAAAATAACTGCTTGACAGATCTATCACTTTTTCCCTTTCGTAAAGGTTTTCTTCACCGGTTTAGATATTTTCCCGTTTGTTTGTTTTGGCGCCACTTTTGTAAGTCGAACACATTTACACATCACGAGGATTGTAAGCATCAAAATGAAAAAGATTGCTAACATGTCAAGCGCTGCGATGATCATGACAATCACTTCCCAAAATGGGTAATCACTGACCGATATAACCATCGGATAAATAAATATAAACAGTGCATTTACAAATGATGTCAGTTTAAATATGACAAAAATCTTCATCCAGTGTTTTGAAAGCGAAGCTTTAGAACAACATTCAATGAATGTGATGTATACAACTAAAGAGATTAGAGCAAGAATGTACGCTCCAAAAAGGAAATTTATAAACCAACTGTCGAAGTTTATCCCTCCTTGATCGATACTGATCGCAACAATTTCGATCCCATCAACTATGTATCCAAGCCATATTCGAGCTACGTAAATAACTTTCTTGTTGTATTTATTAAATAATTTGGCGAAGTGTGATATAATCATGAACACTAAGTCTGTCATATCAATAAGTTCTGGATTCTCTACATATTCTGATGCTGAATCTCCACATGGCAACACAATAGATCTCATTTGAAACTCCATCGTATATAAGTCTTTCTCGTTAATTTAGTTGTTTTCTTTATGAAATCAAATAAACTTATAAACATTATTTTTCAATAATACATATACAAATGACTTTACATTATGGCTTTTTTTTTATAAAAACACAAATTTACAAATACATCTTTGTTGTCTAAAAACGTGCTAGTATTTTGTACATTGTATCGGGTTTTTTTTAAATGTGGGAGAATAACAAGAAGTCATTGTTTTTAATCACACCCGATATTAACAAATGTAAGACTATAATTTAAAATAATGATTTATTGTATTCGATAACACATTCAATTCAAACAAAAACAAAAACGTGGTTTTAGAGTCATTGTGATTTTCAATAGATACATTCATTCATTTAAAGGGAAAATTGCTTTCCGTTTTGATGAAATATACTACAAGTATAAACTTCATATGTAATTCAGCTGCAAGTTCCGATCAAAGCCATACTGTTTGGGGTTTTTTTCTTTCTTCATCTAATAAATCTAAATTTACGATATGCTAATATTCTTTTTAACGCTTCTTATGTATTGAAAGAGAAAAGATTTAAAACACCTAAGTGACCTTTTTTTTCAAACCTATCAATATTACAAAGACCCTGTGGCTGCGAGGAAGGAGGATATTTATCTTATAATACATTTCTCTGACGTCACACTATTGTTCGAACAGTGGATTATTTTTAAGAATCTACAGTTTATTCTTTTGTTCTTGAATATATGAACTTTAACCCTTTACTTTGTTAGGCTTAAAAACGTGGGCTTTTTAAAGTCAATTTTGACTTTTAAAACTTCCATCTAACCACTCGGCCTCAGTGACTACACTACTATATTCTATAATTAGTATATATGACTCTTGATAATAAGCTTTTTTCAAAAAAGATATCAACAATTTTTTTAAAAAAGCAATACGAGAGTTCGGAGTTAGGAAGTCTTTTGTGAAGGAGGTAAAATAGTACTATTTATATTTCCCGTCGTTGGACGTTTATTCAACATGGCGGGTTTTACTTTGTTCCTTTGAATTGAACATTGATGCAGGAAAATATTAAAAAGATAATACCCACAGCTATTTAAAAAACGAGCTATTTATGACTGAAGCATGGTCAAATTAAATCAATAAAGAAATAATGACGAATACCATTTACTTTGACTAAAACAGAAATCCTTATCATCCATACACTATGCCTATGAACAAGCTTCAACACATCCGCTTTTCGAGAACCCTTGAGAACATACGAAAGAGACACGAAAGGTATCGAAGAGCAGAGCATCCGGTCCAATCGTAACTAATCGGCCATTCTCGGAAATTGCCGAGTAGTCACGATTGATACCGGTTTCGCGAGCTTTTCAGGCGGTGCCTGTTTCATATTATATATATTCTTTCTAATATGACAAATAATAATTGGTTTGTCTGTATATTATGTTACTGTAAATCTAACATTGATACAGGGAAAATACCTTCGTAAAAAAAAGGTACATGTTTCTTTTAATGTGACAAATAAAATCATAAAATGTCTATTATTTTCATTAAACATAGTCTGTTCAATTTTTTTTTATAAAGCAGGTAATTTTACACCTGAAATATTCAGTGTCATCTGTGGTAACTAAACTTGAACATTGTCATTACATCCTGCACAATATACATTAGCAAAGTTTCTTTATCTTTCCAATTCAGCTTCTGATGAATAATCCTAACCTAGCCAGGCAATGATCAGTGATATGCGAGCGTCAGCGAGCTCTTTATGGCATTCAATGTGTACTTAGGATTTTTTGACAAACATGGCTGCACATACTGATAGATAAAAAAAATGCGCATTGTAAACACGTTCTAATGAAGATCTTCTTAACATAAAGCGCAAAGGTGATCCTAAGTCCCGTACCCTCTCGCATACCTCCGATACCACTGAAACCCGGAACACGTGTGCAATAAAAGTCATTTTGTTAGCTTGTTTTACTTATATTGATATTTTTTAATTTATTAAATCTCTTCTGACATACTGACAAGAATATTTGTTTCTACTTTTGAGATTTCGTAAGGAACGACAGTTCGATTGAATGAGACTAGATTCGTCCCTAATAAAAAGTCGTCCACGATATATCTCGGCCCAAAAAATATAAACGAGAATCGAAAGCACGAATGCCGATAAAACATTTGTTGTTTAATTTTTGTTAATTGTGGCTTATTTAGCTTTCTGACCATTAAAAAGGTAAAAATATAAAATAAAAACACTGATGGAAATGTATTACGTAAGAGAATACACTGCAACTTGTAGATTCTTAAAAATAATCAACTCTCGTTGATTATTTTTGAAGAATCTACAGTTAGATTGTATTCTCCATTACTGAATTCCTAGTCACATAGGCATATACTAGCTGTGAGTCAGGGGGATACTTGGGTGATCCAAGAATTAAATGTTCTATACGTATGCGGATGTATTTTAAATCATGCATGTTACATTTTGATATGATGATGTCCGAATAGTACTAGACTCACACACTTAGTTGGATATATAACTCCACATGGACAAATTATCCTGATTCTGAGCCAACTAATCTTTCCTCGGGCTCCCTACTTCGATGGTCTTAACGGAGAAGCAGCAAATACAAAGTCTATAAGTCTTTTGTTTGACTCGACCGAGGTTCGAATCCCCGATCTACCGCTTTCTAGGCGAGCCCGCAATCATCACACCAACGATGTGGTTAGTATATTTCAAATGAAGAGCAACAACTTGATTGTATTCTATGTGAATTGTTCTATAGAACATGGCTGACATTATGGATGTGAACTTGTATTCTATGTGAATTGTTCTATAGAACATGGCTGACAGTATGGATGTGAACTTGTATTGTATATGAATTGTTCTATATCATAGAACATGGCTGACAGTATGGATGTTAACTTGTATTCTATGTGAATTGTTCTATAGAATATGGCTGACAGCATGGATGTGAACTTGTATTCTATGTGAATTGTTCTATAGAACATGGCTGACAGTATGGATGTGAACTTGTATTCTATGTGAATTGTTCTATAGAACATGGCTGACAGTATGGATGTGAACTTGTATTCTATGTGAATTGTTCTATAGAACATGGCTGACAGTATGGATGTGAACTTGTATTCTATGTGAATTGTTCTATAGAACATGGCTGACAGTATGGTTGTGAACTTGTATTCTATGTCAATTGTTCTATAGAACATGGCTGACAGTATGGATGTGAACTTGTATTCTATGTGAATTATTCTATAGAACATGGCTGACAGTATGGATGTGAACTTGTATTCTATGTGAATTGTTCTATAGAACATGGCTGACAGTATGGATGTGAACTTGTATTCTATGTGAATTGTTCTATAGAACATGGCTGACAGTATGGATGTGAACTTGTATTCTATGTGAATTGTTCTATGGAACATGGCTGACAGTATGGATGTTAACTTGTATTCTATGTGAATTGTTCTATAGAACATGGCTGACAGTATGGATGTGAACTTGTATTCTATGTGAATTGTTCTATAGAACATGGCTGACAGTATGGATGTGAACTTGTATTCTATGTGAATTGTTCTATAGAACATGGCTGACAGTATGGATGTGAACTTGTATTCTATGTGAATTGTTCTATAGAACATGGCTGACAGTATGGATGTTAACTTGTATTCTATGTGAATTGTTCTATAGAACATGGCTGACAGTATGGATGTGAACTTGTATTCTATGTGAATTGTTCTATATCATAGAACATGGCTGACAGTATGGATGTGAACTTGTATTCAATGTGAATTGTTCTATAGAACATGGCTGACAGTATGGATGTGAACTTGTATTCTATGTGAATTGTTCTATAGAACATGGCTGAGAGTATGGATGTGAACTTGTATTCTATGTGAATTGTTCTATAGAACATGGCTGACAGTATGGATGTGAACTTGTATTCTATGTGAATTGTTCTATATCATAGAACATGGCTCACAGTATGGATGTGAACTTGTATTCTATGTGAATTGTTCTATAGAACATGGCTGACAGTATGGATGTGAACTTGTATTCTATGTGAATTGTTCTATAGAACATGGATGACAGTATGGATGTGAACTTGTATTCTATGTGAATTATTCTATATCATAGAACATGGCTGACAGTATGGATGTGAACTTGTATTCTATGTGAATTGTTCTATAGAACATGGCCGACAGTATGGATGTGAACTTGTATTCTATGTGAATTGTTCTATAGAACATGGCTGACAGTATGGATGTGAACTTGTATTCTATGTGAATTGTTCTATAGAACATGGCTGACAGTATGGATGTGAACTTGTATTCTATGTGAATTGTTCTATAGAACATGGCTGACAGTATGGATGTGAACTTGTATTCTATGTGAATTGTTCTATAGAACATGGCTGACAGTATGGATGTGAACTTGTATTCTATGTGAATTGTTCTATAGAACATGGCTGACAGTATGGATGTGAACTTGTATTCTATGTGAATTGTTCTATAGAACATGGCTGACAGTATGGATGTGAACTTGTATTCTATGTGAATTGTTCTATAGAACATGGCTGACAGTATGGATGTGAACTTGTATTCTATGTGAATTGTTCTATAGAACATGGCTGACAGTATGGATGTGAACTTGTATTCTATGTGAATTGTTCTATAGAACATGGCTGACAGTATGGATGTGAACTTGTATTCTATGTGAATTGTTCTATGGAACATGGCTGACAGTATGGATGTTAACTTGTATTCTATGTGAATTGTTCTATAGAACATGGCTGACAGTATGGATGTGAACTTGTATTCTATGTGAATTGTTCTATAGAACATGGCTGACAGTATGGATGTGAACTTGTATTCTATGTGAATTGTTCTATAGAACATGGCTGACAGTATGGATGTGAACTTGTATTCTATGTGAATTGTAATATAGAACATGGCTGACAGTATGGTTGTGAACTTGTATTCTATGTGAATTGTAATATAGAACATGACTGACAGTATGGATGTGAACTTGTATTGTATGTGAATTGTTCTATAGAACATGGCTGACAGTATGGTTGTGAACTTGTATTCTATGTGAATTGTTCTATATCATAGAACATGGCTTACAGTATGGATGTGAACTTGTATTCTATGTGAATTGTTCTATAGAACATGGCTGACAGTATGGATGTGAACTTGTATTGTATATGAATTGTTCTATATCATAGAACATGGCTGACAGTATGGATGTGAACTTGTATTCTATGTGAATTGTTCTATAGAACATGGCTGACAGTATGGATGTGAACTTGTATTCTATGTGAATTGTTCTATAGAACATGGCTGAAAGTATGGATGTGAACTTGTATTCTATGTGAATTGTTCTATAGAACATGGCTGACAGTATGGATGTGAACTTGTATTCTATGTGAATTGTTCTATAGAACATGGCTGACAGTATGGTTGTGAACTTGTATTCTATGTCAATTGTTCTATAGAACATGGCTGACAGTATGGATGTGAACTTGTATTCTATGTGAATTATTCTATAGAACATGGCTGACAGTATGGATGTGAACTTGTATTCTATGTGAATTGTTCTATAGAACATGGCTGACAGTATGGATGTGAACTTGTATTCTATGTGAATTGTTCTATAGAACATGGCTGACAGTATGGATGTGAACTTGTATTCTATGTGAATTGTTCTATGGAACATGGCTGACAGTATGGATGTTAACTTGTATTCTATGTGAATTGTTCTATAGAACATGGCTGACAGTATGGATGTGAACTTGTATTCTATGTGAATTGTTCTATAGAACATGGCTGACAGTATGGATGTGAACTTGTATTCTATGTGAATTGTTCTATAGAACATGGCTGACAGTATGGATGTGAACTTGTATTCTATGTGAATTGTTCTATAGAACATGGCTGACAGTATGGATGTTAACTTGTATTCTATGTGAATTGTTCTATAGAACATGGCTGACAGTATGGATGTGAACTTGTATTCTATGTGAATTGTTCTATATCATAGAACATGGCTGACAGTATGGATGTGAACTTGTATTCAATGTGAATTGTTCTATAGAACATGGCTGACAGTATGGATGTGAACTTGTATTCTATGTGAATTGTTCTATAGAACATGGCTGAGAGTATGGATGTGAACTTGTATTCTATGTGAATTGTTCTATAGAACATGGCTGACAGTATGGATGTGAACTTGTATTCTATGTGAATTGTTCTATATCATAGAACATGGCTGAGAGTATGGATGTGAACTTGTATTCTATGTGAATTGTTCTATAGAACTTGGCTGACAGTATGGATGTGAACTTGTATTCTATGTGAATTGTTCTATAGAACATGGATGACAGTATGGATGTGAACTTGTATTCTATGTGAATTATTCTATATCATAGAACATGGCTGACAGTATGGATGTGAACTTGTATTCTATGTGAATTGTTCTATAGAACATGGCCGACAGTATGGATGTGAACTTGTATTCTATGTGAATTGTTCTATAGAACATGGCTGACAGTATGGATGTGAACTTGTATTCTATGTGAATTGTAATATAGAACATGGCTGACAGTATGGTTGTGAACTTGTATTCTATGTGAATTGTAATATAGAACATGACTGACAGTATGGATGTGAACTTGTATTGTATGTGAATTGTTCTATAGAACATGGCTGACAGTATGGTTGTGAACTTGTATTCTATGTGAATTGTTCTATATCATAGAACATGGCTGACAGTATGGATGTGAACTTGTATTCTATGTGAATTGTTCTATAGAACATGGCTGACAGTATGGATGTGAACTTGTATTGTATATGAATTGTTCTATATCATAGAACATGGCTGACAGTATGGATGTTAACTTGTATTCTATGTGAATTGTTCTATAGAATATGGCTGACAGCATGGATGTGAACTTGTATTCTATGTGAATTGTTCTATAGAACATGGCTGACAGTATGGATGTGAACTTGTATTCTATGTGAATTGTTCTATAGAACATGGCTGACAGTATGGATGTGAACTTGTATTCTATGTGAATTGTTCTATAGAACATGGCTGACAGTATGGATGTGAACTTGTATTCTATATGAATTGTTCTATAGAACATGGCTGACAGTATGGTTGTGAACTTGTATTCTATGTCAATTGTTCTATAGAACATGGCTGACAGTATGGATGTGAACTTGTATTCTATGTGAATTATTCTATAGAACATGGCTGACAGTATGGATGTGAACTTGTATTCTATGTGAATTGTTCTATAGAACATGGCTGACAGTATGGATGTGAACTTGTATTCTATGTGAATTGTTCTATAGAACATGGCTGACAGTATGGATGTGAACTTGTATTCTATGTGAATTGTTCTATGGAACATGGCTGACAGTATGGATGTGAACTTGTATTCTATGTGAATTGTTCTATAGAACATGGCTGACAGTATGGATGTGAACTTGTATTCTATGTGAATTGTTCTATAGAACATGGCTGACAGTATGGATGTGAACTTGTATTCTATGTGAATTGTTCTATAGAACATGGCTGACAGTATGGATGTTAACTTGTATTCTATGTGAATTGTTCTATAGAACATGGCTGACAGTATGGATGTGAACTTGTATTCTATGTGAATTGTTCTATATCATAGAACATGGCTGACGATATGGATGTTAACTTGTATTCTATGTGAATTGTTCTATAGAATATGGCTGACAGCATGGATGTGAACTTGTATTCTATGTGAATTGTTCTATAGAACATGGCTGACAGTATGGATGTGAACTTGTATTCTATGTGAATTGTTCTATAGAACATGGCTGAGAGTATGGATGTGAACTTGTATTCTATGTGAATTGTTCTATAGAAAATGGCTGACAGTATGGATGTGAACTTGTATTCTATGTGAATTGTTCTATAGAACATGGCTGACAGTATGGTTGTGAACTTGTATTCTATGTCAATTGTTCTATAGAACATGGCTGACAGTATGGATGTGAACTTGTATTCTATGTGAATTATTCTATAGAACATGGCTGACAGTATGGATGTGAACTTGTATTCTATGTGAATTGTTCTATAGAACATGGCTGACAGTATGGATGTGAACTTGTATTCTATGTGAATTGTTCTATAGAACATGGCTGACAGTATGGATGTGAACTTGTATTCTATGTGAATTGTTCTATGGAACATGGCTGACAGTATGGATGTTAACTTGTATTCTATGTGAATTGTTCTATAGAACATGGCTGACAGTATGGATGTGAACTTGTATTCTATGTGAATTGTTCTATAGAACATGGCTGACAGTATGGATGTGAACTTGTATTCTATGTGAATTGTTCTATAGAACATGGCTGACAGTATGGATGTGAACTTGTATTCTATGTGAATTGTTCTATAGAACATGGCTGACAGTATGGATGTTAACTTGTATTCTATGTGAATTGTTCTATAGAACATGGCTGACAGTATGGATGTGAACTTGTATTCTATGTGAATTGTTCTATATCATAGAACATGGCTGACAGTATGGATGTGAACTTGTATTCTATGTGAATTGTTCTATAGAACATGGCTGACAGTATGGATGTGAACTTGTATTCTATGTGAATTGTTCTATAGAACATGGCTGACAGTATGGATGTGAACTTGTATTCTATGTGAATTGTTCTATAGAACATGGCTGACAGTATGGATGTGAACTTGTATTCTATGTGAATTGTTCTATAGAACATGGCTGACAGTATGGATGTGAACTTGTATTCTATGTGAATTGTTCTATGGAACATGGCTGACAGTATGGATGTGAACTTGTATTCTATGTGAATTGTTCTATAGAACATGGCTGACAGTATGGATGTGAACTTGTATTCTATGTGAATTGTTCTATAGAACATGGCTGACAGTATGGATGTGAACTTGTATTCTATGTGAATTGTTCTATAGGACATGGCTGACAGTATGGTTGTGAACTTGTATTCTATGTGAATTGTTCTATAGAACATGGCTGACAGTATGGATGTGAACTTGTATTCTATGTGAATTGTTCTATAGAACATGGCTGACAGTATGGATGTGAACTTGTATTCTATGTGAATTGTTCTATAGAACATGGCTGACAGTAAGGATGTTAACTTGTATTCTATGTGAATTGTTCTATAGAACATGGCTGACAGTATGGATGTGAACTTGTATTCTATGTGAATTGTTCTATATCATAGAACATGGCTGACAGTATGGATGTGAACTTGTATTCAATGTGAATTGTTCTATAGAACATGGCTGACAGTATGGATGTGAACTTGTATTCTATGTGAATTGTTCTATAGAACATGGCTGAGAGTATGGATGTGAACTTGTATTCTATGTGAATTGTTCTATAGAACATGGCTGACAGTATGGATGTGAACTTGTATTCTATGTGAATTGTTCTATAGAACATGGCTGACAGTATGGATGTGAACTTGTATTCTATGTGAATTGTTCTATAGAACATGGCTGACAGTATGGATGTGAACTTGTATTCTATGTGAATTGTTCTATAGAACATGGCTGACAGTATGGATGTGAACTTGTATTCTATGTGAATTGTTCTATAGAACATGGCTGACAGTATGGATGTGAACTTGTATTCTATGTGAATTGTTCTATAGAACATGGCTGACAGTATGGTTGTGAACTTGTATTCTATGTCAATTGTTCTATAGAACATGGCTGACAGTATGGATGTGAACTTGTATTCTATGTGAATTATTCTATAGAACATGGCTGACAGTATGGATGTGAACTTGTATTCTATGTGAATTGTTCTATAGAACATGGCTGACAGTATGGATGTGAACTTGTATTCTATGTGAATTGTTCTATAGAACATGGCTGACAGTATGGATGTGAACTTGTATTCTATGTGAATTGTTCTATGGAACATGGCTGACAGTATGGATGTTAACTTGTATTCTATGTGAATTGTTCTATAGAACATGGCTGACAGTATGGATGTGAACTTGTATTCTATGTGAATTGTTCTATAGAACATGGCTGACAGTATGGATGTGAACTTGTATTCTATGTGAATTGTTCTATAGAACATGGCTGACAGTATGGATGTGAACTTGTATTCTATGTGAATTGTTCTATAGAACATGGCTGACAGTATGGATGTTAACTTGTATTCTATGTGAATTGTTCTATAGAACATGGCTGACAGTATGGATGTGAACTTGTATTCTATGTGAATTGTTCTATATCATAGAACATGGCTGACAGTATGGATGTGAACTTGTATTCTATGTGAATTGTTCTATAGAACATGGCTGAGAGTATGGATGTGAACTTGTATTCTATGTGAATTGTTCTATAGAACATGGCTGACAGTATGGATGTGAACTTGTATTCTATGTGAATTGTTCTATAGAACATGGCTGACAGTATGGATGTGAACTTGTATTCTATGTGAATTGTTCTATAGAAAATGGCTGACAGTATGGATGTGAACTTGTATTCTATGTGAATTGTTCTATAGAACATGGCTGACAGTATGGATGTGAACTTGTATTCTATGTGAATTGTTCTATAGAACATGGCTGACAGTATGGATGTGAACTTGTATTCTATGTGAATTGTTCTATAGAACATGGCTGACAGTATGGATGTGAACTTGTATTCTATGTGAATTGTTCTATAGAACATGGCTGACAGTATGGATGTGAACTTGTATTCTATGTGAATTGTTCTATAGAACATGGCTGACAGTATGGATGTGAACTTGTATTCTATGTGAATAGTTCTATGGAACATGGCTGACAGTATGGATGTGAACTTGTATTCTATGTGAATTGTTCTATAGAACATGGCTGACAGTATGGATGTTAACTTGTATTCTATGTGAATTGTTCTATAGAACATGGCTGACAGTATGGATGTGAACTTGTATTCTATGTGAATTGTTCTATATCATAGAACATGGCTGACAGTATGGATGTGAACTTGTATTCAATGTGAATTGATCTATAGAGCATGGCTGACAGTATGGATGTGAACTTGTATTCTATGTGAATTGTTCTATAGAACATGGCTGAGAGTATGGATGTGAACTTGTATTCTATGTGAATTGTTCTATAGAACATGGCTGACAGTATGGATGTGAACTTGTATTCTATGTGAATTGTTCTATAGAACATGGCTGACAGTATGGATGTGAACTTGTATTCTATGTGAATTGTTCTATAGAACATGGCTGACAGTATGGATGTGAACTTGTATTCTATGTGAATTGTTCTATATCATAGAACATGGCTGACAGTATGGATGTGAACTTGTATTCAATGTGAATTGTTCTATAGAACATGGCTGACAGTATGGATGTGAACTTGTATTCTATGTGAATTGTTCTATAGAACATGGCTGAGAGTATGGATGTGAACTTGTATTCTATGTGAATTGTTCTATAGAACATGGCTGACAGTATGGATGTGAACTTGTATTCTATGTGAATTGTTCTATAGAACATGGCTGACAGTATGGATGTGAACTTGTATTCTATGTGAATTGTTCTATAGAACATGGCTGACAGTATGGATGTGAACTTGTATTCTATGTGAATTGTTCTATAGAACATGGCTGACAGTATGGATGTGAACTTGTATTCTATGTGAATTGTTCTATAGAACATGGCTGACAGTATGGATGTGAACTTGTATTCTATGTGAATTGTTCTATAGAACATGGCTGACAGTATGGTTGTGAACTTGTATTCTATGTCAATTGTTCTATAGAACATGGCTGACAGTATGGATGTGAACTTGTATTCTATGTGAATTATTCTATAGAACATGGCTGACAGTATGGATGTGAACTTGTATTCTATGTGAATTGTTCTATAGAACATGGCTGACAGTATGGATGTGAACTTGTATTCTATGTGAATTGTTCTATAGAACATGGCTGACAGTATGGATGTGAACTTGTATTCTATGTGAATTGTTCTATGGAACATGGCTGACAGTATGGATGTTAACTTGTATTCTATGTGAATTGTTCTATAGAACATGGCTGACAGTATGGATGTGAACTTGTATTCTATGTGAATTGTTCTATAGAACATGGCTGACAGTATGGATGTGAACTTGTATTCTATGTGAATTGTTCTATAGAACATGGCTGACAGTATGGATGTGAACTTGTATTCTATGTGAATTGTTCTATAGAACATGGCTGACAGTATGGATGTTAACTTGTATTCTATGTGAATTGTTCTATAGAACATGGCTGACAGTATGGATGTGAACTTGTATTCTATGTGAATTGTTCTATATCATAGAACATGGCTGACAGTATGGATGTGAACTTGTATTCTATGTGAATTGTTCTATAGAACATGGCTGAGAGTATGGATGTGAACTTGTATTCTATGTGAATTGTTCTATAGAACATGGCTGACAGTATGGATGTGAACTTGTATTCTATGTGAATTGTTCTATAGAACATGGCTGACAGTATGGATGTGAACTTGTATTCTATGTGAATTGTTCTATAGAAAATGGCTGACAGTATGGATGTGAACTTGTATTCTATGTGAATTGTTCTATAGAACATGGCTGACAGTATGGATGTGAACTTGTATTGTATATGAATTGTTCTATATCATAGAACATGGCTGACAGTATGGATGTTAACTTGTATTCTATGTGAATTGTTCTATAGAATATGGCTGACAGCATGGATGTGAACTTGTATTCTATGTGAATTGTTCTATAGAACATGGCTGACAGTATGGATGTGAACTTGTATTCTATGTGAATTGTTCTATAGAACATGGCTGACAGTATGGATGTGAACTTGTATTCTATGTGAATTGTTCTATAGAACATGGCTGACAGTATGGATGTGAACTTGTATTCTATGTGAATTGTTCTATAGAACATGGCTGACAGTATGGATGTGAACTTGTATTCTATGTGAATTGTTCTATAGAACATGGCTGACAGTATGGATGTGAACTTGTATTCTATGTGAATTGTTCTATAGAACATGGCTGACAGTATGGATGTGAACTTGTATTCTATGTAAATTGTTCTATAGAACATGGCTGACAGTATGGATGTGAACTTGTATTCTATGTGAATTGTTCTATGGAACATGGCTGACAGTATGGATGTGAACTTGTATTCTATGTGAATTGTTCTATAGAACATGGCTGACAGTATGGATGTGAACTTGTATTCTATGTGAATTGTTCTATAGAACATGGCTGACAGTATGGATGTGAACTTGTATTCTATGTGAATTGTTCTATAGAACATGGCTGACAGTATGGATGTGAACTTGTATTCTATGTGAATTGTTCTATAGAACATGACTGACAGTATGGATGTGAACTTGTATTGTATGTGAATTGTTCTATAGAACATGGCTGACAGTATGGATGTGAACTTGTATTCTATGTGAATTGTTCTATATCATAGAACATGGCTGACAGTATGGATGTGAACTTGTATTCTATGTGAATTGTTCTATAGAACATGGCTGACAGTATGGATGTGAACTTGTATTCTATGTGAATTGTTCTATAGAACATGGCTGACAATATGGATGTGAACTTGTATTCTATGTGAATTGTTCTATAGAACATGGCTGACAGTATGGATGTGCACTTGTATTCTATGTGAATTGTTCTATAGAACATGGATGACAGTATGGATGTGAACTTGTATTATATGTGAATTATTCTATAGAACATGGCTGACAGTATGGATGTGAACTTGTATTCTATGTGAATTGTTCTATAGAACATGGCCGACAGTATGGATGTGAACTTGTATTCTATGTGAATTGTTCTATAGAACATGGCTGACAGTATGGATGTGAACTTGTATTCTATGTGAATTGTTCTATAGAACATGGCTGACAGTATGGATGTGAACTTGTATTCTATGTGAATTGTTCTATAGAACATGGCTGACAGTATGGATGTGAACTTGTATTCTATGTGAATTGTTCTATAGAACATGGCTGACAGTATGGATGTGAACTTGTATTCTATATGAATTGTTCTATAGAACATGGCTGACAGTATGGATGTGAACTTGTATTCTATGTGAATTGTTCTATAGAACATGGCTGACAGTATGGATGTGAACTTGTATTCTATGTGAATTGTTCTATAGAACATGGATGACAGTATGGATGTGAACTTGTATTCTATGTGAATTATTCTATATCATAGAACATGGCTGACAGTATGGATGTGAACTTGTATTCTATGTGAATTGTTCTATAGAACATGGCCGACAGTATGGATGTGAACTTGTATTCTATGTGAATTGTTCTATAGAACATGGCTGACAGTATGGATGTGAACTTGTATTCTATGTGAATTGTTCTATAGAACATGGCTGACAGTATGGATGTGAACTTGTATTCTATGTGAATTGTTCTATAGAACATGGCTGACAGTATGGATGTGAACTTGTATTCTATGTGAATTATTCTATAGAACATGGCTGACAGTATGGATGTGAACTTGTATTCTATGTGAATTGTTCTATAGAACATGGCTGAGAGTATGGATGTGAACTTGTATTCTATGTGAATTGTTCTATAGAACATGGCTGACAGTATGGATGTGAACTTGTATTCTATGTGAATTGTTCTATTGAACATGGCTGACAGTATGGATGTGAACTTGTATTCTATGTGAATTGTTCTATATAAAATGGCTGACAGTATGGATGTGAACTTGTATTCTATGTGAATTGTTCTATAGAACATGGCTGACAGTATGGATGTGAACTTGTATTCTATGTGAATTGTTCTATAGAACATGGCTGACAGTATGGATGTGAACTTGTATTCTATGTGAATTGTTCTATAGAACATGGCTGACAGTATGGATGTGAACTTGTATTCTATGTGAATTGTTCTATAGAACATGGCTGACAGTATGGATGTGAACTTGTATTCTATGTGAATTGTTCTATAGAACATGGCTGACAGTATGGATGTGAACTTGTATTCTATGTGAATAGTTCTATGGAACATGGCTGACAGTATGGATGTGAACTTGTATTCTATGTGAATTGTTCTATAGAACATGGCTGACAGTATGGATGTTAACTTGTATTCTATGTGAATTGTTCTATAGAACATGGCTGACAGTATGGATGTGAACTTGTATTCTATGTGAATTGTTCTATATCATAGAACATGGCTGACAGTATGGATGTGAACTTGTATTCAATGTGAATTGATCTATAGAGCATGGCTGACAGTATGGATGTGAACTTGTATTCTATGTGAATTGTTCTATAGAACATGGCTGAGAGTATGGATGTGAACTTGTATTCTATGTGAATTGTTCTATAGAACATGGCTGACAGTATGGATGTGAACTTGTATTCTATGTGAATTGTTCTATAGAACATGGCTGACAGTATGGATGTGAACTTGTATTCTATGTGAATTGTTCTATAGAAAATGGCTGACAGTATGGATGTGAACTTGTATTCTATGTGAATTGTTCAATAGAACATGGCTGACAGTATGGATGTGAACTTGTATTCTATGTGAATTGTTCTATAGAACATGGCTGACAGTATGGATGTGAACTTGTATTCTATGTGAATTGTTCTATAGAACATGGCTGACAGTATGGATGTGAACTTGTATTCTATGTGAATTGTTCTATAGAACATGGCTGACAGTATGGATGTGAACTTGTATTCTATGTGAATTGTTCTATAGAACATGGCTGACAGTATGGATGTGAACTTGTATTCTATGTGAATTGTTCTATGGAACATGGCTGACAGTATGGATGTGAACTTGTATTCTATGTGAATTGTTCTATAGAACATGGCTGACAGTATGGATGTGAACTTGTATTCTATGTGAATTGTTCTATAGAACATGGCTGACAGTATGGATGTGAACTTGTATTCTATGTGAATTGTTCTATAGAACATGGCTGACAGTATGGATGTGAACTTGTATTCTATGTGAATTGTTCTATAGAACATGACTGACAGTATGGATGTGAACTTGTATTGTATGTGAATTGTTCTATAGAACATGGCTGACAGTATGGATGTGAACTTGTATTCTATGTGAATTGTTCTATATCATAGAACATGGCTGACAGTATGGATGTGAACTTGTATTCTATGTGAATTGTTCTATAGAACATGTCTGACAGTATGGATGTGAACTTGTATTCTATGTGAATTGTTCTATAGAACATGGCTGACAATATGGATGTGAACTTGTATTCTATGTGAATTGTTCTATAGAACATGGCTGACAGTATGGATGTGCACTTGTATTCTATGTGAATTGTTCTATAGAACATGGATGACAGTATGGATGTGAACTTGTATTCTATGTGAATTATTCTATATCATAGAACATGGCTGACAGTATGGATGTGAACTTGTATTCTATGTGAATTGTTCTATAGAACATGGCCGACAGTATGGATGTGAACTTGTATTCTATGTGAATTGTTCTATAGAACATGGCTGACAGTATGGATGTGAACTTGTATTCTATGTGAATTGTTCTATAGAACATGGCTGACAGTATGGATGTGAACTTGTATTCTATGTGAATTGTTCTATAGAACATGGCTGACAGTATGGATGTGAACTTGTATTCTATGTGAATTGTTCTATAGAACATGGCTGACAGTATGGATGTGAACTTGTATTCTATGTGAATTGTTCTATAGAACATGGCTGACAGTATGGATGTGAACTTGTATTCTATGTGAATTGTTCTATAGAACATGGCTGACAGTATGGATGTGAACTTGTATTCTATGTGAATTGTTCTATAGAACATGGATGACAGTATGGATGTGAACTTGTATTCTATGTGAATTGTTCTATAGAACATGGCTGACAGTATGGATGTGAACTTGTATTCTATGTGAATTGTTCTATAGAACATGGCTGACAGTATGGATGTGAACTTGTATTCTATGTAAATTGTTCTATAGAACATGGCTGACAGTATGGATGTGAACTTGTATTCTATGTGAATTGTTCTATGGAACATGGCTGACAGTATGGATGTGAACTTGTATTCTATGTGAATTGTTCTATAGAACATGGCTGACAGTATGGATGTGAACTTGTATTCTATGTGAATTGTTCTATAGAACATGGCTGACAGTATGGATGTGAACTTGTATTCTATGTGAATTGTTCTATAGAACATGGCTGACAGTATGGATGTGAACTTGTATTCTATGTGAATTGTTCTATAGAACATGACTGACAGTATGGATGTGAACTTGTATTGTATGTGAATTGTTCTATAGAACATGGCTGACAGTATGGATGTGAACTTGTATTCTATGTGAATTGTTCTATATCATAGAACATGGCTGACAGTATGGATGTGAACTTGTATTCTATGTGAATTGTTCTATAGAACATGGCTGACAGTATGGATGTGAACTTGTATTCTATGTGAATTGTTCTATAGAACATGGCTGACAATATGGATGTGAACTTGTATTCTATGTGAATTGTTCTATAGAACATGGCTGACAGTATGGATGTGCACTTGTATTCTATGTGAATTGTTCTATAGAACATGGATGACAGTATGGATGTGAACTTGTATTATATGTGAATTATTCTATAGAACATGGCTGACAGTATGGATGTGAACTTGTATTCTATGTGAATTGTTCTATAGAACATGGCCGACAGTATGGATGTGAACTTGTATTCTATGTGAATTGTTCTATAGAACATGGCTGACAGTATGGATGTGAACTTGTATTCTATGTGAATTGTTCTATAGAACATGGCTGACAGTATGGATGTGAACTTGTATTCTATGTGAATTGTTCTATAGAACATGGCTGACAGTATGGATGTGAACTTGTATTCTATGTGAATTGTTCTATAGAACATGGCTGACAGTATGGATGTGAACTTGTATTCTATATGAATTGTTCTATAGAACATGGCTGACAGTATGGATGTGAACTTGTATTCTATGTGAATTGTTCTATAGAACATGGCTGACAGTATGGATGTGAACTTGTATTCTATGTGAATTGTTCTATAGAACATGGATGACAGTATGGATGTGAACTTGTATTCTATGTGAATTATTCTATATCATAGAACATGGCTGACAGTATGGATGTGAACTTGTATTCTATGTGAATTGTTCTATAGAACATGGCCGACAGTATGGATGTGAACTTGTATTCTATGTGAATTGTTCTATAGAACATGGCTGACAGTATGGATGTGAACTTGTATTCTATGTGAATTGTTCTATAGAACATGGCTGACAGTATGGATGTGAACTTGTATTCTATGTGAATTGTTCTATAGAACATGGCTGACAGTATGGATGTGAACTTGTATTCTATGTGAATTATTCTATAGAACATGGCTGACAGTATGGATGTGAACTTGTATTCTATGTGAATTGTTCTATAGAACATGGCTGAGAGTATGGATGTGAACTTGTATTCTATGTGAATTGTTCTATAGAACATGGCTGACAGTATGGATGTGAACTTGTATTCTATGTGAATTGTTCTATTGAACATGGCTGACAGTATGGATGTGAACTTGTATTCTATGTGAATTGTTCTATATAAAATGGCTGACAGTATGGATGTGAACTTGTATTCTATGTGAATTGTTCTATAGAACATGGCTGACAGTATGGATGTGAACTTGTATTCTATGTGAATTGTTCTATAGAACATGGCTGACAGTATGGATGTGAACTTGTATTCTATGTGAATTGTTCTATAGAACATGGCTGACAGTATGGATGTGAACTTGTATTCTATGTGAATTGTTCTATAGAACATGGCTGACAGTATGGATGTGAACTTGTATTCTATGTGAATTGTTCTATAGAACATGGCTGACAGTATGGATGTGAACTTGTATTCTATGTGAATAGTTCTATGGAACATGGCTGACAGTATGGATGTGAACTTGTATTCTATGTGAATTGTTCTATAGAACATGGCTGACAGTATGGATGTTAACTTGTATTCTATGTGAATTGTTCTATAGAACATGGCTGACAGTATGGATGTGAACTTGTATTCTATGTGAATTGTTCTATATCATAGAACATGGCTGACAGTATGGATGTGAACTTGTATTCAATGTGAATTGATCTATAGAGCATGGCTGACAGTATGGATGTGAACTTGTATTCTATGTGAATTGTTCTATAGAACATGGCTGAGAGTATGGATGTGAACTTGTATTCTATGTGAATTGTTCTATAGAACATGGCTGACAGTATGGATGTGAACTTGTATTCTATGTGAATTGTTCTATAGAACATGGCTGACAGTATGGATGTGAACTTGTATTCTATGTGAATTGTTCTATAGAAAATGGCTGACAGTATGGATGTGAACTTGTATTCTATGTGAATTGTTCAATAGAACATGGCTGACAGTATGGATGTGAACTTGTATTCTATGTGAATTGTTCTATAGAACATGGCTGACAGTATGGATGTGAACTTGTATTCTATGTGAATTGTTCTATAGAACATGGCTGACAGTATGGATGTGAACTTGTATTCTATGTGAATTGTTCTATAGAACATGGCTGACAGTATGGATGTGAACTTGTATTCTATGTGAATTGTTCTATAGAACATGGCTGACAGTATGGATGTGAACTTGTATTCTATGTGAATTGTTCTATGGAACATGGCTGACAGTATGGATGTGAACTTGTATTCTATGTGAATTGTTCTATAGAACATGGCTGACAGTATGGATGTGAACTTGTATTCTATGTGAATTGTTCTATAGAACATGGCTGACAGTATGGATGTGAACTTGTATTCTATGTGAATTGTTCTATAGAACATGGCTGACAGTATGGATGTGAACTTGTATTCTATGTGAATTGTTCTATAGAACATGACTGACAGTATGGATGTGAACTTGTATTGTATGTGAATTGTTCTATAGAACATGGCTGACAGTATGGATGTGAACTTGTATTCTATGTGAATTGTTCTATATCATAGAACATGGCTGACAGTATGGATGTGAACTTGTATTCTATGTGAATTGTTCTATAGAACATGTCTGACAGTATGGATGTGAACTTGTATTCTATGTGAATTGTTCTATAGAACATGGCTGACAATATGGATGTGAACTTGTATTCTATGTGAATTGTTCTATAGAACATGGCTGACAGTATGGATGTGCACTTGTATTCTATGTGAATTGTTCTATAGAACATGGATGACAGTATGGATGTGAACTTGTATTCTATGTGAATTATTCTATATCATAGAACATGGCTGACAGTATGGATGTGAACTTGTATTCTATGTGAATTGTTCTATAGAACATGGCCGACAGTATGGATGTGAACTTGTATTCTATGTGAATTGTTCTATAGAACATGGCTGACAGTATGGATGTGAACTTGTATTCTATGTGAATTGTTCTATAGAACATGGCTGACAGTATGGATGTGAACTTGTATTCTATGTGAATTGTTCTATAGAACATGGCTGACAGTATGGATGTGAACTTGTATTCTATGTGAATTGTTCTATAGAACATGGCTGACAGTATGGATGTGAACTTGTATTCTATGTGAATTGTTCTATAGAACATGGCTGACAGTATGGATGTGAACTTGTATTCTATGTGAATTGTTCTATAGAACATGGCTGACAGTATGGATGTGAACTTGTATTCTATGTGAATTGTTCTATAGAACATGGATGACAGTATGGATGTGAACTTGTATTCTATGTGAATTATTCTATATCATAGAACATGGCTGACAGTATGGATGTGAACTTTTATTCTATGTGAATTGTTCTATAGAACATGGCCGACAGTATGGATGTGAACTTGTATTCTATGTGAATTGTTCTATAGAACATGGCTGACAGTATGGATGTGAACTTGTATTCTATGTGAATTGTTCTATAGAACATGGCTGACAGTATGGATGTGAACTTGTATTCTATGTGAATTGTTCTATAGAACATGGCTGACAGTATGGATGTGAACTTGTATTCTATGTGAATTATTCTATAGAACATGGCTTACAGTATGGATGTGAACTTGTATTCTATGTGAATTGTTCTATAGAACATGGCTGACAGTATGGATGTGAACTTGTATTCTATGTGAATTGTTCTATGGAACATGGCTGACAGTATGGATGTTAACTTGTATTCTATGTGAATTGTTCTATAGAACATGGCTGACAGTATGGATGTTAACTTGTATTCTATGTGAATTGTTCTATAGAACATGGCTGACAGTATGGATGTGAACTTGTATTCTATGTGAATTGTTCTATAGAACATGGCTGACAGTATGGATGTGAACTTGTATTCTATGTGAATTGTTCTATAGAACATGGCTGACAGTATGGATGTGAACTTGTATTCTATGTGAATTGTTCTATAGAACATGGCTGAGAGTATGGATGTGAACTTGTATTCTATTTGAATTGTTCTATAGAACATGGCTGACAGTATGGATGTGAACTTGTATTCTATGTGAATTGTTCTATATCATAGAACATGGCTGACACTATGGATGTGAACTTGTATTCTATGTGAATTGTTCTATAGAACATGGCTGACAGTATGGATGTGCACTTGTATTCTATGTGAATTGTTCTATAGAACATGGATGACAGTATGGATGTGAACTTGTATTCTATGTGAATTATTCTATATCATAGAACATGGCTGACAGTATGGATGTGAACTTGTATTCTATGTGAATTGTTCTATAGAACATGGCCGACAGTATGGATGTGAACTTGTATTCTATGTGAATTGTTCTATAGAACATGGCTGACAGTATGGATGTGAACTTGTATTCTATGTGAATTGTTCTATAGAACATGGCTGACAGTATGGATGTGAACTTGTATTCTATGTGAATTGTTCTATAGAACATGGCTGACAGTATGGATGTGAACTTGTATTCTATGTGAATTGTTCTATAGAACATGGCTGACAGTATGGATGTGAACTTGTATTCTATGTGAATTGTTCTATAGAACATGGCTGACAGTATGGATGTGAACTTGTATTCTATGTGAATTGTTCTATAGAACATGGCTGACAGTATGGATGTGAACTTGTATTCTATGTGAATTATTCTATAGAACATGGCTGACAGTATGGATGTGAACTTGTATTCTATGTGAATTGTTCTATAGAACATGGCTGACAGTATGGATGTGAACTTGTATTCTATGTGAATTGTTCTATAGAACATGGCTGACAGTATGGATGTGAACTTGTATTCTATGTGAATTGTTCTATAGAACATGGCTGACAGTATGGATGTTAACTTGTATTCTATGTGAATTGTTCTATAGAACATGGCTGACAGTATGGATGTGAACTTGTATTCTATGTGAATTGTTCTATAGAACATGGCTGACAGTTTGGATGTGAACTTGTATTCTATGTGAATTGTTCTATAGAACATGGCTGACAGTATGGATATGAACTTGTATTCTATGTGAATTGTAATATAGAACATGGCTGACAGTATGGTTGTGAACTTGTATTCTATGTGAATTGTTCTATAGAACATGACTGACAGTATGGATGTGAACTTGTATTCTATGTGAATTGTTCTATAGAACATGGCTGACAGTATGGATGTGAACTTGTATTCTATGTGAATTGTTCTATATCATAGAACATGGCTGACAGTATGGATGTGAACTTGTATTCTATGTGAATTGTTCTATAGAACATGGCTGACAGTATGGATGTGAACTTGTATTCTATGTGAATTGTTCTATAGAACATGGCTGACAATATGGATGTGAACTTGTATTCTATGTGAATTGTTCTATAGAACATGGCTGACAGTATGGATGTGAACTTGTATTCTATGTGAATTGTTCTATAGAACATGGCTGACAGTATGGATGTGAACTTGTATTCTATGTGAATTGTTCTATAGAACATGGCTGACAGTATGGATGTGAACTTGTATTCTATGTGAATTGTTCTATAGAACATGGCTGACAGTATGGATGTGAACTTGTATTCTATGTGAATTGTTCTATGGAACATGGCTGACAGTATGGATGTGAACTTGTATTCTATGTGAATTGTTCTATAGAACATGGCTGACAGTATGGATGTGAACTTGTATTCTATGTGAATTGTTCTATAGAACATGGCTGACAGTATGGATGTGAACTTGTATTCTATGTGAATTGTTCTATAGAACATGGCTGACAGTATGGATGTGAACTTGTATTCTATGTGAATTGTTCTATAGAACATGACTGACAGTATGGATGTGAACTTGTATTGTATGTGAATTGTTCTATAGAACATGGCTGACAGTATGGATGTGAACTTGTATTCTATGTGAATTGTTCTATATCATAGAACATGGCTGACAGTATGGATGTGAACTTGTATTCTATGTGAATTGTTCTATAGAACATGTCTGACAGTATGGATGTGAACTTGTATTCTATGTGAATTGTTCTATAGAACATGGCTGACAATATGGATGTGAACTTGTATTCTATGTGAATTGTTCTATAGAACATGGCTGACAGTATGGATGTGCACTTGTATTCTATGTGAATTGTTCTATAGAACATGGATGACAGTATGGATGTGAACTTGTATTCTATGTGAATTATTCTATATCATAGAACATGGCTGACAGTATGGATGTGAACTTGTATTCTATGTGAATTGTTCTATAGAACATGGCCGACAGTATGGATGTGAACTTGTATTCTATGTGAATTGTTCTATAGAACATGGCTGACAGTATGGATGTGAACTTGTATTCTATGTGAATTGTTCTATAGAACATGGCTGACAGTATGGATGTGAACTTGTATTCTATGTGAATTGTTCTATAGAACATGGCTGACAGTATGGATGTGAACTTGTATTCTATGTGAATTGTTCTATAGAACATGGCTGACAGTATGGATGTGAACTTGTATTCTATGTGAATTGTTCTATAGAACATGGCTGACAGTATGGATGTGAACTTGTATTCTATGTGAATTGTTCTATAGAACATGGCTGACAGTATGGATGTGAACTTGTATTCTATGTGAATTGTTCTATAGAACATGGATGACAGTATGGATGTGAACTTGTATTCTATGTGAATTATTCTATATCATAGAACATGGCTGACAGTATGGATGTGAACTTTTATTCTATGTGAATTGTTCTATAGAACATGGCCGACAGTATGGATGTGAACTTGTATTCTATGTGAATTGTTCTATAGAACATGGCTGACAGTATGGATGTGAACTTGTATTCTATGTGAATTGTTCTATAGAACATGGCTGACAGTATGGATGTGAACTTGTATTCTATGTGAATTGTTCTATAGAACATGGCTGACAGTATGGATGTGAACTTGTATTCTATGTGAATTATTCTATAGAACATGGCTGACAGTATGGATGTGAACTTGTATTCTATGTGAATTGTTCTATAGAACATGGCTGACAGTATGGATGTGAACTTGTATTCTATGTGAATTGTTCTATGGAACATGGCTGACAGTATGGATGTTAACTTGTATTCTATGTGAATTGTTCTATAGAACATGGCTGACAGTATGGATGTTAACTTGTATTCTATGTGAATTGTTCTATAGAACATGGCTGACAGTATGGATGTGAACTTGTATTCTATGTGAATTGTTCTATAGAACATGGCTGACAGTATGGATGTGAACTTGTATTCTATGTGAATTGTTCTATAGAACATGGCTGACAGTATGGATGTGAACTTGTATTCTATGTGAATTGTTCTATAGAACATGGCTGAGAGTATGGATGTGAACTTGTATTCTATTTGAATTGTTCTATAGAACATGGCTGACAGTATGGATGTGAACTTGTATTCTATGTGAATTGTTCTATATCATAGAACATGGCTGACACTATGGATGTGAACTTGTATTCTATGTGAATTGTTCTATAGAACATGGCTGACAGTATGGATGTGCACTTGTATTCTATGTGAATTGTTCTATAGAACATGGATGACAGTATGGATGTGAACTTGTATTCTATGTGAATTATTCTATATCATAGAACATGGCTGACAGTATGGATGTGAACTTGTATTCTATGTGAATTGTTCTATAGAACATGGCCGACAGTATGGATGTGAACTTGTATTCTATGTGAATTGTTCTATAGAACATGGCTGACAGTATGGATGTGAACTTGTATTCTATGTGAATTGTTCTATAGAACATGGCTGACAGTATGGATGTGAACTTGTATTCTATGTGAATTGTTCTATAGAACATGGCTGACAGTATGGATGTGAACTTGTATTCTATGTGAATTGTTCTATAGAACATGGCTGACAGTATGGATGTGAACTTGTATTCTATGTGAATTGTTCTATAGAACATGGCTGACAGTATGGATGTGAACTTGTATTCTATGTGAATTGTTCTATAGAACATGGCTGACAGTATGGATGTGAACTTGTATTATATGTGAATTATTCTATAGAACATGGCTGACAGTATGGATGTGAACTTGTATTCTATGTGAATTGTTCTATAGAACATGGCTGACAGTATGGATGTGAACTTGTATTCTATGTGAATTGTTCTATAGAACATGGCTGACAGTATGGATGTGAACTTGTATTCTATGTGAATTGTTCTATAGAACATGGCTGACAGTATGGATGTTAACTTGTATTCTATGTGAATTGTTCTATAGAACATGGCTGACAGTATGGATGTGAACTTGTATTCTATGTGAATTGTTCTATAGAACATGGCTGACAGTTTGGATGTGAACTTGTATTCTATGTGAATTGTTCTATAGAACATGGCTGACAGTATGGATATGAACTTGTATTCTATGTGAATTGTAATATAGAACATGGCTGACAGTATGGTTGTGAACTTGTATTCTATGTGAATTGTTCTATAGAACATGACTGACAGTATGGATGTGAACTTGTATTGTATGTGAATTGTTCTATAGAACATGGCTGACAGTATGGATGTGAACTTGTATTCTATGTGAATTGTTCTATATCATAGAACATGGCTGACAGTATGGATGTGAACTTGTATTCTATGTGAATTGTTCTATAGAACATGGCTGACAGTATGGATGTGAACTTGTATTCTATGTGAATTGTTCTATAGAACATGGCTGACAATATGGATGTGAACTTGTATTCTATGTGAATTGTTCTATAGAACATGGCTGACAGTATGGATGTGAACTTGTATTCTATGTGAATTGTTCTATAGAACATGGCTGACAGTATGGATGTGAACTTGTATTCTATGTGAATTGTTCTATATCATAGAACATGGCTGACAGTATGGATGTGAACTTGTATTCTATGTGAATTGTTCTATAGAACATGGCTGACAGTATGGATGTCAACTTGTATTCTATGTGAATTGTTCTATAGTACATGGCTGACAGTATGGATGTGAACTTGTATTCTATGTGAATTGTTCTATAGAACATGGCTGACAGTATGGATGTGAACTTGTATTCTATGTGAATTGTTCTATAGAACATGGCTGACAGTATGGATGTGAACTTGTATTCTATGTGAATTGTTCTATAGAACATGGCTGACAGTATGGATGTGAACTTGTATTCTATGTGAATTATTCTATGGAACATGGCCGACAGTATGGATGTGAACTTGTATTCTATGTGAATTGTTCTATAGAACATGGCTGACAGTATAGATGTGAACTTGTATTCTATGTGAATTGTTCTATAGAACATGGCTGACAGTATGGATGTGAACTTGTATTCTATGTGAATTGTTCTATAGAACATGGCTGACAGTATGGATGTGAACTTGTATTCTATGTGAATTGTTCTATAGAACATGGCTGACAATATGGATGTGAACTTGTATTCTATGTGAATTGTTCTATAGATCATGGCTGACAGTATGGATGTGAACTTGTATTCTATGTGAATTGTTCTATAGAACATGGCTGACAGTATGGATGTGAACTTGTATTCTATGTGAATTGTTCTATAGAACATGGCTGACAGTATGGATGTGAACTTGTATTCTATGTGAATTGTTCTATAGATCATGGCTGACAGCATGGATGTGAACTTGTATTCTATGTGAATTGTTCTATAGAACATGGCTGACAGTATTGATGTGAACTTGCATTCTACGTGAATTGTTCTATAGAACATGGCTGACAGTATGGATGTGAACTTGTATTCTATGTGAATTGTTCTATAGAACATGGCTGACAGTATGGATGTGAACTTGTATTCTATGTGAATTGTTCTATAGAACATGGCTGACAGTATGGATGTGAACTTGTATTCTATGTGAATTGTTCTATAGAACATGGCTGACAGTATGGATGTGAACTTGTATTCTATGTGAATTGTTCTATAGAACATGGCTGACAGTATGGATGTGAACTTGTATTCTATGTGAATTGTTCTATAGATCATGGCTGACAGTATGGATGTGAACTTGTATTCTATGTGAATTGTTCTATAGAACATGGCTGACAGTATGGATGTGAACTTGTATTCTATGTGAATTGTTCTATAGAACATGGCTGACAGTATGGATGTGAACTTGTATTCTATGTGAATTGTTCTATAGATCATGGCTGACAGCATGGATGTGAACTTGTATTCTATGTGAATTGTTCTATAGAACATGGCTGACAGTATTGATGTGAACTTGCATTCTACGTGAATTGTTCTATAGAACATGGCTGACAGTATGGATGTGAACTTGTATTCTATGTGAATTGTTCTATAGAACATGGCTGACAGTATGGATGTGAACTTGTATTCTATGTGAATTGTTCTATAGAACATGGCTGACAGTATGGATATGAACTTGTATTCGTGGTATCTGTACGAGCATCTGTTAAACTGATGTGTCTACAATTGTGGACGGGATGGAATTTTAAGTAAGCGTTAGAGAAAACCGAAAGGGCAGATATGCGGTGTTAGTAAAACCCGAATTGCGTACCTGCTTTAAAAGACAACTCCGTGTACGTAATGTCGTCAGGTCATACCTGTTTATACTGAACGACGCCTGAGTCCGTTTACTATTGAGTCACAAGGAATTCATTTGCAGGGTAAAATAAAAGATTTGTTTTATATTTCTACTATTTTTTATGTCTTCTTTCCTTCTACGAGCAGTAAACCCGGATGTAGAAATTTGACTGCCATAACATCATACGATGCCGTATACAACCTCAACAAATAGGATGTCGCTTATTATTAGCGACTTATGTATGGGCCGTATCACTCACCGCCTTACACATAAAGAACAACTTAAAACAGGTCCTAACGAGTAACTATTGATTGTTGTGAATGGTTGCTAGTGGTCCGTTGCTATGCTTTTTAACAAAATTCATATCCAATATACAACCGCATCGGTGGCGTAATGGTTAGCGTGCTCGCCTCGAGTGCAGTAGATCGTGAGTTCGATCCCCGGTCGGGTAAAAACCAAAGACTTTAAAATTGATATTTGTTGCTTCTCCGCTAAGCACACAGCAGTAAGGAAAAATAGCAAAGACTGGTTGTTTTCCCGCGGACTGCTGTTTCAGTGAACTTGCACTATAAAAATCTAATTCAGCGTGTTGGTCTAGAACAAAGCGGACCTCATCATCATCTCATTGAAAAATAACCTGTTTTCGCCATGATATAGCTGAAAATTTGCTGAATTGGAGTTAAACAACAATCACTCACTCACATATCCAATATACATTATGTAATTCCTGTAGCACACTAAATTTTCATCGATACGCCCATACCAGTGTCATAATATTAACTACCAACTTATTGTAGACATTTATGAAAATTGATGTACAACAATGGTCCACAAATTACTACACATAAAACTAAAGATTAAATAACACGAACTCCACTACAATTTCATTGGACAATAACTTGACAATAGCAGCAAGAGGACCAGGTTCCTATACATGTAGCAATCGGCAAACCTCGGGTGAGTCCGCTTCTCTCCCTCAATACCTCGGCTGTAATACGGTATTTGATATGCGTCTACGCGTCACATTTCTTCGCCGGAAGACCGTATCACTTCAATCAAACATTGCGCACCGCGAATAAGTTCTAAAATGGCGACAATAGATGAGTTTGTTTTGAAAAATATTGGTCTTTGATGAAGGTACGGAATCAGCCGACATTGCGACGAATGAAAATATATTATTATTGGACGAATATTCGAAAGTGAAATTATTTTAATACCTCCTTCATTGAAGATTTCCGAAAACAGTTCCAATGGGAGCTATCGTAATACGGACGAGGTATGATGAAGGTACGGAATCAGCCGAAGTTGCGACGAGTGATACATGTAGGTTTTCGTACACGGGAAACACCACATTAAATGAACAACACTACTTTATTTATTAGCTGTTTAGCAAAAGCGGCACTAAGGCACATCAGATAATATCAAATAATTTAACAGTCTAAAATATGTGTAGTGGTAAACCATGGATCAGACTGTTTCACTCTATGGTTATTTGTTCATCCAAGAATGAGGTGACTGCATCCTCGTAATGTACACGACAATCTTACTTGGGAAAGACCATTAAGCTTTCATGGGGTATGTTTTTCTTTTTAATTTCTGTCGCCAAAATTTATTGAAAAAAAATTAATTGCTCTTGTGAAAGATGAACAAAATAATATGAAAGTGTAGTTTTCAATGAAAATTTTAGTACAACTTTTTTCTTGGTAAAAAAATATTATTTTTGTTTCGGATACAAATGAAAATCCTCTCCCTCCAAAAGTTAAGTAGTCGGTTTCTAACTGACGTCACACATGATGAATTGTTGTTTAGTTTTCTATATGATTTTCTCTCAGGAATAACATTTTTTGCAGCTCAATTTTATCAATAAAACAACAGTTTCTAAAAATCGTCGGAAGAATATTTGCTGTAAGTTTTGTACAGCCAGAAAGATTTATTTGTCTTAAGTCTGGGCAGATTTCTGTAATCTGTGTTATTGTTGTGTCTTCAATATTAGACGACATATTTAAATTAATAGAAATAATGTGAGAATGTTTACTATTTTCAACACGTTTACTATTGTCAACAGTGCTGCTTATTCTTGTGGATTTACAAGCACATGGCACTGGCTGTGGATGTTCTGTCCAGTTTTCAATAATCAATCCATAGATTGAAATGCAGTTTGCAACACCTATATGTTTTAGGCACGTACAGGATGTAAGTATTCTCATTAGAACAGCAGACGTTATACTTCCGTTTCCGTTCAAGAATATTTCCCGTAACGACAATGACAATGCAACGTTCATACTAATCGTGTTCTTTTCTGAGAGCCATGATTTCGTAACATTTTGACAGTGTGAAATATCGAGTTTGACTAGTTGTGAACATTTTTGTAAAATATTTGTAATTGCATCATTCTCAACACCGTTACTTTTTTTAACATTCAATGTTTTTAAACTGATACAATGATCAGCTATTGTGTGGATAGATCTTCTAGTAAGAGAGGGGATGCTACTAATATTGATATGTTCTAGTCTGACACAGTTTTCTGCCAAATAACTTAAACCTGTATCGGTTATCTGATAACAATTACTAATATTTATAACCTTAAGATGAGGACACGAGTCCGATATAATTTGTAGTGCTATGTCCGTTATCGATGTATAAGGCAATCCGAATTCTGTAAGTTGGCATTTTCTTTTAAGTGAGAGAAACGCGTCATCAGTAATATTTAGATTACAGATGTACAGTTCCAATGACGTCAAAATCTTACAATTTTTTAAAAGATAATTCAGGGATTCGTTGTCAAGGTTATATAAGTGTATTCTTATTTTTTGTAAATTCTCCATCTCATTCAGTGTCACTATTGAGTCTCGAAAGCTTGAAAATGGTCCATTATATTTCCATGATAGTGTGTCGATCGTAAAGTCAGAAAAGGCGGAAAGTATCATATCATTGTCCGTAAAAGACTCGAATGTTACTTTTTCCAGACGAGGATAACGAAGATTTGGTTCTCCAAGAATTGTTGTTGTTTGTCCAACTAAAGACGTCAAATGCAATTGTTTCAAAGTTAAAAATTGCCATATATGGTTATTAAATATTGTTTGCAACAGCCGTGGTGCTACCGTTAGGGTTTTAACATGATCCTGAATATGTTTTAAATTGGAAACCATGGCTGCCTGGATCGACTTTTCTTTGTATTTAGTAAGATCAATGGTATGCCATAAGTCACCTGTATATGACACTTTGTACCACCGGACACACACCCTACGTACACTAAGAATTACTTCTTTTTGTGACACATATGAAAATATTTCCAATAACATGTCATCTGGTACTGCATTCATTGTTACCTGCAAAATAAGTAAATGATATTTACAGTTGTCCTATACTTAAATTTGATAACACATTTTTACCATGTACGATAAAAATCTATTGAAATACATTAGACATCTTCCCGAGATCACATTAGTTGGCTTATAAAACAAAAACATATTCCACGGTTACGGAATATATCATATCCCTTTCCGTAATCGGTATCGCATCTAAGGAGAATATGTTCTAAGTTGAAAAACGTGTATCTGATCCTATTGTGTTTTTGGACAATGAAATATGTTTAAGCTAAACTATCTCACTCATACTATCTGTATCACATTGTAAGTTTCGGAAATGTCTTCTTGTGACAAGCATATGCCCTTAGGGCAAATAACCAGCACTGACTTCTAGCTATTATTGGACATGCAAAAACGAACATATTGCAACAAAATATGTGATAAATACACATTAATGCATGACATTTTCCATATTGCCTGGATGTTATCATTAGGCCCACATATCGGCCCATTGCCATTGTGGATGAATGATAACAAGGAATATGCACTGTCGTGTACCCGATACGGAATGGTCATTTCAAGATGGCGTATTGTACATCGTCAAAAAGGTAGGTGTGAAGATTTTGACTATTATCGTTCTTTATAGGTTATCTTAGTGTCTATGGGTTACACGTTTAGAAAGGGCAGTCTTTTTTCTACTTCACCATTAAGTCAGTAAAGCTCGATCCTTTTGTTTTTATCGTAAACTGCCTTCGCAAGTTGATCAATGCAGCAACAAAGATATCTAGGCGTAGGATCCAATTTATTTCACCAATTCCTACCGCCTAGTGACTGTTTATATTAATATGTTGATGCCAAAATTATTCAAACATGTGAATTGTCCAACAAATGTCATTTCAGCCTTTGACAAGCCTTGTATCCCTCTTAAAACGTGTAGGAAAATTTTGTTTACGTCACGGAACGGTCACGACAAAACCATGACAAAATGTATGGGAATGGTCTCATTTTATGGGTGTAGGAATGGACTTTCAAGCAAAGGAATGGTCTTTGGTTTAACTCGACCGGGGCCCGAACCTACGATCTACTCCCTCGAGGCGAGTACGCTAACCATTACACCACCGATCCGGTTACGACTTCAAGTGTGCCTTTATAAATATTGCGCATCTTGAAAGAATATACCAACCTGTCCCACGCATGGAGTTTATATTTCCCCAAAAGGATATACTCGTACCTTAATTATGGTAATACAAATAAAAATAAAAATGAAAATAAATGCCACACTGTCGGAAATCTAAATTGTCAATATGGATTTGCGATTGTATACATAAAACTAACAAACTTAAAGGAAACTTAAAGAAAAAATTACGATTTTGTCAGACAATATGCCTTTAAGTAACATGACGTCTCAAATTTGAAACGTATGATACTGATGACGGTTCCCAGGGGTGGGGTCAACCTACAGAGCTGTCCAGCACACCACGGGCAGTTGATGGATAGGGGGTGAATCATTATTATATGATGTGTGTGACATATTTATTTTCGTGAAATTATGTCATAAAATAAATTAACATTTTCTGATTACCCTCCCCTTTTTTTCTAATATAACAACTTACCTTCGTGTCCATTGTAGATCGAATGTTTGCACTCGTCATTATCTAAAAATACAACTTAAAACCAAAATGAACTTTGTTGATAAAATTAAAGATAAATAGTTACATGTATTTCATCATTGTTTACTTGTATATTTCGCAATAGATCAAGGTAAGTTAAAAATAGCATACAGTACACGTGACCTACAGGTAAACATATCAACTCGTATATTATGTCGTGTTAAAACTGTCTGTATAAAAATATAATGCATTAATAGCTTTATATACCAAATCTTAGACGATTTAAGAATAATTATATAATTATATGTCTATAAATACGTAGGACCAATACCTTACATGTATATCCACAGAGAAAGAAAATAAAGGTCAGTCATGTAGTAGTCTCGTTCAACCAGACATCCTGTTTGTTTGTTTGCTGGTGTTTAACGCCACGTTCAACAATATTTCAGTTATACCGTGGAGGTCAGTTTGATTGGTGGAGGAAACAATGTCCATCGAAGCAGCTAAAAACAAATAATACTACACCATCGAAGTACCTAAGAACAAATAATACTACACCATCGAAGTACCTAAGAACAAATAATACTACACCATCGAAGTAGCTAAAAACAAATAATACTACACCATCGAAGCAGCTAAAAAACAAATAATACTACAGCATCGAAGCAGCTAAAAACAAATAATACTACACCATCGAAGCAGCTAAAAAACAAATAATACTACACCATCGAAGAAGCTAAAAAACAAATAATACTACACCATCGAAGCAGCTAAAAAACAAATAATACTACACAATCGAAGTAGCTAAAAACAAATAATACTACATCATCGAAGCAGCTAAAAACAAATAATACTACATCATCGAAGAAGCTAAAAAACAAATAATACTACACCATCGAAGTAGCTAAAAACAAATAATACTACACCATCGAAGCAGCTAAAAAACAAATAATACTACACCATCGAAGCAGCTAAAAAACAAATAATACTACACCATCGAAGAAGCTAAAAAACAAATAATACTACACCATCGAAGCAGCTAAAAAACAAATAATACTACACAATCGAAGTAGCTAAAAACAAATAATACTACAGCATCGAAGCAGCTAAAAACAAATAATACTACACCATCGAAGCAGCTAAAAAACAAATAATACTACATCATCGAAGAAGCTAAAAAACAAATGATACTACACCATCGAAGTAGCTAAAAACAAATAATACTACACCATCGAAGGAGCTAAAAAACAAATAATACTACACCATCGAAGCAGCTAAAAACAAATAATACTACACCATCGAAGCAGCTAAAAACAAATAATACTACACCATCGAAGCAGCTAAAAAACAAATAATACTACACCATCGAAGCAGCTAAAAAACAAATAATACTACATCATCGAAGCAGCTAAAAAACAAATAATACTACACCATCGAAGAAGCTAAAAAACAAATAATACTACACCATCGAAGCAGCTAAAAAACAAATAATACTACACCATCGAAGCAGCTACAAAACAAATAATACTACACCATCGAAGTAGCTAAAAAACTAATAATACTACCCCATCGAAGAAGCTAAAAAACAAATAATACTACACCATCGAAGCAGCTAAAAAACAAATAATACTACATCATCGAAGCAGCTAAAAACAAATAATACTACACCATCGAAGCAGCTAAAAACAAATAATACTACACCATCGAAGTACCTGAGAACAAATAATACTACATCATCGAAGCAGCTAAAAACAAATAATATTACATCATCGAAGTAGCTAAAAAACAAATAATACTACACCATCGAAATAGCTAAAAACAAATAATACTACACCATCGAAGCAGCTAAAAAACAAATAATACTACATCATCGAAGTAGCTAAAAAACAAATAATACTACACCATCGAAGTAGCTAAAAACAAATAATACTACACCATCGAAGCAGCTAAAAAACAAATAATACTACACCATCGAAGCAGCTAAAAACAAAAAATAATACACCATCGAAGTAGCTAAAAACAAAAAATACTACACCATCGAAGTAGCTAAAAACAAATAATACTACACCATCGAAGTAGCTAAATAACAAATAATACTACACCATCGAAGCAGCTAAAAAACAAATAATACTACACCATCGAAGCAGCTAAAAACAAATAATACTACACCATCGAAGCAGCTAAAAAACAAATAATACTACACCATCGAAGCAGCTAAAAACAAAAAATAATACACCATCGAGGTAGCTAAAAACAAATAATACTACACCATCAAAGCAGCTAAAAACAAATAATACTACACCATCGAGGTAGCTAAATAACAAATAATACTACACCATCGAAGCAGCTAAAAAACAAATAATACTACACCATCGAAGCAGCTAAAAACAAATAATACTACACCATCGAAGCAGCTAAAAACAAATAATACTACACCATCGAAGCAGCTAAAAAACAAAAAATACTACACCATCGAAGCAGCTAAAAAACAAATAATACTACACCATCGAAGCAGCTAAAAAACAAATAATACTACACCATCGAAGCAGCTAAAAACAAAAAATACTACACCATCGAAGTACCTAAAAACAAAAAAATACTACACCATCGAAGTAGCTAAAAACAAATAATACTACACCATCAAAGCAGCTAAAAACAAATAATACTACACCATCGAAGCAGCTAAAAACAAATAATACTACACCATCGAAGCAGCTAAAAACAAATAATACTACACCATCGAAGCAGCTAAAAAACAAATAATACTACACCATCGAAGCAGCTAAAAACAAAAAATACTACACCATCGAAGTAGCTAAAAACAAAAAATACTACACCATCGAAGTAGCTAAAAACAAATAATACTAAACCATCGAAGCAGCTAAAACAAATAATACTACACCATCGAAGCAGCTAAAAACAAATAATACTACACCATCGAAGTAGCTAAATAACAAATAATACTACACCATCGAAGCAGCTAAAAAACAAATAATACTACACCATCGAAGCAGCTAAAAACAAATAATACTACCCCATCGAAGCAGCTAAAAACAAATAATACTACACCATCGAAGCAGCTAAAAAACAAAAAATATTACACCATCGAAGCAGCTAAAAAACAAATAATACTACACCATCGAAGCAGCTAAAAACAAAAAATACTACACCATCGAAGTAGCTAAAAACAAATAATACTACACCATCGAAGCAGCTAAAAACAAATAATACTACACCATCGAAGCAGCTAAAAACAAATAATACTACACCATCGAAGCAGCTAAAGACAAATAATACTACACCATCGAAGAAGTTAAAAAACAAATAATAATACACCATCGAAGAAGCTAAAAAACAAATAATACTACACCATCGAAGCAGCTAAAAAACAAATAATACTACACCATCGAAGCAGCTAAAAACATAAAATACTACACCATCGAAGTAGCTAAAAACAAAAAATACTACACCATCGAAGTAGCTAAAAACAAATAATACTACACCATCGAAGTAGCTAAATAACAAATAATACTACACCATCGAAGCAGCTAAAAAACAAATAATACTACACCATCGAAGCAGCTAAAAACAAATAATACTACACCATCGAAGCAGCTAAAAAACAAATAATACTACACCATCGAAGCAGCTAAAAACAAAAAATAATACACCATCGAAGTAGCTAAAAACAAATAATACTACACCATCAAAGCAGCTAAAAACAAATAATACTACACCATCGAAGTAGCTAAATAACAAATAATACTACACCATCGAAGCAGCTAAAAAACAAATAATACTACACCATCGAAGCAGCTAAAAACAAATAATACTACACCATCGAAGCAGCTAAAAACAAATAATACTACACCATCGAAGCAGCTAAAAAACAAAAAATACTACACCATCGAAGCAGCTAAAAAACAAATAATACTACACCATCGAAGCAGCTAAAAAACAAATAATACTACACCATCGAAGCAGCTAAAAACAAAAAATACTACACCATCGAAGTAGCTAAAAACAAAAAATACTACACCATCGAAGTAGCTAAAAACAAATAATACTACACCATCAAAGCAGCTAAAAACAAATAATACTACACCATCGAAGCAGCTAAAAACAAATAATACTACACCATCGAAGCAGCTAAAAACAAATAATACTACACCATCGAAGCAGCTAAAAAACAAATAATACTACACCATCGAAGCAGCTAAAAACAAAAAATACTACACCATCGAAGTAGCTAAAAACAAAAAATACTACACCATCGAAGTAGCTAAAAACAAATAATACTAAACCATCGAAGCAGCTAAAACAAATAATACTACACCATCGAAGCAGCTAAAAACAAATAATACTAAACCATCGAAGTAGCTAAAAAACAAAAAATATTACACCATCGAAGCAGCTAAAAAACAAATAATACTACACCATCGAAGCAGCTAAAAACAAAAAATACTACACCATCGAAGTAGCTAAAAACAAATAATACTACACCATCGAAGCAGCTAAAAACAAATAATACTACACCATCGAAGCAGCTAAAAACAAATAATACTACACCATCGAAGCAGCTAAAGACAAATAATACTACACCATCGAAGAAGTTAAAAAACAAATAATAATACACCATCGAAGAAGCTAAAAAACAAATAATACTACACCATCGAAGCAGCTAAAAAACAAATAATACTACACCATCGAAGCAGCTAAAAACATAAAATACTACACCATCGAAGTAGCTAAAAATAAAAAATACTACACCATCGAAGTAGCTAAAAACAAAAAATACTACACCATCGAAGTAGCTAAAAACAAATAATACTAAACCATCGAAGCAGCTAAAACAAATAATACTACACCATCGAAGCAGCTAAAAACAAATAATACTACACCATCGAAGTAGCTAAATAACAAATAATACTACACCATCGAAGCAGCTAAAAAACAAATAATACTACACCATCGAAGCAGCTAAAAACAAATAATATTACACCATCGAAGCAGCTAAAAACAAATAATACTACACCATCGAAGCAGCTAAAAAACAAAAAATATTACACCATCGAAGCAGCTAAAAAACAAATAATACTACACCATCGAAGCAGCTAAAAACAAAAAATACTACACCATCGAAGTAGCTAAAAACAAATAATACTACACCATCGAAGCAGCTAAAAACAAATAATACTACACCATCGAAGCAGCTAAAAACAAATAATACTACACCATCGAAGCAGCTAAAGACAAATAATACTACACCATCGAAGAAGTTAAAAAACAAATAATAATACACCATCGAAGAAGCTAAAAAACAAATAATACTACACCATCGAAGCAGCTAAAAAACAAATAATACTACACCATCGAAGCAGCTAAAAACATAAAATACTACACCATCGAAGTAGCTAAAAATAAAAAATACTACACCATCGAAGTAGCTAAAAACAAATAATACTACACCATCGAAGCAGCTAAAAAAAAATAATACTACACCATCGAAGCAGCTAATAAAAAATAATACTACACCATCGAAGCAGCTAAAAACAAATAATACTACACCATCGAAGCAGCTAATAACAAAAAATACTACACCATCGAAGTAGCTAAAACAAAAAATACTACACCATCGAAGTAGCTAAAAACAAATAATACTACACCATCGAAGCAGCTAAAAACAAATAATACTACACCATCGAAGCAGCTAAAACAAATAATACTACACCATCGAAGCAGCTAAAAAACAAATAATACTACACCATCGAAGCAGATAAAAACAAAAAATACTACACCATCGAAGTAGCTAAAAACAAAAAATACTACACCATCGAAGTAGCTAAAAACAAATAATACTACACCATCGAAGCAGCTAAAAAACAAATAATACTACATCATCGAAGCAGCTAATAACAAATAATACTACACCATCGAAGCAGCTAATAACAAAAAATACTACACCATCGAAGCAGCTAAAAACAAATAATACTACACCATCGAAGCAGCTAAAAAACAAATAATACTACACCATCGAAGCAGCTAAAAACAAAAAATACTACACCATCGAAGTAGCTAAAAACAAAAAATACTACACCATCGAAGTAGCTAAAAACAAATAATACTACACCATCGAAGCAGCTAAAAAACAAATAATACTACACCATCGAAGCAGCTAATAACAAATAATACTACACCATCGAAGCAGCTAAAAACAAACAATACTACACCATAGAAGCAGCTAAAAACATAAAATACTACACCATCGAAGTAGCTAAAAACAAATAATACTACACCATCGAAGCAGCTAAAAACAAATAATACTACACCATCGAAGAAGCTAAAAACAAATAATACTACGACATGGAAGTACCTAAGAACAAATCATACTACGACATGGAAGTACCTAAGAACAAATCATACTACGACATCGAAGTACCTAAGAACAAATAATACTACGACATCGAAGTACCTAAGAACAAATAATACTACACCATCGAAGTACCAAAGAACAAATAATACTACACCATCGAAGTACCTAAGAACAAATAATACTACGACATCGACGTACCTAAGAACAAATAATACTACACCATCGAAGTACCTAAGAACAAATAATACTACGACATCGAAGTACCTAAGAACAAATAATACTACACCATCGAAGTACCTAAGAACAAATAATACTACGACATCGAAGTACCTAAGAACAAATAATACTACGACATGGAAGTACCTAAGAACAAATAATACTACGACATCGAAGTACCTAAGAACAAATAATACTACACCATCGAAGTACCTAAGAACAAATAATACTACGACATCGAAGTACCGAAGAACAAATAATACTACGACATCGAAGTACCTAAGAACAAATAATACTACGACATCGAAGTACCTAAGAACAAATAATACTACACCATCGAAGTACCTAAGAACAAATAATACTACGACATCGAAGTACCGAAGAACAAATAATACTACGACATCGAAGTACCTAAGAACAAATAATACTACACCGTCGAAGTACCTAAGAACAAATAATACTACACCATCGAAGTAGCTAAATAACAAATAATACTACACCATCGAAGCAGCTAAAAAACAAATAATACTACACCATCGAAGCAGCTAAAAACAAAAAATACTACACCATCGAAGTAGCTAAAAACAAAAAATACTACACCATCGAAGTAGCTAAAAACAAATAATACTAAACCATCGAAGCAGCTAAAACAAATAATACTACACCATCGAAGCAGCTAAAAACAAATAATACTACACCATCGAAGTAGCTAAATAACAAATAATACTACACCATCGAAGCAGCTAAAAAACAAATTATACTACACCATCGAAGCAGCTAAAAACAAATAATACTACCCCATCGAAGCAGCTAAAAACAAATAATACTACACCATCGAAGCAGCTAAAAAACAAAAAATATTACACCATCGAAGCAGCTAAAAAACAAATAATACTACACCATCGAAGCAGCTAAAAACAAAAAATACTACACCATCGAAGTAGCTAAAAACAAATAATACTACACCATCGAAGCAGCTAAAAACAAATAATACTACACCATCGAAGCAGCTAAAAACAAATAATACTACACCATCGAAGCAGCTAAAGACAAATAATACTACACCATCGAAGAAGTTAAAAAACAAATAATAATACACCATCGAAGAAGCTAAAAAACAAATATTACTACACCATCGAAGCAGCTAAAAAACAAATAATACTACACCATCGAAGCAGCTAAAAACATAAAATACTACACCATCGAAGTAGCTAAAAATAAAAAATACTACACCATCGAAGTAGCTAAAAACAAAAAATACTACACCATCGAAGTAGCTAAAAACAAATAATACTAAACCATCGAAGCAGCTAAAACAAATAATACTACACCATCGAAGCAGCTAAAAACAAATAATACTACACCATCGAAGTAGCTAAATAACAAATAATACTACACCATCGAAGCAGCTAAAAAACAAATAATACTACACCATCGAAGCAGCTAAAAACAAATAATACTACACCATCGAAGCAGCTAAAAACAAATAATACTACACCATCGAAGCAGCTAAAAAACAAAAAATATTACACCATCGAAGCAGCTAAAAAACAAATAATACTACACCATCGAAGCAGCTAAAAACAAAAATACTACACCATCGAAGTAGCTAAAAACAAATAATACTACACCATCGAAGCAGCTAAAAACAAATAATACTACACCATCGAAGCAGCTAAAAACAAATAATACTACACCATCGAAGCAGCTAAAGACAAATAATACTACACCATCGAAGAAGTTAAAAAACAAATAATAATACACCATCGAAGAAGCTAAAAAACAAATAATACTACACCATCGAAGCAGCTAAAAAACAAATAATACTACACCATCGAAGCAGCTAAAAACATAAAATACTACACCATCGAAGTAGCTAAAAATAAAAAATACTACACCATCGAAGTAGCTAAAAACAAATAATACTACACCATCGAAGCAGCTAAAAAAAAATAATACTACACCATCGAAGCAGCTAATAAAAAATAATACTACACCATCGAAGCAGCTAAAAACAAATAATACTACACCATCGAAGCAGCTAATAACAAAAAATACTACACCATCGAAGTAGCTAAAACAAAAAATACTACACCATCGAAGTAGCTAAAAACAAATAATACTACACCATCGAAGCAGCTAAAAACAAATAATACTACACCATCGAAGCAGCTAAAACAAATAATACTACACCATCGAAGCAGCTAAAAAACAAATAATACTACACCATCGAAGCAGCTAAAAACAAAAAATACTACACCATCGAAGTAGCTAAAAACAAAAAATACTACACCATCGAAGTAGCTAAAAACAAATAATACTACACCATCGAAGCAGCTAAAAAACAAATAATACTACATCATCGAACCAGCTAATAACAAATAATACTACACCATCGAAGCAGCTAATAACAAAAAATACTACACCATCGAAGCAGCTAAAAACAAATAATACTACACCATCGAAGCAGCTAAAAAACAAATAATACTACACCATCGAAGCAGCTAAAAACAAAAAATACTACACCATCGAAGTAGCTAAAAACAAAAAATACTACACCATCGAAGTAGCTAAAAACAAATAATACTACACCATCGAAGCAGCTAAAAAACAAATAATACTACACCATCGAAGCAGCTAATAACAAATAATACTACACCATCGAAGCAGCTAAAAACAAACAATACTACACCATAGAAGCAGCTAAAAACATAAAATACTACACCATCGAAGTAGCTAAAAACAAATAATACTACACCATCGAAGCAGCTAAAAACAAATAATACTACACCATCGAAGAAGCTAAAAACAAATAATACTACGACATGGAAGTACCTAAGAACAAATCATACTACGACATGGAAGTACCTAAGAACAAATCATACTACGACATCGAAGTACCTAAGAACAAATAATACTACGACATCGAAGTACCTAAGAACAAATAATACTACACCATCGAAGTACCTAAGAACAAATAATACTACACCATCGAAGTACCTAAGAACAAATAATACTACGACATCGAAGTACCTAAGAACAAATAATACTACACCATCGAAGTACCTAAGAACAAATAATACTACGACATCGAAGTACCTAAGAACAAATAATACTACACCATCGAAGTACCTAAGAACAAATAATACTACGACATCGAAGTACCTAAGAACAAATAATACTACGACATGGAAGTACCTAAGAACAAATAATACTACGACATCGAAGTACCTAAGAACAAATAATACTACACCATCGAAGTACCTAAGAACAAATAATACTACGACATCGAAGTACCGAAGAACAAATAATACTACGACAGCGAAGTACCTAAGAACAAATAATACTACGACATCGAAGTACCTAAGAACAAATAATACTACACCATCGAAGTACCTAAGAACAAATAATACTACGACATCGAAGTACCGAAGAACAAATAATACTACGACATCGAAGTACCTAAGAACAAATAATACTACACCGTCGAAGTACCTAAGAACAAATAATACTACACCATCGAAGTAGCTAAATAACAAATAATACTACACCATCGAAGCAGCTAAAAAACAAATAATACTACACCATCGAAGCAGCTAAAAACAAATAATACTACACCATCAAAGCAGCTAAAAACAAATAATACTACACCATCGAAGTAGCTAAATAACAAATAATACTACACCATCGAAGAAGCTAAAAAACAAATAATACTACACCATCGAAGCAGCTAAAAACAAATAATACTACACCATCGAAGCAGCTAAAAACAAATAATACTACACCATCGAAGCAGCTAAAAAACAAAAAATACTACACCATCGAAGCAGCTAAAAAACAAGTAATACTACACCATCGAAGCAGCTAAAAAACAAATAATACAACACCATCGAAGCAGCTAAAAACAAAAAATACTACACCATCGAAGTAGCTAAAAACAAAAAATATTACACCATCGAAGTAGCTAAAAACAAATAATACTACACCATCAAAGCAGCTAAAAACAAATAATACTACACCATCGAAGCAGCTAAAAACAAATAATACTACACCATCGAAGCAGCTAAAAACAAATAATACTACACCATCGAAGCAGCTAAAAAACAAATAATACTACACCATCGAAGCAGCTAAAAACAAAAAATACTACACCATCGAAGTAGCTAAAAACAAAAAATACTACACCATCGAAGTAGCTAAAAACAAATAATACTAAACCATCGAAGCAGCTAAAACAAATAATACTACACCATCGAAGCAGCTAAAAACAAATAATACTACACCATCGAAGTAGCTAAATAACAAATAATACTACACCATCGAAGCAGCTAAAAAACAAATAATACTACACCATCGAAGCAGCTAAAAACAAATAATACTACACCATCGAAGCAGCTAAAAACAAATAATACTACACCATCGAAGCAGCTAAAAAACAAAAAATATTACACCATCGAAGCAGCTAAAAAACAAATAATACTACACCATCGAAGCAGCTAAAAACAAAAAATACTACACCATCGAAGTAGCTAAAAACAAATAATACTACACCATCGAAGCAGCTAAAAACAAATAATACTACACCATCGAAGCAGCTAAAAACAAATAATACTACACCATCGAAGCAGCTAAAGACAAATAATACTACACCATCGAAGAAGTTAAAAAACAAATAATAATACACCATCGAAGAAGCTAAAAATCAAATAATACTACACCATCGAAGCAGCTAAAAAACAAATAATACTACACCATCGAAGCAGCTAAAAACATAAAATACTACACCATCGAAGTAGCTAAAAACAAAAAATACTACACCATCGAAGTAGCTAAAAACAAATAATACTAAACCATCGAAGCAGCTAAAACAAATAATACTACACCATCGAAGCAGCTAAAAACAAATAATACTACACCATCGAAGTAGCTAAATAACAAATAATACTACACCATCGAAGCAGCTAAAAAACAAATAATACTACACCATCGAAGCAGCTAAAAACAAATAATACTACACCATCGAAGCAGCTAAAAACAAATAATACTACACCATCGAAGCAGCTAAAAAACAAAAAATATTACACCATCGAAGCAGCTAAAAAACAAATAATACTACACCATCGAAGCAGCTAAAAACAAAAAATACTACACCATCGAAGTAGCTAAAAACAAATAATACTACACCATCGAAGCAGCTAAAAACAAATAATACTACACCATCGAAGCAGCTAAAAACAAATAATACTACACCATCGAAGCAGCTAAAGACAAATAATACTACACCATCGAAGAAGTTAAAAAACAAATAATAATACACCATCGAAGAAGCTAGAAAACAAATAATACTACACCATCGAAGCAGCTAAAAAACAAATAATACTACACCATCGAAGCAGCTAAAAACATAAAATACTACACCATCGAAGTAGCTAAAAATAAAAAATACTACACCATCGAAGTAGCTAAAAACAAATAATACTACACCATCGAAGCAGCTAAAAAAAAATAATACTACACCATCGAAGCAGCTAATAAAAAATAATACTACACCATCGAAGCAGCTAAAAACAAATAATACTACACCATCGAAGCAGCTAATAACAAAAAATACTACACCATCGAAGTAGCTAAAACAAAAAATACTACACCATCGAAGTAGCTAAAACAAATAATACTACACCATCGAAGCAGCTAAAAACAAATAATACTACACCATCGAAGCAGCTAAAACAAATAATACTACACCATCGAAGCAGCTAAAAAACAAATAATACTACACCATCGAAGCAGCTAAAAACAAAAAATACTACACCATCGAAGTAGCTAAAAACAAAAAATACTACACCATCGAAGTAGCTAAAAACAAATAATACTACACCATCGAAGCAGCTAAAAAACAAATAATACTACATCATCGAAGCAGCTAATAACAAATAATACTACACCATCGAAGCAGCTAATAACAAAAAATACTACACCATCGAAGCAGCTAAAAACAAATAATACTACACCATCGAAGCAGCTAAAAAACAAATAATACTACACCATCGAAGCAGCTAAAAACAAAAAATACTACACCATCGAAGTAGCTAAAAACAAAAAATACTACACCATCGAAGTAGCTAAAAACAAATAATACTACACCATCGAAGCAGCTAAAAAACAAATAATACTACACCATCGAAGCAGCTAATAACAAATAATACTACACCATCGAAGCAGCTAAAAACAAACAATACTACACCATAGAAGCAGCTAAAAACATAAAATACTACACCATCGAAGTAGCTAAAAACAAATAATACTACACCATCGAAGCAGCTAAAAACAAATAATACTACACCATCGAAGAAGCTAAAAACAAATAATACTACGACATGGAAGTACCTAAGAACAAATCATACTACGACATGGAAGTACCTAAGAACAAATCATACTACGACATCGAAGTACCTAAGAACAAATAATACTACGACATCAAAGTACCTAAGAACAAATAATACTACACCATCGAAGTACCTAAGAACAAATAATACTACACCATCGAAGTACCTAAGAACAAATAATACTACGACATCGAAGTACCTAAGAACAAATAATACTACACCATCGAAGTACCTAAGAACAAATAATACTACGACATCGAAGTACCTAAGAACAAATAATACTACGACATGGAAGTACCTAAGAACAAATAATACTACGACATCGAAGTACCTAAGAACAAATAATACTACACCATCGAAGTACCTAAGAACAAATAATACTACGACATCGAAGTACCGAAGAACAAATAATACTACGACATCGAAGTACCTAAGAACAAATAATACTACGACATCGAAGTACCTAAGAACAAATAATACTACACCATCGAAGTACCTAAGAACAAATAATACTACACCATCGAAGCAGCTAAAAAACAAATAATACTACACCATCGAAGCAGCTAAAAACAAATAATACTACACCATCGAAGCAGCTAAAAAACAAAAAATATTACACCATCGAAGCAGCTAAAAAACAAATAATACTACACCATCGAAGTAGCTAAAAACAAATAATACTACACCATCAAAGCAGCTAAAAACAAATAATACTACACCATCGAAGTAGCTAAAAACAAATAATACTACACCATCGAAGCAGCTAAAAACAAATAATACTACACCATCGAAGCAGCTAAAAACAAATAATACTACACCATCGAAGCAGCTAAAGACAAATAATACTACACCATCGAAGAAGTTAAAAAACAAATAATAATACACCATCGAAGAAGCTAAAAATCAAATAATACTACACCATCGAAGCAGCTAAAAAACAAATAATACTACACCATCGAAGCAGCTAAAAACATAAAATACTACACCATCGAAGTAGCTAAAAATAAAAAATACTACACCATCGAAGTAGCTAAAAACAAAAAATACTACACCATCGAAGTAGCTAAAAACAAATAATACTAAACCATCGAAGCAGCTAAAACAAATAATACTACACCATCGAAGCAGCTAAAAACAAATAATACTACACCATCGAAGTAGCTAAATAACAAATAATACTACACCATCGAAGCAGCTAAAAAACAAATAATACTACACCATCGAAGCAGCTAAAAACAAATAATACTACACCATCGAAGCAGCTAAAAACAAATAATACTACACCATCGAAGCAGCTAAAAAACAAAAAATATTACACCATCGAAGCAGCTAAAAAACAAATAATACTACACCATCGAAGCAGCTAAAAACAAAAAATACTACACCATCGAAGTAGCTAAAAACAAATAATACTACACCATCGAAGCAGCTAAAAACAAATAATACTACACCATCGAAGCAGCTAAAAACAAATAATACTACACCATCGAAGCAGCTAAAGACAAATAATACTACACCATCGAAGAAGTTAAAAAACAAATAATAATACACCATCGAAGAAGCTAGAAAACAAATAATACTACACCATCGAAGCAGCTAAAAAACAAATAATACTACACCATCGAAGCAGCTAAAAACATAAAATACTACACCATCGAAGTAGCTAAAAATAAAAAATACTACACCATCGAAGTAGCTAAAAACAAATAATACTACACCATCGAAGCAGCTAAAAAAAAATAATACTACACCATCGAAGCAGCTAATAAAAAATAATACTACACCATCGAAGCAGCTAAAAACAAATAATACTACACCATCGAAGCAGCTAATAACAAAAAATACTACACCATCGAAGTAGCTAAAACAAAAAATACTACACCATCGAAGTAGCTAAAAACAAATAATACTACACCATCGAAGCAGCTAAAAACAAATAATACTACACCATCGAAGCAGCTAAAACAAATAATACTACACCATCGAAGCAGCTAAAAAACAAATAATACTACACCATCGAAGCAGCTAAAAACAAAAAATACTACACCATCGAAGTAGCTAAAAACAAAAAATACTACACCATCGAAGTAGCTAAAAACAAATAATACTACACCATCGAAGCAGCTAAAAAACAAATAATACTACATCATCGAAGCAGCTAATAACAAATAATACTACACCATCGAAGCAGCTAATAACAAAAAATACTACACCATCGAAGCAGCTAAAAACAAATAATACTACACCATCGAAGCAGCTAAAAAACAAATAATACTACACCATCGAAGCAGCTAAAAACAAAAAATACTACACCATCGAAGTAGCTAAAAACAAAAAATACTACACCATCGAAGTAGCTAAAAACAAATAATACTACACCATCGAAGCAGCTAAAAAACAAATAATACTACACCATCGAAGCAGCTAATAACAAATAATACTACACCATCGAAGCAGCTAAAAACAAACAATACTACACCATAGAAGCAGCTAAAAACATAAAATACTACACCATCGAAGTAGCTAAAAACAAATAATACTACACCATCGAAGCAGCTAAAAACAAATAATACTACACCATCGAAGAAGCTAAAAACAAATAATACTACGACATGGAAGTACCTAAGAACAAATCATACTACGACATGGAAGTACCTAAGAACAAATCATACTACGACATCGAAGTACCTAAGAACAAATAATACTACGACATCGAAGTACCTAAGAACAAATAATACTACACCATCGAAGTACCTAAGAACAAATAATACTACACCATCGAAGTACCTAAGAACAAATAATACTACGACATCGAAGTACCTAAGAACAAATAATACTACACCATCGAAGTACCTAAGAACAAATAATACTACGACATCGAAGTACCTAAGAACAAATAATACTACACCATCGAAGTACCTAAGAACAAATAATACTACGACATCGAAGTACCTAAGAACAAATAATACTACGACATGGAAGTACCTAAGAACAAATAATACTACGACATCGAAGTACCTAAGAACAAATAATACTACACCATCGAAGTACCTAAGAACAAATAATACTACGACATCGAAGTACCGAAGAACAAATAATACTACGACATCGAAGTACCTAAGAACAAATAATACTACGACATCGAAGTACCTAAGAACAAATAATACTACACCATCGAAGTACCTAAGAACAAATAATACTACACCATCGAAGCAGCTAAAAAACAAATAATACTACACCATCGAAGCAGCTAAAAACAAATAATACTACACCATCGAAGCAGCTAAAAAACAAAAAATATTACACCATCGAAGCAGCTAAAAAACAAATAATACTACACCATCGAAGTAGCTAAAAACAAATAATACTACACCATCAAAGCAGCTAAAAACAAATAATACTACACCATCGAAGCAGCTAAAAACAAATAATACTACACCATCGAAGCAGCTAAAAACAAATAATACTACACCATCGAAGCAGCTAAAAAACAAATAATACTACACCATCGAAGCAGCTAAAAACAAAAAATACTACACCATCGAAGTAGCTAAAAACAAAAAATACTACACCATCGAAGTAGCTAAAAACAAATAATACTAAACCATCGAAGCAGCTAAAACAAATAATACTACACCATCGAAGCAGCTAAAAACAAATAATACTACACCATCGAAGTAGCTAAATAACAAATAATACTACACCATTGAAGCAGCTAAAAAACAAATAATACTACACCATCGAAGCAGCTAAAAACAAATAATACTACACCATCGAAGCAGCTAAAAACAAATAATACTACACCATCGAAGCAGCTAAAAAACAAAAAATATTACACCATCGAAGCAGCTAAAAAACAAATAATACTACACCATCGAAGCAGCTAAAAACAAAAAATACTACACCATCGAAGTAGCTAAAAACAAATAATACTACACCATCGAAGCAGCTAAAAACAAATAATACTACACCATCGAAGCAGCTAAAAACAAATAATACTACACCATCGAAGCAGCTAAAGACAAATAATACTACACCATCGAAGAAGTTAAAAAACAAATAATAATACACCATCGAAGAAGCTAAAAACCAAATAATACTACACCATCGAAGCAGCTTAAAAAAAAATAATACTACACCATCGAAGCAGCTAAAAACATAAAATACTACACCATCGAAGTAGCTAAAAATAAAAAATACTACACCATCGAAGTAGCTAAAAACAAAAAATACTACACCATCGAAGTAGCTAAAAACAAATAATACTAAACCATCGAAGCAGCTAAAACAAATAATACTACACCATCGAAGCAGCTAAAAACAAATAATACTACACCATCGAAGTAGCTAAATAACAAATAATACTACACCATCGAAGCAGCTAAAAAACAAATAATACTACACCATCGAAGCAGCTAAAAACAAATAATACTACACCATCGAAGCAGCTAAAAACAAATAATACTACACCATCGAAGCAGCTAAAAAACTAAAAATATTACACCATCGAAGCAGCTAAAAAACAAATAATACTACACCATCGAAGCAGCTAAAAACAAAAAATACTACACCATCGAAGTAGCTAAAAACAAATAATACTACACCATCGAAGCAGCTAAAAACAAATAATACTACACCATCGAAGCAGCTAAAAACAAATAATACTACACCATCGAAGCAGCTAAAGACAAATAATACTACACCATCGAAGAAGTTAAAAAACAAATAATAATACACCATCGAAGAAGCTAAAAAACAAATAATACTACACCATCGAAGCAGCTAAAAAACAAATAATACTACACCATCGAAGCAGCTAAAAACATAAAATACTACACCATCAAAGTAGCTAAAAATAAAAAATACTACACCATCGAAGTAGCTAAAAACAAATAATACTACACCATCGAAGCAGCTAAAAACAAATAATACTACACCATCGAAGCAGCTAAAAACATAAAATACTACACCATCGAAGCAGCTAAAAACAAATAATACTACACCATCGAAGCAGCTAAAAAACAAAAAATATTACACCATCGAAGCAGCTAAAAAACAAATAATACTACACCATCGAAGCAGCTAAAAACATAAAATACTACACCATCGAAGCAGCTAAAAAACAAATAATACTACACCATCGAAGCAGCTAAAAAAAAATAATACTACACCATCGAAGCAGCTAATAAAAAATAATACTACACCATCGAAGCAGCTAAAAACAAATAATACTACACCATCGAAGCAGCTAAAAACAAATAATACTACACCATCGAAGCAGCTAAAAAACAAAAAATATTACACCATCGAAGCAGCTAAAAAACATAAAATACTACACCATCGAAGTAGCTAAAAATAAAAAATACTACACCATCGAAGTAGCTAAAAACAAATAATACTACACCATCGAAGCAGCTAAAAAAAAATAATACTACACCATCGAAGCAGCTAAAAACAAATAATACTACACCATCGAAGCAGCTAAAAACAAATAATACTACACCATCGAAGCAGCTAAAAAACAAAAAATATTACACCATCGAAGCAGCTAAAAAACAAATAATACTACACCATCGAAGCAGCTAAAAACAAAAAATACTACACCATCGAAGTAGCTAAAAACAAATAATACTACACCATCGAAGCAGCTAAAAACAATTAATACTACACCATCGAAGCAGCTAAAAACAAATAATACTACACCATCGAAGCAGCTAAAGACAAATAATACTACACCATCGAAGAAGTTAAAAAACAAATAATAATACACCATCGAAGAAGCTAAAAAACAAATAATACTACACCATCGAAGCAGCTAAAAACATAAAATACTACACCATCGAAGCAGCTAAAAAACAAATAATACTACACCATCGAAGCAGCTAAAAAAAAATAATACTACACCATCGAAGCAGCTAATAAAAAATAATACTACACCATCGAAGCAGCTAAAAACAAATAATACTACACCATCGAAGCAGCTAAAAACAAATAATACTACACCATCGAAGCAGCTAAAAAACAAAAAATATTACACCATCGAAGCAGCTAAAAAACAAATAATACTACACCATCGAAGCAGCTAAAAACATAAAATACTACACCATCGAAGCAGCTAAAAACAAATAATACTACACCATCGAAGCAGCTAAAAAACAAAAAATATTACACCATCGAAGCAGCTAAAAAACAAATAATACTACACCATCGAAGCAGCTAAAAACATAAAATACTACACCATCGAAGCAGCTAAAAAACAAATAATACTACACCATCGAAGCAGCTAAAAAAAAATAATACTACACCATCGAAGCAGCTAAAAACATAAAATACTACACCATCGAAGCAGCTAAAAACAAATAATACTACACCATCGAAGCAGCTAAAAAACAAAAAATATTACACCATCGAAGCAGCTAAAAAACAAATAATACTACACCATCGAAGCAGCTAAAAACATAAAATACTACACCATCGAAGCAGCTAAAAAACAAATAATACTACACCATCGAAGCAGCTAAAAAAAAATAATACTACACCATCGAAGCAGCTAATAAAAAATAATACTACACCATCGAAGCAGCTAAAAACAAATAATACTACACCATCGAAGCAGCTAAAAACAAATAATACTACACCATCGAAGCAGCTAAAAAACAAAAAATATTACACCATCGAAGCAGCTAAAAAACATAAAATACTACACCATCGAAGTAGCTAAAAATAAAAAATACTACACCATCGAAGTAGCTAAAAACAAATAATACTACACCATCGAAGCAGCTAAAAAAAAATAATACTACACCATCGAAGCAGCTAAAAACAAATAATACTACACCATCGAAGCAGCTAAAAACAAATAATACTACACCATCGAAGCAGCTAAAAACAAATAATACTACACCATCGAAGCAGCTAAAAAACAAAAAATATTACACCATCGAAGCAGCTAAAAAACAAATAATACTACACCATCGAAGCAGCTAAAAACATAAAATACTACACCATCGAAGCAGCTAAAAAACAAATAATACTACACCATCGAAGCAGCTAAAAAAAAATAATACTACACCATCGAAGCAGCTAATAAAAAATAATACTACACCATCGAAGCAGCTAAAAACAAATAATACTACACCATCGAAGCAGCTAAAAACAAATAATACTACACCATCGAAGCAGCTAAAAAACAAAAAATATTACACCATCGAAGCAGCTAAAAAAAAATAATACTACACCATCGAAGCAGCTAAAAAAAAATAATACTACACCATCGAAGCAGCTAAAAACATAAAATACTACACCATCGAAGCAGCTAAAAACAAATAATACTACACCATCGAAGCAGCTAAAAAACAAAAAATATTACACCATCGAAGCAGCTAAAAAACAAATAATACTACACCATCGAAGCAGCTAAAAACATAAAATACTACACCATCGAAGCAGCTAAAAAACAAATAATACTACACCATCGAAGCAGCTAAAAAAAAATAATACTACACCATCGAAGCAGCTAATAAAAAATAATACTACACCATCGAAGCAGCTAAAAACAAATAATACTACACCATCGAAGCAGCTAAAAACAAATAATACTACACCATCGAAGCAGCTAAAAAACAAAAAATATTACACCATCGAAGCAGCTAAAAAACATAAAATACTACACCATCGAAGTAGCTAAAAATAAAAAATACTACACCATCGAAGTAGCTAAAAACAAATAATACTACACCATCGAAGCAGCTAAAAAAAAATAATACTACACCATCGAAGCAGCTAAAAACAAATAATACTACACCATCGAAGCAGCTAAAAACAAATAATACTACACCATCGAAGCAGCTAAAAACAAATAATACTACACCATCGAAGCAGCTAAAAAACAAAAAATATTACACCATCGAAGCAGCTAAAAAACAAATAATACTACACCATCGAAGCAGCTAAAAACATAAAATACTACACCATCGAAGCAGCTAAAAAACAAATAATACTACACCATCGAAGCAGCTAAAAAAAAATAATACTACACCATCGAAGCAGCTAATAAAAAATAATACTACACCATCGAAGCAGCTAAAAACAAATAATACTACACCATCGAAGCAGCTAAAAACAAATAATACTACACCATCGAAGCAGCTAAAAAACAAAAAATATTACACCATCGAAGCAGCTAAAAAACATAAAATACTACACCATCGAAGTAGCTAAAAATAAAAAATACTACACCATCGAAGTAGCTAAAAACAAATAATACTACACCATCGAAGCAGCTAAAAAAAAATAATACTACACCATCGAAGCAGCTAAAAACAAATAATACTACACCATCGAAGCAGCTAAAAACAAATAATACTACACCATCGAAGCAGCTAAAAAACAAAAAATATTACACCATCGAAGCAGCTAAAAAACAAATAATACTACACCATCGAAGCAGCTAAAAACAAAAAATACTACACCATCGAAGTAGCTAAAAACAAATAATACTACACCATCGAAGCAGCTAAAAACAATTAATACTACACCATCGAAGCAGCTAAAAACAAATAATACTACACCATCGAAGCAGCTAAAGACAAATAATACTACACCATCGAAGAAGTTAAAAAACAAATAATAATACACCATCGAAGAAGCTAAAAAACAAATAATACTACACCATCGAAGCAGCTAAAAAACAAATAATACTACACCATCGAAGCAGCTAAAAACATAAAATACTACACCATCGAAGTAGCTAAAAATAAAAAATACTACACCATCGAAGTAGCTAAAAACAAATAATACTACACCATCGAAGCAGCTAAAAGCAAATAATACTACACCATCGAAGCAGCTAAAAACATAAAATACTACACCATCGAAGTAGCTAAAAATAAAAAATACTACACCATCGAAGCAGCTAAAAACAAATAATACTACACCATCGAAGCAGCTAAAAACAAATAATACTACACCATCGAAGCAGCTAAAAAACAAAAAATATTACACCATCGAAGCAGCTAAAAAACAAATAATACTACACCATCGAAGCAGCTAAAAACATAAAATACTACACCATCGAAGCAGCTAAAAAACAAATAATACTACACCATCGAAGCAGCTAAAAAAAAATAATACTACACCATCGAAGCAGCTAATAAAAAATAATACTACACCATCGAAGCAGCTAAAAACAAATAATACTACACCATCGAAGCAGCTAAAAACAAATAATACTACACCATCGAAGCAGCTAAAAAACAAAAAATATTACACCATCGAAGCAGCTAAAAAACATAAAATACTACACCATCGAAGTAGCTAAAAATAAAAAATACTACACCATCGAAGTAGCTAAAAACAAATAATACTACACCATCGAAGCAGCTAAAAAAAAATAATACTACACCATCGAAGCAGCTAAAAAACAAATAATACTACACCATCGAAGCAGCTAAAAACAAATAATACTACACCATCGAAGCAGCTAATAACAAAAAATACTACACCATCGAAGTAGCTAAAAACAAATAATACTACACCATCGAAGCAGCTAAAAACAAATAATACTACACCATCGAAGCAGCTAAAACAAATAATACTACACCATCGAAGCAGCTAAAAAACAAATAATACTACACCATCGAAGCAGCTAAAAACAAAAAATACTACACCATCGAAGTAGCTAAAAACAAAAAATACTACACCATCGAAGTAGCTAAAAACAAATAATACTACACCATCGAAGCAGCTAAAAAACAAATAATACTACATCATCGAAGCAGCTAATAACAAATAATACTACACCATCGAAGCAGCTAATAACAAAAAATACTACACCATCGAAACAGCTAAAAACAAATAATACTACACCATCGAAGCAGCTAAAAAACAAATAATACTACACCATCGAAGCAGCTAAAAACAAAAAATACTACACCATCGAAGTAGCTAAAAACAAAAAATACTACACCATCGAAGTAGCTAAAACAAATAATACTACACCATCGAAGCAGCTAAAAAACAAATAATACTACACCATCGAAGCAGCTAATAACAAATAATACTACACCATCGAAGCAGCTAAAAACAAACAATACTACACCATAGAAGCAGCTAAAAACATAAAATACTACACCATCGAAGTAGCTAAAAACAAATAATACTACACCATCGAAGCAGCTAAAAACAAATAATACTACACCATCGAAGAAGCTAAAAACAAATAATACTACGACATGGAAGTACCTAAGAACAAATCATACTACGACATGGAAGTACCTAAGAACAAATCATACTACGACATCGAAGTACCTAAGAACAAATAATACTACGACATCGAAGTACCTAAGAACAAATAATACTACACCATCGAAGTACCTAAGAACAAATAATACTACACCATCGAAGTACCTAAGAACAAATAATACTACGACATCGAAGTACCTAAGAACAAATAATACTACACCATCGAAGTACCTAAGAACAAATAATACTACGACATCGAAGTACCTAAGAACAAATAATACTACACCATCGAAGTACCTAAGAACAAATAATACTACGACATCGAAGTACCTAAGAACAAATAATACTACGACATGGAAGTACCTAAGAACAAATAATACTACGACATCGAAGTACCTAAGAACAAATAATACTACACCATCGAAGTACCTAAGAACAAATAATACTACGACATCGAAGTACCGAAGAACAAATAATACTACGACATCGAAGTACCTAAGAACAAATAATACTACGACATCGAAGTACCTAAGAACAAATAATACTACACCATCGAAGCAGCTAATAACAAAAAATACTACACCATCGAAGCAGCTAAAAACAAATAATACTACACCATCGAAGCAGCTAAAAAACAAATAATACTACACCATCGAAGCAGCTAAAAACAAAAAATACTACACAATCGGAGTAGCTAAAAACAAAAAATACTACACCATCGAAGTAGCTAAAAACAAATAATACTACACCATCGAAGCAGCTAAAAAACAAATAATACTACACCATCGAAGCAGCTAATAACAAATAATACTACACCATCGAAGCAGCTAAAAACAAACAATACTACACCATAGAAGCAGCTAAAAACATAAAATACTACACCATCGAAGTAGCTAAAAACAAATAATACTACACCATCGAAGCAGCTAAAAACAAATAATACTACACCATCGAAGAAGCTAAAAACAAATAATACTACGACATGGAAGTACCTAAGAACAAATCATACTACGACATGGAAGTACCTAAGAACAAATCATACTACGACATCGAAGTACCTAAGAACAAATAATACTACGATATCGAAGTACCTAAGAACAAATAATACTACACCATCGAAGTACCTAAGAACAAATAATACTACACCATCGAAGTACCTAAGAACAAATAATACTACGACATCGAAGTACCTAAGAACAAATAATACTACACCATCGAAGTACCTAAGAACAAATAATACTACGACATCGAAGTACCTAAGAACAAATAATACTACACCATCGAAGTACCTAAGAACAAATAATACTACGACATCGAAGTACCTAAGAACAAATAATACTACGACATGGAAGTACCTAAGAACAAATAATACTACGACATCGAAGTACCTAAGAACAAATAATACTACACCATCGAAGTACCTAAGAACAAATAATACTACGACATCGAAGTACCGAAGAACAAATAATACTACGACATCGAAGTACCTAAGAACAAATAATACTACGACATCGAAGTACCTAAGAACAAATAATACTACACCATCGAAGTACCTAAGAACAAATAATACTACGACATCGAAGTACCGAAGAACAAATAATACTACGACATCGAAGTACCTAAGAACAAATAATACTACACCGTCGAAGTACCTAAGAACAAATAATACTACGACATGGAAGTACCTAAGAACAAATAATACTACACCATCGAAGTACCTAAGAACAAATAATACTACGACATCGAAGTACCTAAGAACAAATAATACTACGACATGGAAGTACCTAAGAACAAATAATACTACGACATCGAAGTACCTAAGAACAAATAATACTACGACATCGAAGTACCTAAGAACAAATAATACTACGACATCGAAGTACCTAAGAACAAATAATACTACAACATCGAAGCAGCTAATAACAAATAATACTACACCATTGAAGCAGCTAATAAACAAATAATACTACACCATCGAAGCAGCTAAAAACAAATAATACTACACCATCGAAGCACCTAAAAACAAATAATACTACACCATCGAAGCAGCTAAAAAACAAATAATACTACACCATCGAAGCAGCTAAAAACAAATAATACTACACCATCGAAGAAGCTTAAAAAACAAATAATACTACACCATCGAAGCAGCTAAAAACAAATAATACTACACCATCGAAGTAACTGAGAACAAATAATACTACGACATGGAAGTACCTAAGAACAAATAATACTACGACATCGAAGTACCTAAGAACAAATAATACTACGACATCGAAGTACCTAAGAACAAATAATACTACGACATCGAAGTACCTAAGAACAAATAATACTACACCATCGAAGTACCTAAGAACAAATAATACTACGACATGGAAGTACCTAAGAACAAATAATACTACGACATCGAAGTACCTAAGAACAAATAATACTACACCATCGAAGTACCTAAGAACAAATAATACTACGACATCGAAGTACCTAAGAACAAATAATACTACGACATCGAAGTACCTAAGAACAAATAATACTACACCATCGAAGTACCTAAGAACAAATAATACTACGACATCGAAGTACCTAAGAATAAATAATACTACGACATCGAAGTACCTAAGAACAAATAATACTACACCATCGAAGTACCTAAGAACAAATAATACTACGACATCGAAGTACCTAAGAACAAATAATACTACGACATCGAAGTACGTAAGAACAAATAATACTACACCATCGAAGTACCTTAGAACAAATAATACTACGACATGGAAGTACCTAAGAACAAATAATACTACGACATCGAAGTACCTAAGAACAAATAATACTACACCATCGAAGTAACTAAGAACAAATAATACTACGACATCGAAGTACCTAAGAACAAATAATACTACGACATGGAAGTACCTAAGAACAAATAATACTACGACATGGAAGTACCTAAGAACAAATAATACTACGACATCGAAGTACCTAAGAACAAATAATACTACGACATTGAAGTACCTAAGAACAAATAATACTACGACATCGAAGTACCTAAGAACAAATAATACTACACCATCGAAGTACCTAAGAACAAATAATACTACACTATCGAAGTACCTAAGAACAAATAATACTACACCATCGAAGTACCTAAGAACAAATAATACTACACCATCGAAGTACCTAAGAACAAATAATACTACGACATCGAAGTACCTAAGAACAAATAATACTACACCATCGAAGTACCTAAGAACAAATAATACTACGACATCGAAGTACCTAAGAACAAATAATACTACACCATCGAAGTACCTAAGAACAAATAATACTACGACATCGAAGTACCTAAGAACAAATAATACTACGACATGGAAGTACCTAAGAACAAATAATACTACGACATCGAAGTACCTAAGAACAAATAATACTACACCATCGAAGTACCTAAGAACAAATAATACTACGACATCGAAGTACCTAAGAACAAATAATACTACACCATCGAAGTACCTAAGAACAAATAATACTACACTATCGAAGTACCTAAGAACAAATAATACTACACCATCGAAGTACCTAAGAACAAATAATACTACACCATCGAAGTACCTAAGAACAAATAATACTACGACATCGAAGTACCTAAGAACAAATAATACTACACCATCGAAGTACCTAAGAACAAATAATACTACGACATCGAAGTACCTAAGAACAAATAATACTACACCATCGAAGTACCTAAGAACAAATAATACTACGACATCGAAGTACCTAAGAACAAATAATACTACGACATGGAAGTACCTAAGAACAAATAATACTACGACATCGAAGTACCTAAGAACAAATAATACTACACCATCGAAGTACCTAAGAACAAATAATACTACGACATCGAAGTACCGAAGAACAAATAATACTACGACATCGAAGTACCTAAGAACAAATAATACTACGACATCGAAGTACCTAAGAACAAATAATACTACACCATCGAAGTACCTAAGAACAAATAATACTACGACATCGAAGTACCGAAGAACAAATAATACTACGACATCGAAGTACCTAAGAACAAATAATACTACACCGTCGAAGTACCTAAGAACAAATAATACTACGACATCGAAGTACCTAAGAACAAATAATACTACACCATCGAAGTACCTAAGAACAAATAATACTACGACATCGAAGTACCTAAGAACAAATAATACTACGACATGGAAGTACCTAAGAACAAATAATACTACGACATCGAAGTACCTAAGAACAAATAATACTACGACATGGAAGTACCTAAGAACAAATAATACTACGACATCGAAGTACCTAAGAACAAATAATACTACGACATCGAAGTACCTAAGAACAAATAATACTACAACATCGAAGCAGCTAATAACAAATAATACTACACCATTGAAGCAGCTAATAAACAAATAATACTACACCATCGAAGCAGCTAAAAACAAATAATACTACACCATCGAAGCACCTAAAAACAAATAATACTACACCATCGAAGCAGCTAAAGAACAAATAATACTACACCATCGAAGCAGCTAAAAACAAATAATACTACACCATCGAAGAAGCTTAAAAAACAAATAATACTACACCATCGAAGCAGCTAAAAACAAATAATACTACACCATCGAAGTAACTGAGAACAAATAATACTACGACATGGAAGTACCTAAGAACAAATAATACTACGACATCGAAGTACCTAAGAACAAATAATACTACGACATCGAAGTACCTAAGAACAAATAATACTACGACATCGAAGTACCTAAGAACAAATAATACTACACCATCGAAGTACCTAAGAACAAATAATACTACGACATGGAAGTACCTAAGAACAAATAATACTACGACATCGAAGTACCTAAGAACAAATAATACTACACCATCGAAGTACCTAAGAACAAATAATACTACGACATCGAAGTACCTAAGAACAAATAATACTACGACATCGAAGTACCTAAGAACAAATAATACTACACCATCGAAGTACCTAAGAACAAATAATACTACGACATCGAAGTACCTAAGAATAAATAATACTACGACATCGAAGTACCTAAGAACAAATAATACTACACCATCGAAGTACCTAAGAACAAATAATACTACGACATCGAAGTACCTAAGAACAAATAATACTACGACATCGAAGTACCTAAGAACAAATAATACTACACCATCGAAGTACCTTAGAACAAATAATACTACGACATGGAAGTACCTAAGAACAAATAATACTACGACATCGAAGTACCTAAGAACAAATAATACTACACCATCGAAGTAACTAAGAACAAATAATACTACGACATCGAAGTACCTAAGAACAAATAATACTACGACATGGAAGTACCTAAGAACAAATAATACTACGACATGGAAGTACCTAAGAACAAATAATACTACGACATCGAAGTACCTAAGAACAAATAATACTACGACATCGAAGTACCTAAGAACAAATAATACTACGACATCGAAGTACCTAAGAACAAATAATACTACACCATCGAAGTACCTAAGAACAAATAATACTACACTATCGAAGTACCTAAGAACAAATAATACTACGACATCGAAGTACCGAAGAACAAATAATACTACGACATCGAAGTACCTAAGAACAAATAATACTACACCGTCGAAGTACCTAAGAACAAATAATACTACGACATCGAAGTACCTAAGAACAAATAATACTACACCATCGAAGTACCTAAGAACAAATAATACTACGACATCGAAGTACCTAAGAACAAATAATACTACGACATGGAAGTACCTAAGAACAAATAATACTACGACATCGAAGTACCTAAGAACAAATAATACTACGACATGGAAGTACCTAAGAACAAATAATACTACGACATCGAAGTACCTAAGAACAAATAATACTACGACATCGAAGTACCTAAGAACAAATAATACTACAACATCGAAGCAGCTAATAACAAATAATACTACACCTTTGAAGCAGCTAATAAACAAATAATACTACACCATCGAAGCAGCTAAAAACAAATAATACTACACCATCGAAGCAGCTAAAAACAAATAATACTACACCATCGAAGCAGCTAAAAAACAAATAATACTACACCATCGAAGCAGCTAAAAACAAATAATACTACACCATCGAAGTACCTTAGAACAAATAATACTACGACATGGAAGTACCTAAGAACAAATAATACTACGACATCGAAGTACCTAAGAACAAATAATACTACACCATCGAAGTAACTAAGAACAAATAATACTACGACATCGAAGTACCTAAGAACAAATAATACTACGACATGGAAGTACCTAAGAACAAATAATACTACGACATGGAAGTACCTAAGAACAAATAATACTACGACATCGAAGTACCTAAGAACAAATAATACTACGACATCGAAGTACCTAAGAACAAATAATACTACGACATCGAAGTACCTAAGAACAAATAATACTACACCATCGAAGTACCTAAGAACAAATAATACTACACTATCGAAGTACCTAAGAACAAATAATACTACGACATCGAAGTACCGAAGAACAAATAATACTACGACATCGAAGTACCTAAGAACAAATAATACTACACCGTCGAAGTACCTAAGAACAAATAATACTACGACATCGAAGTACCTAAGAACAAATAATACTACACCATCGAAGTACCTAAGAACAAATAATACTACGACATCGAAGTACCTAAGAACAAATAATACTACGACATGGAAGTACCTAAGAACAAATAATACTACGACATCGAAGTACCTAAGAACAAATAATACTACGACATGGAAGTACCTAAGAACAAATAATACTACGACATGGAAGTACCTAAGAACAAATAATACTACGACATCGAAGTAACTGAGAACAAATAATACTACGACATGGAAGTACCTAAGAACAAATAATACTACGACATCGAAGTACCTAAGAACAAATAATACTACACCATCGAAGTACCT